>OX103971.1:47778617-48037846 GCA_944470395.2 Schistosoma turkestanicum
TTATCAGCTTTGTAAACTCTCGATTGCTAGGATATTATGATTTCCCAAATATTCACATTGTACAGGATTATGTCCCTTTAAAAATAAACCGACCGAACGAAACTACCAATGCGTTGATCTAAACCAGCGCCTTCAGTTATTTTACATAAACTTGATCGATTTCGTAGTACATTTTTAAGTAGCTTTACAATTATTTCGTTATCTTTTCTGTTTAATCACTGCCGCCAATATTTTTATTTGGTTCAAACAAAAAGCATTCTCGTAGTGTTTGATGTATTTTACAGAATAATAGAAGTAAATCTTTCTCCTATTCGTTTTATTTCATATATACAAATGCATATCAGATATCTCCGAACCAATTGTGTTATATTATGAGTTATTCCACCTAATTACTAATTGCTTATATCCTGCCCTAACTTATATATATATATATATATATATATATATATATATATATATATATATATATATATAATCTTTCTGACTGGAAAAATAATGATACAATCTACATTCAAAACAATTTCTATTGTTTGTAAAAAATGAATTTATATGTCGAAAAAATTCGACTGTATTTTTTTTTTATAAAAATCATTATTGACTACTAACTCAATAAAATGATTTTATTAACTTGTTATCTGTGAATAAATAAATGTCAGCAAATTAGGTAGAAAGTTCACTTGGACAAAATTTCGAAGTTTGCATAAAAATTATTATTTGTTTTTTGCAGTTATTGAAAATATATTGCCGAATAAGTTATCGTTTGTGAACAATAATTTATAATATATATTTGCATTTTTTGTCATTATAAAAAAAAATCAATAATCGTTAATTTCTTCAATTAATTATTTTTTATTGAAATGCTTTATTAATGTTTACTCTATCTGAAATAAATTTTGACCAGAAACTAATGCTAACTCATGAACCATTAAAAATTGCGACAGTATACATACTAAGTAAACAATGATGGTGAGAATTTTTAACTCACATGAATGCTTCATTGTTGAGGATATGTCGGTCAATTACTGTGTCCTTTAAAATGGTTTTCTCATAAAAAGAATGCCTCTCAAATATGCTTCATTTCAGGGCTTCATGTTTTCTTCTTGAATCATTTTTCTTATGTCTAACTGTTTTTGCTAACAATGATCCTGGCATGATTTATGGTATTTTAGTATATGCTAATGCGGTCTGGCAACTTGGACTGATGTACATATGTACCAAGTTTTACATTACATGATACCAACTGGGTGAAGGCTTTGTAGTGAGTTGTATTCAGTTAGTCAGTTCCAGTGTAGAACTTCGTACATCAGTACATAAGTTAAGGTTGCCGTACGACATCAGCACCGAGACGCAACTGTCAATGGAAATCCCATAGTCGTAGAGATAGTAGACGTTTTAGCAACAATGGAGAAGATTAAGGTTCGAAGATATGATTCGAGAAGTATAATTCAGTGAGATACATTTAGAAAGAGAAATAGACGAGGAATTCAGAAGATTAGAATTTGAGCGAACACAATGAATGACTGCACTTGCGCCATTCCAAACGATTTCGAGCCCTGTCGTTCAAAGTCTCTAAACATCGGTGACTTTCGTCTCCAGGACACCAACCAGCAGCCTGCATCTACAGACATGACTCAGTCCACTTGTCAGTGACTTCATAGATTTGTGCCATGTTTTCGTTTGCCCCTAGCTTTCCTTCAACCTACACTAGATCATAAAACAAAGCTCGTCCGTGGTTGAGCATACGTAACACATGCCCTAACCACCTAAGCTGATGAAGTTTTAATCGAGCCTTCTGTATCCGTGCTGAGATTTCGCCAGTCACCAGGCCATCAGCACTGATGAGACTCCCCAGATAAGTGAAGCGGTCTACACGTTCGACTACTTCACTCCCTATCACTAGATCAGGTGCCGATGCAACCCAGTCTTAAAGCAACATTTTGCATTTCGAAGGGGAGATTCGCATCCCGAACATGCTCAGATTGTTGCTCAGGGTAGTCAGAAGACTCTACATTTTGTCAGCGCCTTCACCGAATAGAACTATGTCATCGGTATATTCTAAGTCAACAAGCGATTTTCCTAGTAGAAGTTTCACTCCTGAAAATTCAGACGAAGATAGTGTTATATCTAGGAGCATGTTTATGACAAAATTAAACAAGAATGGAGACAGTGGACATCTCTGACGGACACCACTTGAAGTAAGAAATTCCGATAACAGTTTGCCATAAGCTCTCACTCGACCTGTAGTGTTCGAGTAGAGAGCTTGTATAGGGTTAATGTATTTCTCTGCTTCACCTTTTAATGACAGACACTGCCACAGAACCTCACAATCCACTGAGTCAAATGCCGCCTTAAGGTCTAAGAAGACAACTATTTTAGGACGCCTAGATGTGTGTCTGTGTTCCAGGACCTGTCGTAGTGTGAAAATTTGGTATATACAGCCACATCCCTGTCTGAAACCAGCCTGGTTTTCTCTAGTCTGTTCTTCACGAGCTGTAGTTAGGCGTCTAAGGATCCTAACCTCTCCGACTACTGCTAATACCTCTACTACTATTGGATTTGAATTGACAATTGCAACTCTGTGCTAATGTCGAATGGCAACATAAACTGATTTACGTAAGTACGAAGTTCTACGTTGCTATAGATTGATTGATTGATCGATAATTGATTGATAGGTGTTGCTAATATAATTCAGTGGGTTTTTTCTCATAAAGATGTTTGACTTCTCGTAACTTATTTATTGATCAAAAGTGATATGTTTATCATATCACATGTCTTCGTAGATTCTACTTACCTGTTAAAATACATTTGAAAGTGGTAAATTAGCTGAAATGTCCATTGAATAAAAACTGGTATCAGCATTCAATGATGGTTTTATGTGTGAAGTACAACTTTTTGTGCATCGATGTGTATGTGGGATGAATTGTAATGATCTGTTCAATTTATAAATTCTATTGGTACCATAGTAACAATAAAATGCTCCATATTAAGAGAAAATTTGATGGTATATATATATGTTTACGTCTATAGACTTTGAGAAATACAATTATGTATTTCATTTAGTGTGTGTGTGTGCATATAATCATGTGTTTGTTTGTCTGTTTAATCGCTTACTAATTGACAAAAAGTAATTACTCTCTTTATCTATATTCATGTACAGTAATTTTTTTTAAAAATAGTCTCAGTCGCCATTCCTATCTGCAGTTGCACCACAAAATGACAATTCTGTAATTTTCATTTGCTCACGAATCATAGTTTTTTCTGATTGTCGTTTTGTGTTTATGCACACTGAAAATTTATTCACATTGAATACATGATTATGTAACAGAATAGGTCAATAATTACATGTGTACTATCCGTAAAAATGTATATATATATATATATATATATATATATATATATATATATACTGGTATTTCTCTATTTATCTTTATTGCTTGTCAGTATTGAAATTATGAATGGATGCCAACTTACACTTTAGTATCATTTAAGTTTGTGATACTGAACAAGTGACTGATTCTAATAATAATTGAAACATTATTTATTCATTCATTTATTATGATTCACTTTATTTGGTAACACTGACAAACATAAGCTTAGTAATCACAGTGTATAATATATACATACACGTATGGTATGCATAAACTTTACATGACTAAACAATATATCAATATGTATGTAACTGGAGCATGACAGTATTATTTCGATTGATAACCATTTCACATTTCTAATGGTAATATTACCAATAATTTGTTTTTCGGTAAGAAAAAACATTTGATTAAACTTTATATATATATATATATATTTCGTTATCATGGAAGTTATTTTATTGTAAATGTTAAAATTATTCATACTATGGATCTGTTCACAATCAGGAATAATTTCAAGCCACATTTATTTTGATCAGAAAATTGTATGAAATGCCATTGAATGATCGAGAATTTTTGTCAGTGAAGAAATTCAGCGCTTAAGGGAGGTGCGCTAGTGCATAGTCTGTCTTATTATCTGTATTTTCTAACCATATGGATGACATAAACAAAGTATTTGAGCAAACGAACTGGTAATTATTCACCAAGTACAGTATGCAGTCAATATTTCATTCCTAATACTTTTGATAGTACATAAGAAAAGTCTATTCAATTGTAGTTAATCAGTATGTTAATTTCATTATTTAAAGTTCAAAACTGAGTTAGTCATCCCTATGTTCGTTTTCTACATGTTAATGATGAAGAATCTGATTAGATCTTGCTTCACTATGCAGATCATTCACCGAATAACTGTACATTGTGATAATATACAACTCGGTAATCGAGCACAAGTTTATATTATCTGACCTAATGTCATACTTTTATGCAGAGCCTAATGACGCTACTTTGCTGATACTATGCCAACGTGGCTTTTTTTTATGTAAATATATCCGATTGTGTGTAAGTCAATCTACTGAACCAATCAGTCAGTCATGTTTCCTGTTTTATGTGAGCAGATTTATTATATAATGCAATCTGAATGTTGGTTAAACGTACAAGTTAAGCAACTAGACCGGTTGTAAGTTGTGTTTCTAGTAATTCATAAGACTTTTATCATGCATCTAGTATTACTCATTTGCCTTATTTTATATTGAAATAAGAAACTATTTATATCATAAGTATTGTAAGTGTTGTTTTATTGTATTTGATGAATTTATATTGTAGTGTGTACTAATTATGTTCAGCCCACAGGGCTTACTCCAGCCTTTGGATAAATTAACTAGTCCATTCTCCTTGAGTTATTCACACATCTTCCGACCTTACCAACTATTCGCTTCTATCTTGATTGTTTTTATTCGAGTATGTATGTCTGTGCATACTTACTTCGCTGATTATTTGTCTAGCTTATATTGTCTGACTGTAATTTCTTAGTCATGCCTAATTACATTAAGTTGGTTCGCTCGACTTCTCCACTTTGCTCAACTCTGCTTCCATGCTTTTCTTTCTCATGTCTATCTGCACGAACGATTGCCTGACATAATCTGATTCAAACAAATCCGTATTTGGCTCCTAATTACCGCCGTCGCATAGGCGGGGTTCGCCTAAGTATGATATAAGGAAACTTGAGAAGAGAATTGATTCACATCATATTTAATTGTTCATAGATATCGGATTTATTGCAGCCGCTAAAGTGGTTAGCCCGACGCCAAATAGAACGCAACCCATAATATATATACTTAAATTAAGGCGAATAGTATCATAAAGTCCATTGTGATAATTCAGAGAAAGAAATATTTTCTAATATTACTTACTGTAATCTGAATAGCTTGCTTATAGAAATGTTTGTTTCGTTCCCTTAATAAAGTTATCCAGAACAACACTGAACCCTTCTCAATTAAAATATTTAACTCAGAAAACGCAACACCACCAAAAACATCTTTATCAGTAAAAAAATCTATTATGGCATTTCGAATTAAATATTTAGAATACTTGGTGGTCGTCACACATTTTAACTCCGACTCTTCTTTCTACACAATCCCTATCTTCCTTTACCATTTGTTCGATTTAAATAACACTTAAAAAATAAACATTTTCTCCTGGAACAAATCATTTCACCCTTTATGATGGATTCATTTCATTTAAATGAAAAAGTATGCATGTTTAAAATATTCTATAAAGGCATTTCTAACCTAAGACAATGAATGCATTTGTATTTTTACTTCTACGCTCAGTTTTTAAAATGAACACTTTTCAAATTTTAAATTACATGTTAAATATTTGTATTTCGCCTTTTACATGCATACATTTCAATGGGACTCTGTCTTGTTTTTTAACAAAGAATATACATTGAGCATAATAAATCATATCATTTTTCTTAAATAACAAATTCTCTTCTTTATGAGCATTTATTTATTTATTCTCTGTTAATCATAGAATAATAAATCAACTAGGTTGCGTGCAGTACTCTTATGGAATGTGGAAAATGTGACTTGCTACTATTTTATATTATTATTAATATTATATTTATAATAATGAATATTCTAGTTATGGCTTTGTTTAATTTTTATACACTTCCCTTAGGTTTGTATTTATTTCATTAAACCATGAACAACAATCATAGCAAATTCATTGTAAGCGTAGATTCTTTTCAGCCCTTTAAACCATCCATATGAATGAGAGAAAACCAAATACAGATCGTATTTTCTTATTCACAGTGAATCATAGTTATAGATTAGTAGAAACTAATTAATCTGTAGGAATCCTATGAATCGCTCATATAGTTAATAATATTTATAAGTTAACTTTCAAAAAGAAGAGTTAAAGATCATGTCGATGAATTTCATGAAACGAGAAATTACCATTACATTCACATAACTCACTGTTAAATACACTAGTGATTGATTAGCTGACATAATTTTGAACAAGAAGAATAAGAAAAATAATTATTTTTTTCTATGAAGAATCCAAAACGTTACTTTCAATATCTAATATTATTGCATTGCGGGGTTGTTGTGAAGATTGTTAAGTTTTATTTGTAACCATGAATCGACCAATGTTAGACCACAATTAGAAACCTGGAAGCACTGGACGGCCGTTTCGTCCTGGTATGGGACTCCTCAGCAGTGCGCATCCACGACTCCTGCGCCTCGCAGGATTCGAACCCAGGACCTTCAGTATTGTGCGCGAACACCCTAACCGTTAGATCATTGAGCCGGTATCTAACGGTGTTAATGTCTGACTTGATCGACTCATGGTTACAAATAAAACTAATATTATTATTAAGAATCAAGTTCACCAGATCAATGCAGTAATAGCAATAATTTCCATGCATTTATACAAACTAGGTACAAATCCTTTGAATAATTGTATCATAGTAGTAGTATTAATCATGGTAATAGTATGAATGGTTTTAATTCCAACTTATTGTTATTTAAGCGTAATAATGATACAATGTAATGACGTAATGTATGATAATGGTGTAATAGAATCTTGTACATTTCTCAGATGATTAAAGCATAAGAGAAAAGAATATTTTATTTAATTTTTAACCTGCATCATTCTTAGTTTATATCAGTGTGTTTTGTGATGTTTAAAAGTTGCTTGCTATAGTCCTTTCATTTGACCAATTGAACAGATTTTGTCACTAAATTAAATACTACTCAACTGTTTAAATTAAATTTAGCGCAAAAGTAGTTGAATTTATCATGTGTTTTATTTGAATAAGCCGTACACAACATTCTATTTCTTTGTAATTGTCTGATGAAATTCCAGTTTTTAGAAGTTTTTGAATAACTTGTTTTACTTCTAGTCTAGTTAGGTGTATGTTACTGTGTAGCACCTCACATATATCTTGTACTTTTATCATTGTTGAGCTTGTATGCGCATGTACGCTTGGGCATTACTTACCACCTACACATATAGTTATTTGACAGTTTGAATAATAAAGAAATGGTGGTAACGACTCGTATTCTCTCGTAGCGGTCATCAAGACGGAGATATACGGAATTTAGCAGATAAAGATAGTCCAACGCCACAACTGTTTTATCTTATTTACAACATAAATGCATTGTTTATTTTAGGAATTCACTGATCTCTTATCCACCATGATGCTGTTATTATTCTTTTAAAAATGTTTTTTTCGGGGGAATTAACTCAAAGTTTGACATTTGATACCAAGCATTTATAGTATGCTAATTCATCTATCTACATTAGCCAACCACTGTTGCCGTTAAAAAAAACGTGTAATTAATCCTTTTCATGTAACCTGATCACAGAAATATGTGTATACATGTATTCCGATTGATATAGGTTTGTATTAACTTCTGTACATGTAAATATATATTTAGTTCACTCTATTCAATTATTCGTGATCTAATTGAAGTTTTAAAAAAAATAATTATACATCTATCTATATAAGCACAAAGAGAAAAAAGTTCTTGTACATTTGAGTGATGAGACAGTCTACCAACAGTCACATATTAGAGTCGTCTACCTAGAAGTAAAATCAATCTATACTATTATTTCTTCTGTTTTTTTTGTTTATTCTTACTAATTATCATTTATAGGCAAATCGTAATGCTGAAATGAAAATATCTGAAACATTATCAGATGATGAAGCTTCGGATAAACTATCTTGTAATTCACTGACTTCATCATCTAACGAAAGTAAGTTGTTATTATAAATATATTTATATATTGACAAAACATTTTCTTTGAACAGTAAAACCATCTATTAATGAAGAAACAGATGTGTTCAAACCGTTGGAAACATCAGATCTACCAGCATTTGATCATGGTGAATCACAAATCATGTAAGTCAGTATTTCCTTTTTTATTTTCTTATCACTGATAAATTGTTGTTGAAAGAAATTGATTACTGAGTAATTAGTATACTATAAATTACTCAATGAATTATATGACTGAACAATAAGATTCAACTGTGTGAATCAAACTTAATTCATTCTTAATTGTTAGATTTGCCTAGTCAATAATAAACAATTAAATGCTACGAAGCATAGTTTTGCTCAGTACCAAAATCACAATATAAATATTTCTAATTGTATTCTCCTATTATACTGTTGTTGTAAATTTGAACAATTTTGATTATCAAATTTAGTGAATAGTCTTTTCTTTTTGATATCATCAGTAAGGATTACATTTTTGAATTTATTACAGACAAGGTAACATTAAAAAACCAAAATGTTCACAAAATTCATTTAAATGAATCGATGGGAATTTTTCTTTGAATCAGTTTTAAAACTTATCGAGTTTATTTAATGGAAAGTGTATTTTTTGTATGTTAGAATAATTAACAAATAATTACTTATTAATTTAATTATGAAATGGAATATTTTTGTTAATTAAACAAACTAGTCATGAATAATTGTAGTGATTTTTTGTTTTTTTCTATATCGACATACAATTTATCAATGAAAATTAATGTGAATTGTTTTAAACTTATTTTAACTCTTAATATTTAGTATAACCAGTGATGAGACGGACGATGAAGAAATACCACATGACGATAATAGTTCTTCAATAATTCAAGAAAGAGAAATATATATCAATAAACCTATTGTGGAAGCTAACAATGTACCACCTATATTAAGTCTTTTAAAAGCAAACGATTATTTAGTATGGGGTGATCGAAATACTGTAAGTGATCAAATGGTTAATGATTATTTTAAATTCTATTTATTGATATTATTCAGTCTATACATGAAAGGGAAGTAAATAGTATTTTTTTTCCTCGAAAAATACTAATATGATTGATATATCTTTTAGATGTTTATTATTTTGAAGTTATTGTTACTGTTTAAATGATCACAACAAACATTGACAACTTTGTTTTGTAAATGAGAAGAGAGTTATTACCATTATTATTATTGATTGATTCAGATAAACGCTGTAAAATCAAGCCATAAGTTTAAGTATTCTAACAAATTTAAAACAATTAGTCCTTTTTATAAATTTTGATAGAACAGTGCGAAGACGTAATTGATCTAATCAATTACTCTAACAAAATATTATTTATCAAGCAAACAGAGAACAACTAAATAGGTGGTATGGTACATTAGCCATATATTAATTTTGTTATTTTTAAAATGATCGTTAACGGTAATCGATAGGAAACCCTGGATCCTTAAAGGACCTGAACTATATGACATTAATCACTACACTACCCAATAATCAATCATTTGTAAACTCCTTATTTTTGTCTACTTGTAATCCCAAATTAACCAATCTGCTAACAAAATGTTTATTTTGTAATTAAATTGAACAAAATAGAATTATTTCCTCAGAATACAAATCATATTACTTATAATTTGGTTACAATAAATGAGCTAAATGAATTCGAATTAGAACTTCTATAGAGTCATTTTTTTCTTCTGATCATTTAAATATCTTTCAGTGTATATACTAGTCATTTATTTAACTTGGTATACATTGATTCCATTAATGTAGATTACAAGGATAAGGTTACAGAAATTCTCCTGCTAACATATAACTATTACTGTATTTGTTACTCATATCACTACTATTAGATTATCCATCTTTTCTTAATTTGTGGATGAAATGATGTAGAAAATCATATTGATTGTTTCTTTTTACATACTTCATCATTTAGCTTGCAGACATTGTATACATGTTGCATTGCATCATGTATACATTTAATGAAACCTCTGTATATTTTACATTTGTTAACTATTTGTGCACCCAACTGAACGTAAAATAACTTTGAAAGCTATAGAATTTATCGTTAGATGTTATGTTATGTTCTCATTGTCTTGTCAGTATCTAAACACTCTTCTCAGGATACATCCATGCTAACAGGCACTGAGTATTCTCAGTCCTTAACGAGAAAATGTAAACTCTTATAAATTAAATTCATACACGTAACACAACCCAGTAGATGTTTCGACTTAGTAGCTTATTGGATAACGTCTTGACGTTTGAGTGGAAATGCAGTGGGTTCGAGTCTCGCTGCAAACTCTATACTAAATGAAAGTACATTCATATAATAAATGCTAGATGAGACAAAAGACGCATCCTGGATTTCAATACCTGCCATTATCCGACTTTACTAAATTCAAGTTATCAAATTGTGACGAAATCCATAATGTACGTACATACTATTGTAGGTTATTCGTGTATCGATTTCCCTAAGGGATCTATTCGTACTATGGTACAGATACAAACCTGACAATTCACAATGATTCACTCTGGAAATTTCATGTCATGTTTGTTCCGAAACAATTTGATTACTAAGTTCTCGATTTTTTATAGATTACGTGTTTCCACCTAGGGGTCGAAAAAATTTCAGTTTGTATGGGAAACAAATGGGTGTAAACATCTGTTTCACGTTAGTTATTTGCGTCGCTCTGTTAGCTGTAAAATGTAAATTTACGCCACTAACAGCATCTCACATTGTGATTAAGTCTATTCCAAGATATATATATATATATATATATATATATATATATATTGATTAGCATCGGAAATACACGATGTTTGTTTATTTCTGAATCCGTTGAAATTACTTAAATAACTGGAAATATCTATCAGTATTATTAAGCTACATATTATTAGTAAATAACGTTCCTGTCTGATATAAAATGGATCTCTCTTCCTTAAGTTATTTTATTTACTTAAAAATGTTTAGTGCAATTTATGATCACACTTTTTTTTCCTGTAAGGAATTAAGTTGGCTATAGTATATTTAGGTTAGAAAGGTAGATTAGAAACATGGAATCAGTGATTTTCTAGCATGAATGTCATGCTGCACAACATATGTTTCTTTCAGTGGTTTACTAAAAGAAACTTTATTTATACAGTAGTGAAATGATTATTTTATTACTGAATGTAAACTATTTGATAAGTCTCTTACTGATATAGAAAATAATCGATACCACTTATTTTTATGCTCTTTAAGTAGCTTATTACATTTTTAACGTTTAAAGCTCTCAGGTTAGAGTTTGGATTTGAATTGCTTCTGGCTACTAAAGTTGATACATCTTTCATAGATTTTTATGTATACAAAATAATATTGATCTGATGATTAAAACAATAGACTTCCAACCATTAAGTAACAAACTGCCACGCTTCCATATTTACTTTTCTTTCGACAGTTAAATGATCAACAGTAAAGCTCAAAATCAATTACATCAATATATCATTTTAACGAATTTTCATGTCAATATCTTATTTTCTGACAGTTATTCATTGAAGCATTCTTTTTTCACCTTTGTTTTTATTTCATTTTTCAACTGTACAAACTTATGTCTTTTTTATGTGTATATTTTTTACTTGTCTAGGTCAATGATATTTCTGTACATGCTGGATGTATTGATGCTTTGATAGTGTATATGACTTCATACGGTCGTATGTTACCATCATGTGAGTTTATTGCTTTTTTTATCAGTTCTGTTTAGAATTCGTATTGTACTGATTTCATATTCATTGTATATTTTTGTATGTGTTCACTTGATATAGAACACATGTTTATTGCATACATTTCAACGTTTTAGTCATCTTTTTTTCTTCTATTGGTTTTTGATTTCTTTATAAAAATTTTAAAAATCTCATATTCTATTTTACAAGTGATTTTTATGATGATTAGAATGAAATGTGTTAGTTCACTGTTGCCGTGATTTGGATGTAATAAACGTTAGTTCATTTAAAAGACGTTTCAGTTTGTTTGACTGTATCATATGACCGAACAAGTTATAGTAGTCATCATTGATTTTATTCATATATTTCGGTACAATCAATAAGTAACTGTAAGAATAATTATTGTGCTAAACTGTTTTGTTTATAAACCAACTTAAATAAACTGTAGTTAAAAGTAAGACAGTCAACAGTAATGATGTTAAATGATTATCGCTTCGTTTATATAAAATTCAGCATTGTAGATCATAAGAATCGATCCATTGATCTAAAATCATTATGCGTGTTGTGAGACTTCAAAGTTGTAAGTTCGATTCTTGGTTGAATCATCTGTTTACACAACCAAGAGGTCCGAAACGAAAACAGTGAGCCATTTAATGATACCTTGTTTTCAAAGAGTTACCAATCAGGATTTCACATCTTTGAAAACAATATGTTTTCTTGATCTCTAATCAATATGTACAGAAAATAGTTATATGCGATTTCCTTTTTATCAGTATCAGCCTAAAAACGATGGACAATTGTCGTAGAGTGACTAGCCACTTGAAGTTGTAATGTATTTCCTGTCAATTTAGTTTAATTTCATGATGTATGTCATTTTTCACTTACTGTAACAAATCTCCATAAACGAAACCTTTGAGAAGATATTTCTCTCATATGAATTTCGCTTCATATTAGTTCGAAAGATGATTTTCACCAAACAATTGTTCTGTCAGTATTGTAGAAATGTTGTTTGTGATTTTATTGGCTAAACATATTATACATTAATTTTTCAATCACTGATATTGTGATCCATTTGAAACGACAAATTTATTCATAACCAAATGCAATAGTGGCCCATTAGTCTCATCACCTCTAAGTTTTCGATAGTTGCAAACGCTATTCTGATAAACTACCAGCTGCAATGTTAGCATTTTTCTCGTTATTATTATCTACCGTTTAAATTGGTCACTACTGCTATCTTTTAGTGTCACACTGTGTACATCAATATTTTGGAATACAGACACTTTTAAACAATTATTATCGTCGGATGACACACAAATCTTATATTCTACTGCTAGAAGCGCATCAGGAATATTAGTTTCAAAATCAGTGTGTCTTTTGTTTTCAATTTGTTTTCAATCAAATTCAAATGATCGCATTGTTGCTCCTTGAATATTGGATTTATTTTATTTTTTTTCTATTCCAGATTATTTATTTTTTGAAACATTTCTTTTTATGTACCGTTCATTTATGACATCGGATGATTTATTGCATCGTTTAATAACACGATATTATTATTTTAGTCATCCTCCACATTATTTAACACATTTAACAAATTTATCACAAGAAATTAGATCGAAAGTGTGTACATCGACTGTGTCAATATTAGTGACTGTGGTAAGATGTTGTTGATTTGTTTAATAATTCATTTAAACATCTATTTTTTTTTAATTTTTGAATAAAGTATTTTACTGTGAATGTTTTTATCAACCAGTCAGTCAGTCAACAACAACATAGAACTTTGTACATACGTACATCAGTTCAAGTTGTCATTATGCTATTGTCACCTCATTGTCACTATTGATCTGCCACCCTTACCTAGGACCCGTTTCCTAACGAAAGCATTGTTTACTCGGTTGTCCCAGAATAAACGAGCAATGCTTCGAAGACACCTATGATATAAAACTAACAAAGTACAAATATCTTCTACTTTGACGGGCCATATATTTTGCAGCCATAAAGAAGAACGGAGCGAATTGATGCACAGTACACTCGTCCTTCGGTTAGCGAACGGATATCTCGCCCACGCCTTAAGTGACGTAAGTTGGCAAAAGCCAATCAAGCCTTCTTTATCCGTGCTGAGATTTCGTTAGTCACCAGGCCATCAGCAATGATGAGATTATGTAAGAGATATCCCTAAGTATTTGCAACCTAATCACACTTTCTACGAATAAGACAAATTCTTTCAGTAGTTTAATTTCCAAATTTGATTTCCTTCACATCTTGTGTCAGTTTATTATTTTAACGTATATTCAATCATCATTGTAATCTCACTTATCACTTCATAATTACTCAGTGACTCAAATCTCGATATTTTATATTCTATACATCTAAAACGTCGTTTTATATTGCTACTGTACCGTAAATTAAGTATCCGAATAAATAAATGAGCATAAAATAAAGAAATTCATACAAGATGTGTCAAAGTTTCTGATTGCAACCTCTCAAAATAAATAAATCTTTACTATTTTATTCAGTTATTTTTAATTAAAAACAAATGAAACGTTGAGGACTTTTGTGTAATCTACCTTAATTTTATTGTTGTGTAGGTAATACTTACACATGTTCATTCATATGAGAATCAAATATTTTCGATTTTCAAATGACATATAATTATTTTCATCATTTGGTTTTACCTGGTTTTACACAATTTATTATAACATTATTTTACGTCATAAATTCTAACTGAATTCAACTGTCAATTTTTTTTCGTAATTTAATGCCTACACACATCATACCGAGTAAACATAAATTTCACATTTCCAACATTTATATATTTAATTTAATTAATTAATTAAATGATTTTGAATTCTCCAGTTGTTGTTTTTTTTCCTTTAATAAAACTAGAACAGAAATATTTATAGAATACAATAAATTTCTAGTATTTTATTGCTTTCCTGTTTCAAATACATATGAGCTAGCTAAACATGTTCAGTTATTTCCGTTGATTGATTATTAATATGTCAATCAATAAATTGTGTATAATGTGAAAGAAGTTAACAAGTTAAAGTTTTCATTCTGCAAATATTGTCGTTCTGTCTAATTCCTTCTCTGTTGATTTTAAATTAATCATATATCAAATGAAAGTTGTTGAATATTCTAGGCATATTTCATTATTTTAATGTAAAATTGTTTACTTGGTTTGTTTTTTCATTTCCAAACAAGGTTTCTCGATTAAAACAAGATTTAAATGGTGAATTGCTAGAAATTCTTCAAAATTTTGAAAAAACTCTTGCACAAGATCAATATAATTTACTCAGTCGAATTTTACACATTACCATTTGTCGACAATCACCAGACAGTTCACAAATTCATTCGAACTTAAAACCCACTAAACCAATCAATGGTGATATACGTAAATCGGATTCATTTATATCGAATAATCCTCGAGCCTCATCATTAGACGATATATCATCTGATCGATCTATGTTTAATGAAAGCTATGAAACAAATCATTCCACTGAATACACCGGAGAAACTGGATTTGTTACATTACCAAAGACTAAATCGAAACGATCCTATGCTTTGGAAAATGTTGATCGTTATTCATTGATTGACACTACAGAAAATGATTATATCCACTCTCCCACTATGGTCAGTACACTTCCAACTAAAAGAATATTATTGAAAACATCAAAAAGTAGTCTTGGCATATTAAATTTCTCAGCAAAATCTTTTGCTGAACAACTCACCTATTTGGATTGTTTAAATTATTATAAAATTGATGTAAGAAATATATTTTTGTTTTCTTAAATTAATTTCATGTCCTTCATTCTTTTTGTATTCATTTAGTTCCGATTAAATAAAGATTATCTAATGTTTAATTACTCAATCTGACAGTGAACTGTGTAGTGTTTTTTTCAACATTACAAAATTTATTACTATAATTATTAATAGTATTCATTTTTTTAAAAAATTATGATTAGTGTTTATTTAGGCAGAGTAAAACTATTAGCCTTTTTACTACCTAAAAATTATCAACATTCAATGTTAGCCGCAACTTTTTCTATGTCGGTAAACATAAATTTTATACCAGCCGTTTTTTATTGTTCAGTACAATGCACTTGGAATTTTATTGGCTTTCCGATGCTTCTTTTCTTTACTAGATCGATTATTTCATCTTTATTTTTCATTTCCGTATAAATCCATATTACAACATTCGAAAAAAAAAAAACAACTTCAACATACATTGAAACTATCAAAAGACACTGAAGTTGTTAAGTGTAACTTGAATAATTTTTTTTGGAAAACTGTAAAAAAGAAAACCCTCTCTCTTTTTACTATGAACATTTATTTCATTAGTTGGTTATGCTTTAGAATTTACAAGGAATTTGTAGTTCATTTGAAATGATATTATCTTTTTGTACAGTAAGTTTTTCTGTGCTACAATGAAATTTGTAACCATTTGAATTAATTTTAATTCATGTTACTTTAAAGAGAATCCTTTTTGCTTAATTCAGTAAACCACTTCTTTTCATTCAATACAGTCAAATAGTCATTTAAGGTCAATAACATGTATGTTATTTAGTGTAATGTTTTGCTTTACGATGACACTGACAGAAGCAGTCAATTAAAACTTAATTAAGTAGGATTTATTAGTTGAAACGTATAACTTATATGACAGTGAAAACAAACCCATTTGATCAAATAATACGCTATTAAAACTTACGAGCGTGTCGGTTTGTGTGTAATTGTAATATAAACTAAAGGATAAACACACTGATTTCCTAGTATACTCTTTTAGACCTTCTGTGAACAACACTATTTAACTGGGCATCTTGAGAAGTTCAGAGCAGTATTCTCTTATGTTCACACGTTGCCAGAAATTTCCTTAACGCTAGATAGATCATAAGAAACGACTGTCGATTTATTATCAGCAGAATTCTCGAATACACATTTATGATTCACTATCTTTATTAAGAAAATTCTAATTAAATCTGAATAATCGACTGTTTTGTGGTTGTTAGTGTTGCATATACTTGTCCAGCGCAGTGTACTACGCCTGTGATGTAGAAATATGGTCAGTTATGTCTGTATTGTTCGTTTACTGAAATCAATAAGATTGATGAGTTTGTATTGATGACCTACAACATTAGATTCCATTGTTTCTACTAGTCAAACAATTCTTTAATATTTTCGGGCAGAGTTTTGGAGGTTTGTGTTTTTACACATTTAAAATCATCAATCAATCATTGTTAGATCACCATTAGAAACCTGGAAGCACTGGACGGCCGTTTCGTCCTGGTATGGGACTCATCATCAGTGCGCATCCACGACTCCTGCACCTCGCAGGATTCGAACCCAGGACCTTCGGTATTGTGCGCGAACGCCTAACAATACCGAAGGTCCTGGGTTCGAATCCTGCGAGGTGCAGGAGTCGTGGATGCGCACTGATGATGAGTCCCATACCAGGACGAAACGGCCGTCCAGTGCTTCCAGGTTTCTAATGGTGGTCTAACAATGATTGATCGATGATTTCAAATTCTTTAGTAGTACAACATGAATATGATAATATACTTCACGAATTCAGTCATGTAATCTGTGTTAAACTGCAATTACAACTATCTGCTTTTGATTTGTAGGTTACTGAACTCCTTGATATTTCTAAACTAGAACAAGGTAAAGCGCCTGGTGTAGCTGCATGTGCACATCATTTTACATTGGTTTCTAACTGGGCCACATATCAAATTTTATCCTTAACAAGTGCATCTGATCGTGATAAAGTTGCCAATCGTTTATTAGATGTTATGGAAGTAAGTTGCTAATTAACTAATATAATAGTTTACGATTTTTTTATTTTTGCCTTGAAAATCAATTAACAAAGCTCAGACAAAAATTTTTGACAAAATAGTTTTTCATAACATGAGATATTTATTACTATCCATAACAGTATATTGATTTTTTTCAAGTTTGCTATGTCTTTAAAAAAATTAGTAATTCATATGATGATTGCAGTTATAGAACCGTTTTCATTTTATACTACACACTATATATATATATATATATATATATATATATATATATATATATATATATATATATATATATATATATATATATATATATATACAATTAAATTAATACAACTATGATTTTTAATTTTTTTTTTCTATCCTCTAGCACTTGTACAAACTCAAAAATTTCAGTTCTTACCTATCTTTACTTTGTGCATTTCTCCTAGTACCAGAAGCTTTATTTTCTCGAAGAACACGCAGTGTAAGTTAGTTCGATGATAAATTTCATATGTTTTTGTTATTAATTTTAAGAAACAGTACAATATATTTCTTTTTTTCGTATAATATAAGTTTGACAGTATTTTTGTAGTTTAAAAGAATTTCTGTAAAAATTTATGGTAGCGCTTTCATTAATTTTAAGTTCCGATTCAATAGGCGACATTCGATGCCAAAAAAAGTTTATTATTTTCTTTAAGAACCTGGATTTAGACTCACGAATAATCAGTCAAACACTGTGATCTATCCTGATCGATATCCATGCATGTGAACAATTCTGGACATACATTTATCTAGAAATATGTTGAAATATAGTATAGAAGGAATACTAATAACACCAGAGAACTTTGCGAAGCTTGGAACTCACATCGAACTGCAGTCAAAATGCACATCAAAATCGACTCAATTCATCAACCATTCAGAAAAAATCCGGAACAAATATAGCGTCAATAATCAAATCAAAGTAAAGATGAGCACAATGACGGGTTAAAGGTCAACAATAGCCAGTGAAAATGGGAAGCGAAAGAACAAGCTGTAGAAAATCCGAATCTTTCTACATAAAGTTTGTTCTAATGATGTTAATCAGAGGAACAATTAAAGCTACATGATTAAGCCATCCAACTCACAGAACGAAACTCCCAAAATCCAACTGATTTATAAACACTAACTTATTGGACTATATTACAATTGTTTACTGTCTGTTATGTGCTTTTTGCCGGAAAATAATCATATTAATATATAATTTGTGTATTCTCAATGCTATTAAAGAAAAGCATCAAAGTTTTACTGTAGAATAACCGAATCTTAAATTCGGAAAAAATTGGCTATCTCTTTTGAAACATACCACTCAAATTAAAGTAAATCTCAATGTTTCTATCAAACAAACTACATAAATTTTCTCATATATTTTTTCCCTCTGAAGCTAATACATTTTATACCTATTCAACTTTCCACAACCTATAAATACTTTGTATGTGTTTTCTTAATTATCTTATGCCTACTTTTTCTTTCTTCTTTGTGTATGTATACTTGTATTACAGCGTCTTAGTCGAATTACACCGTACATGCAACCGCCTTACTTTTCACAATATCGTCGTGATTTAGAAGCAGCCAATCCACCGTTTATACCCTATCTTGGTTTAATGCTACAAAATTTAGTTGTCCTAGCTCAGGGTAATCCTTTGTTTTTAAAAACACTTCCAACTCAATTAGTCGATACCTATCAACCATGTCATGGTCCCATCATTAACTTTTGGCGATGTTGGAAACATTTTCTCATCATACACTTTTTTGTTAAACAAGAAAAAATGGATCCTGAAAAATCGTAAGTGATCATTTGATTTGTTTGTTCTGTTTTTCAAACAATTATATTTAATAATTAAAGAAGACTCATCTATAAACAAATAATAATGATCATAGCTTTATGCAGCCAACGCTGGACTAATCGTTACGTTACTTTTTGATAAAATAGTTGTGTACAAATTTTGTAATTGTATGTTATTGCACATTACTGATTTTACGTAAACAATCATTATTTTCTAATAAAAACAGAACCATTCAGCTAATTGACTAGTAGAAGGTTATGATTCTTACTTTGGTCATAGTTCTTTATTAATTTAAATAGATAATAATCAGAATAATTAAACTGGCTAAAAAGATATTACAAACCAGAGGTCAAAGAACACTTACTTCCTTCTAGTCATAGATTACTTAGAATAAACCACTCTCTTTTTTTGGCTATCAGGTCCTTCGGTTGCTCCTTCTCCTTTAGACTAATGCGTTAATAAACAATGATCCTTAGATTTTTTTATTTTATCTAGCTATCTTCAAACCTGTCATTCTCGCCAAACTTTCCACCCTGATAATAACCATATTAATCAGTGTTTGGAGTTGAACAAATAGGGATTGCAACAGATGCCTTGTGTAGTTTATAGCCTTGTATTACTAGGTTTTCAACCATTGAAATGCAGGTGAAAACCCCACTGGCTAGTATAGAATATTCTTTACCGATTTTAATTCAAAGTGTAGAATATGAATCAGGCTTCTAGTAGTTCTCCAGTCGGCTTACATCTGTTCCAAAAACTTATCAAATCAACTAAATTTTCTGAAGCATTGAATTAGGTATACTGATACATCATACGTTTTTGTACTTATATATGTTTAAAATCATAAATCAATGGACATTAGACCACAATTAGAAACCTGGAAGCACTGCATAGCCATTTTGTCATGGTATGGGACCCATTGGCAGTGCGCATCCATGACTCCTGCTACTCGCAGGAATTGGATCCAGGATCTTCGGTCTTGCACACGAATGCTTAAATTCTGAACCACTGAGCCGGAATCAAGTGGTGTTGATATCTAACCTCAAAACGGCCGTCCGTTGCTTCCAGCTTTCTAATCGTGGCCCAACGTTGGTTAATTCATGGTTTCAAAGTTACTCAACAACCTCCACAACCATTTAATACAAATTATTCATATCTTTTTATGTTTATGATACTATCACATTATAGTTATCGTTGCTTTTAGTTATCAGTTATATCAGTGTCCTACCAGAACTAGTTTTAAGATATGTGCTAACAGCTGACTATGGATACCATGTTAATTAACTATAAAGTGTTTTAAAATGAAGACAATTCCATGGTAAATTGGGAAACTAGAGAAAAAAAGAAATTTGAAATCGTGGAAAAGTAGTAATGTGATAATAAATAAACACTTAACACTGATATTATCTCTTCTTATTTTGTAATACCACAGAAGATGGTACAAACTGTTTCACTAATATAATTTTTGAAGATGTAAATACAGTTTCAATGCAATTAAAAAAAAGCTCAATCGATTCTTTATGGCGAATTTAAAATCATAATTAAAGTAGCCTAGAAAAGATAGAAACAATTGGAAACCGTAGACGTATAATAAATATTCAATCAAAGTACATTTATAACTTGGACAGAATTTTAAGGATAATTCTTCGATTGAGTTATCACATACTGTTTATTTGAAAACATTATCACCGCAGGTACTATTTGTTATATGATGTTATTCAAAAATGTGTTCACATAAAACTCTTAAAATATCTGTGAAATGCCAGTAAAACCTGTTTAGTCGATCATCATTTTCGGTCAATTCTGAAAATTGTCATATCTATGCAAACACAAACATACAGACTATTTATTTTCACATCTCATCATTCTAAACCAGTTAATAGTCTATTACTAAATTGACCAATGTTAATGTAAAGCTTTGATTATGTTATCACCATTTCTGTCTAACTAGCAACCATAAAGTAGTTTCAGTCCTAAAGTTGGTTGGAAATCAAGTATGATTACAACCTATATATATATATATATATATATATATATATATATATATATATATATATATATCGACGCAAATTAAATGTTCTATTTCTCTGTTGTTTTCCATTTTCATCAAATATTTAGTCGTTATTCAATTCGTCCTGATTTGAAAATCTTACATTTCATTGACAATTTTGAAAAATCTCTACCTGAAGCAGAATTACGCCACTTAGCTAATAGTTTACGTCGAAGTATCTCATAAAAAATTTTTTTTCATTGAATTATATATTATAACATTCATGTTACTTGTTATTATCCTCAGCTCATGTTGATAAAACAAACTACTCAATGTACAATAATGTTATTATTTTAATGTATCATTTACTTTTATTTTTAATCTATATTTCTGAGATAATTTTCAATTGTATGCTTTCATGTGAATTTAAAGAGCTTTTCTTATTTCTTATTATAATATCATTCTTGCTCTAAATTAATAATATTGATCTTTATTTTAAACATTCAATAAACATCTATTTTGTATATAACTTAATTTTATCCACGAATAATAATTAATATTTGTTTACACTTAACAAACAGATTGGCTGTGCAGTTTTTAACTTTCTCCATTTTTTTTAAAAAACACTGATGTACATTTCTCTCAGATAATATGCTCCATACATTGTGTCTTGTGTTTTATAGAAGAATATATATACGTCTTGGCGGATTGCATCATCGTTGTAACTATTTTTATCACATTTATATTGTCCTTCTCAAAATTTGTAAATATCTCTCTATTGTTGTAAAGTTTTTTTTTTCCTAATATTTCTTGCTTTTCTCCTTCCATCATGAATAAAAAAGAAATTCGTATTGTTTTCTAGTGGTAACAACTTCTGTTACTGCCATTAATTTTCGAAGAAGAAATTCGTTACTTTTGTCGATGACTTTTTCAATGAATGTACCATATTGGCATTTTAACATTATATACATGAGTGATTATTTTCATCATTACTCATACATTTTGTATATGTTTATTCTATTGCTTTTATCATAGTTTTTTTCTTCCTCAGAGTATCCTTATGATGAAATGATATACTACTTGTTTGTTTTCTTCAGAACACAACTTCAAATAGTTTCTTAATATTAATAAATAAGTAGTTTAAATGATCTTTAATGTGACTACAACGTCTACTAGTATCGCTGTTATAACTAATAGTAGTCGTAACAGTGTTGATAAGAGATCTAACAACAATTGATGTCAAAATGCAATTATTCCTTATTTCATTATGAGAAAATATAAATGTACGCTGATTATATATTTTTTATGATGGTATAATCAAATCACAAGTACTGACGCACACTTTTTTTCTCGAGATGAAAGTGTTTTTCTTTTTTTGTTTGCATACATTTTACGAAGCAATATAATAACATGAACTTTTATGTTGTTTTTTTTAATGTTACTCAATTTTTGAAAAACGAAAACAATTGGTGTTTCATGTCTATTCTTATCAATTTCAAAGACATATTGAATACATATGTATATTTAGGTGAAATCACACACTAGATTCACTTTGGTTTAGTCAGACGTACAGTGCTGTCAGACTGTAAACATGGTCGCAAAATGTTGTGAATTGATTGGAGTTAGACATTGACGCCGTTGGATAGTTGTTTAGTCGTCTAAAAGATGAGCATTCGCACACGACACATTAGGTTATCAGTTCGGTTCCTGAGTGTAAGATCAAAGATACACACTTCTGGAAAAACCTACAGTGAGACAAAACAACCATCCAGTGTTTCCTGGTTTTCTGTTGTGGTCTCACGTAGATCGGTTTATAGTTTCAGTGAAGCACCAAATAGTTGACAGTGATGTCACTTAGCTTTCAGTATAATGAGCAAATCTGTATTTGATCATATGCGAAACATGACAATCATTTCGTGTTTGTTGCATGTCGACGTTTAATCGAAATTCGATGTTTAAATGTTTTATCGTGAGGCTTGTTGAATTCATCAGAGTTTAACAAGGAATAAGTATGTAATATGCTTTGTTGATCTTTAAATCTATTGATTTGTGATTGATGAATTAATTTTATCACTTGGTGACAGTTTATATGGTCTACATCTAATCGACTAGGCGTTAAAACTTTCAAATTTATTCATAGATATTTGAAAAACTATAGGAGGAATAATAATCATGTCATATATTCTGCCGGACAGTTCAAATTCAACTCCTGATTTATCCATTTCTGATTATGAAAATATATCTCACAGGCACAGAAATCTAGTTTCAGTTATCGATGGGGTAAAACAGCTGGTAGATAATACTGATTGATGTGAAATAAATTATGAGTAACCTTTAAGGGAACAGATGGAAAAGATATTATTTATCAACTAATAAGTTAGACACCAAAATTTCACGACAAATCAAAACAAAGTTGAATTTATTGGACTATCAAAAGTGGAATTTTATTTGGTAAAACTGCTTAGCGGAATCTCTTTTATTACTAACTAGATTGCTAATTGTATCATTGTCGATATGCTTACCGTTTAAATCTCTATCAAGAAGAATATTAATTACTGTCGTTTTGATAATCATCCAAATTCATTATGGCAAATGTACCCGTTTTCGTAGCTGCCAGTTAGTGTCTAGAAATAATCTACGCCGGTCAAAGACTAAACTAATAATTGTTACATGGTTGATTTCGTATATTATATTTTCTGAATTATTTGAGTCTGTTTATCCTTTGATGTCACTAATTACTTACTATATAGTGAATTTGTTTACTGATGTAACATTTATCGTTTGGATTAGTAGATCAACTAACTTGTCAACACTGAGACATTCTAGATCTAATACAAAGTAAACCGATTAATCATTTTTGGATATGCAAGCTATACTTCGTTCTACTGATAGGTAGTTCTTTCATAAGTTACATAGATAGTGATTGATCTTAAGTCAATGTGTTATAACTCCACTAAAGTTCGAATTTCTTGTGTTCAATCAATCACATGTAATCTTATTAGTTTAAGTTCCAAACTAGTCTGAAACTTCTTTAGTGTTTTTACGATTTTTTAAAGGCTTTTTGTAGATTTAATTTCATATCAGATATAAATAAAGAACACATGCTTAACTTTTAATAAAATTCAATAAATAATGAAGAGTTTTATTCTTTTGAAAACTCTTTATCAGACTAATATGATTTGAAATGTTTCTATATACATATATTTTTTTTCTGTTTAGTCTAGAGATGAAAAAAAACCGAGTGCTTTGGTTCACTAAATCATAATCATTCACATACATAATTTCTTCATTTCATTCTGAACAGAATAAGTGTTTATGTGATGATGAAGTGTTCAATTCAGACATAAAAGAACAAATCAATAACGGAATTGACTTAAGAAAAAATTAATGAAAACTGAGAAAAATATTCATGAAATGAAGTTGAAGTTTTGAAAGTATTCAACCAGTCAAATACATAAAAGTTAATTCTGTTTTCAAACTAGAAATTTCTCTAGATGAAAATTTTATTTAATCTACTAGTCATTATTTCATTTATTAACAAGTAAATTTTTAATAGTTGCCTTTTACATTTATAGAATAGAAAACTGTACATGTTAAATTATAATTTTGCAACATGATCTTACATTCATGCTTTAATTTAGTCGAGTGATGATTTATACTTCACTGTAGCAAATTTAATTATTGCATTTGTTGTTTATATTTTCAAGTCTAATGTTGAACTTCGTGCGTTCTGTAAAACTAATTCAAAATGACTAATCTACAGGAAAGTTTTTTCAGACAAATAATTTTAAATCAGTATAATAATATCTATTGATGATTTATTGATAAGGAAATAAAAATGATTTTTTTTTGTTATTTAATAACTTACTTGCAACATGAATTGATCGATGCTTAAGAGTGGTAGAGAACTGTGAGTTTCATTGACAAGATTCTTCCTGATCGTTAAATAAAATCGGTCATTGGATAAAAATTATTTATGATAATCATAACAGCGAATAACACTTCGTTTATATTCCAACAGGTAAAAAGATGATATTTCAGAGGCTTCAGGAATGAATATTAATCTCTCTTGCAGAGAACAAATCACTTCCAAGTTACAAAAAGTTTAAACAGTACAGAGAACCTACCAGAGCATTACAGTGTTGGACGATGAGAGGGTAGGAATTTTCAGTAAAATTCTGTTGCTGTTGTTGTTGTTGGTAGCTACCGTGTTTAAATCTACGGGTTGCCAAAAGATAGTCGAGTAATAAAGTATTTAAGTTAAGATCTTTGATATGAAGAGATAGAAATTAGATGAATTTCGGTTACCACATTACGTTTTGTCTCCTAATTGTAGTAGCAATTATCTAGGGCATACTCGAACAAACACCAACACATAAAAGAATCTTGAATTTAGGACGATAAATCCCATTTTTGAAGAGAGTAATAGGCACATCTGACCATAAAATGACAGATGTGACTCAAATCTTTCTCTATTTCTCGGCATAATGTATTCTTTGGCCTTCCTCTTTTCCTTTTACCTTGAGGGTTCCATATGAGGGCTTGTCTCGTGACGCAGTTAGGTGCTTTCCGCAATGTGTGTCCTATCCACTTCCACCGCTTCTTCCTGATTTCCTCCTCCACTGGAATCTGGTTTGTTCTCATGCACAGTACGTTGTTGCTGATAGTGTCTGGCCAACAAATACGAAGTATTTTGCGTAGACAACTGTTAATAAACACTTGTATCTTCTGGATGATGGCTTTGGTAGTTCTCCAAGTTTCCGCTCCATACAGTAGAACTGTCTTGACATTTGTATTGAAAATCCTGATTTTGGTTCCGATTGAAAGTTGTTTGGAGTTCCAGATATTTTTCAACTGTAGAAATGCAGCCCTCGCTTTGCCGATCCGCGCCCTCACATCTGCATCCGATCCACCTTTCTCGTCGATGATGCTGCCCAGATATGTAAAGTTGTTAACGTCCTCCAAAGCATCTCCATCAAGAGTGATTTGGTTGGTGCATCTTGTGTTGTATCGGAGAATTTTGCTTTTTCCTTTATGTATGTTGAGACCTACTGCTGCAGAGGCTGCTGCTACACTGGTCGTCTTCTCTTGCATTTGTTGTTGAGTGTGCGATAGAAGAGCCAGGTCATCTGCGAAGTCCAGATCGTCCAGCTGCGTCCTAACTGTCCAGTTGATACCGTGCTTCCCTCCAGACGTCGACGTCTTCATGATCCAGTCGATGACCAGGAGAAAGAGAAAGGGTGAGAGTAAGCAACCTTGCCTGACACCGGTCTTCACCTCAAAAGAGTCTGTCAGCTGACCTCCGTGCACGATTTTGCAGTTGAATCCATCATAAGAATTCCGTATGATGTTGACTATTTTCTCAGGCACACCGTAGTGTCGAAGAAGCCTCCATAATTTTGTCCTGCGCACGCTATCAAATGCTTTCTCGTAGTCGATGAAGTTGATGTAGAGTGGTGAGTTCCATTCAATTGATTGTTCCACAATGATCCGTAATGTAGCAATTTGGTCAGTACACGATCGATCCTTACGAAATCCGGCCTGTTGATCTCGAAGTTGGGCGTCTACGAAGTCCTTCATTCTGTTTAACAATACCCTGTTGAAGACTTTGCCTGGTATTGAAAGAAGAGTGATGCTTGTGTAGTTTTCACACTTGCTGAGATCGCCTTTCTTTGGTATTTTGATGAGGTATCCTTCTTTCCGATCTGATGGTACTTGTTCCTCATTCCAAATCTTCTTGAAGAGGATGTGAAATATTTTCTCAGTTGCTCCTACATCTGCTTTCATTGCCTCTGCTGGAATGTTGTCTGGTCCTGCTGATTTGCCGCTCTTGATTTGTCTGATGGCCATACTGATCTCCTCAATCGTAGGTGCGCTAATGTTAATTGGGAGGTCCTTGGATGCTGCGTCGATGTTGGGTGGGTTCAGTGGAGCTGGTCGATTCAGGAGTTCCTTAAAGTGCTCTACCCACCTATTTCGCTGTTGTTCAGTGTTGCTGATTACTTTGCCTTCCTTGCTTTTCACTGGTCGTTCTGGTTTACAATAGTTTCCGGCGAGCTTCTTTGTTGTTTCGTACAATTGTCTCATGTTTCCTTCTCTTACAGCCTTTTCCGCTGTCATTGCTAGATCTTCCACATATTTTCGTTTGTCAGCTTTGATGCTCTTCTTCACTTCCCTCTTTGCTTCTGTATACTCGGCTTGCGCCTTAACTTTCTCTGCTCTTGTTCGGCAGACATTGATTGCTGC
This sequence comes from Schistosoma turkestanicum, assembly GCA_944470395.2. NCBI lineage: Eukaryota > Metazoa > Platyhelminthes > Trematoda > Strigeidida > Schistosomatidae > Schistosoma > Schistosoma turkestanicum. The sequence goes on from OX103971.1 coordinate 47,806,303, forward strand.
CTTCTTGTTCCTCCTTTCTTCAATTTTTGCGAGAGTACCAACAGAGATCCATTCATTGTGATGGTGCTTCTTGCGACCAAGGACCTCCTGACATGTTGAAGTGATTGCCTCCTTGATCCCTTTCCAATTGTTCTCCAATGTTGCTTCCTCTCCATTGAGTAGATCCTGAAAGGCCTGGAACCTATTGGTGAGGGCTATCTTGAATTCGTTGAGTTTTACGGTATCTCGAAGAAAGGCTGTAGTAAACATTTGTAATGTTTTCCTCCTGGTTTTCCAGTGCCTCTTGAGTTTCGCTTTAATTTTGCGACCGGTAAGTAGTGATCTGAGGCTATATCAGCTCCTCTCTTCGTTCTCACGTCATCTATGGTCCTTCTGAACTTTTTATTGATGCAGATATGGACGATCTGTTTCTGAGTGGTGTGATGCGGTGAAATCCATGTATATTTGTGTATGTGTTTATGTTGGAATATTGTGCCACCGATGACCAGTTTGTTGAAGGCACATAGGTTTGCAAATCTCCCACCGTTTTCGTTCCTTTCTCCCAGTCCATGTCGTCCCATGATGTCTTCATATCCAGTGTTGTCCATTCCAACCTTGGCATTCAGGTCTCCCATAAGAATCGTCAAATCCTTTGGTGAACATTTATCGACGATTGACTGCAGCCTTTCGTAGAATTGATGTTTAACGTCGTGATTGTATTCATTGGTAGGTGCATAACATTGGATGACGTTCATTGTAATGTCCTGTTTCTTTGTTTTGAAGGATGCTTTAATGATCCTCGGTCCATGAGATTCCCATCCTATCAGTGCTTTTTGTGCATGTTTGGACAGCATCAGTGCAACTCCTTGTGTATGTGAAGCATTTTCCTCTTCATGACCACAGTATAACAGCAGTTTCCCTGAAGCTAGTCTCAGTTGTCCTACTTGTGTCCAATGTGTTTCACTGATGCCGAGCACCTCGAGGTTGTATTTTTTCATTTCTGCTGCAGCTTGAAATAGTCTTCCAGTCTCCCACAATGTACGAACGTTCCATGTACCTAAAAGAATGGTTGCTCTGGTTGTCAGAAGAGGCATCGGCACCGTGACTTCCGAGGGAACTCGGCTTTCATCACGAGACGTCATAATTGTTCTTCCAACTCCCAGGGCAGAGTTAAAATGGTTTGAATTATTTTTTCTGGTTAGCGTTTTTTTGGCAAATGAGATTTTGAAGAAATGTGTTCGCCAACCCCATGTCCAACCCTCCTCCTTTATCCGGGCTTGGGACCGGCAGTAGCCCCTAAGGTTCTACTGGCGGAGTTTATTGGTAAACATTTCTCCGCTATTCATTTGATATAATGATGTGTATAATTTAGTGGTTTCAAACCAGTTATACTCATCACTGTTGCATTTTGTACAGAGAAATACTTTTATAAAGTAGCATTTACTACACTAACATTGAACAGAATGTAATGATTTCACTATGGAAATCATGCATCAAATATGTTTGGACGTAACTGGAACAAGAATGAATAGTAAATAATCAGCATTTGAAAACTTGAATATTAGATGATTATGAATTGGGGGATGTTGTTGCAGTCTTGCTTAATCTTGTGGTGAGAGTTCTTTACTATAATCAACTAAATTGTACTGAGTAAAGCTAATATCGCTATTAATATTATTTCATTGATAATAATTTAACCAAGGTCGAAAGCCTATTTTATTTTCGTCAAATTATGATATTTTACTATAAACAGTACACAACATTTAAATAGTATTTTCAAGTTCCCTCGCCCCTAGTTATTATCATCCAGGACACTGGTGAGGGCCTTGGAAAGTTTCAGATGGATATTTTGAGATCTCAGTACAAAAATTATTTTGTTATGTTGTCAGTGTTGAGAACTGTATTATGATATTTTCGGGCAGAGTTTTGGAGGTTTTGTGTTTTCACACACAATCATTGTTAGACCACCATTAGAAACCTGGAAGCACTGGATGGTCGTTTCGTCCCGGTAAGCGACTCATCAGCAGTGCGCATTCACGATTCCTGCACCTCTCAGGATTCGAACCCAGGACCTTCGGTATTGTGGTAAATAAGTATTAGTGGACAGGGAAGTGATACTTTGATGTCAATTATGGCCTTTCTCTCTCTGTTTTATACATAAAGCAAATGATATGCTACCAATTATTAGGGTGATTCATCGTTAAGTTCAAGGACAAAATGAGGGCATGTTTTGATAGTTTGTTGTTGTTTTGTTGTAATAGCATGTTTTGATTTTATGAAATTAATAGGAAGTATGTGATAAGAAATTTCACAGAAATATACATGTATAAAAAAGCATTAATATTTTAGTTCTCTGTGAATAAAATTTTAATAAAATTGGATTAGTTATCCAAAATCTCACTAACAATTTCAACATAAACAAATTGATGTAATATTGTGGTGCGCGCTACCTATAATTATTATATGACGCGAATAAAAACGTAATGTCTGGCAGCAGAAGATGGATAAAGATCAAGAAAGGAAGAGCGGGAAAACAATCGGATTTGTATGAAACGCATGAACAGTGAAATGTCAGACAATGGATTGATGTTTGCAACAGGAACAGTCCAGTTCGATATGATGGATTTTCTATTTTACCAAATAACTCTGTAATTTGAGATCTTAACAAATAGAACTATTCATCAATTGATTATGCATATGTTTATATGTTGAAAACGTAAATATACTTCTCACAAACACATCCACATGTCTATCAGCTAACACATTAAATAATCAAGAGTTAAAATGAATGGTACATTATCAATCGTAATTCATCTTTACTCTCTACAATATAGTTCTTTTTTTTAGTATTTCTTCAGTTGTGACAACTAATTCCAAAGAATTTCCTAATTTAACTTCAACCTGAAATATTAATGTTCACTGGATTCATTACAACGATGGTATGTCACTAATCACATGATCTGCAGTATTGAATCTTTTACATTACTACAGTTCAACATGGAATCTGATTTTCCATTCATTAAAGCATTGTTTTCGAAATATCAACTTCTTATCGTAAGTTATACTCGATAGCCAATTTATTATTGATAAGCGTTTGTATGCATAAAGTTATCAATGAAAATAGGACAGTTGTTCCATTTTACTAAACTTTAATTAGTGATTTGTCCAGTTCAATAGGAAATATTTTATTTGTATTTCAGTATGTATATTAATGTCAAATACAACTAAAAGGAAATTACACTTCTACGCGCATAAATCACAATTAATCAGCAGATCATAAAATAGTTACTGAGTTTTGTAAATCAGTTTAAATCTGAAAAAAAGAAAATAGACTTCATCTATCATCTACTGATCCATTTAATAAGTTGTAAATTAGAAATTTTCTAACTTAAGTAAAAATGCAATTCATTAAATTAATCCAAATGGTAATTGGAAGTTGAATATTCTTTGGCAGAAACTGTATCGGAAAGTAGTGATCAACAGTATTCATAATAAAAGACAAACGTAATGAATATTCTTTTGATTCTACTTTCAGAATTTTTAGAAACTTGAACATTTTCCTCTTTACGAGATACAATTGATACGCTTCTGTTCTTGTTTGAAAAGTTTGATATCATACAGTAAATTATTCGAAATGAACACTATTGTTAAATTAATTAGCTTTTTAAGATAGTTTGGCATTAAATGTCTAACTATTATGGAACGTTAGTTGGGAATAAATTATTCATCTCCTGGTAATCAAAATTATATTCAAACAAAAGACATTTTCCAAAAGTACCTGGTTAAATTTTTATTTTTTACGCTTGTTGCCTAATTATAAAACCAGATCAGATGAATTGTTAATCAAATGTTCCCCTATTAAAACAGCTTTATGTAAGGTCTGTTAATTTTAGACACAATTATTAATCAGATTGGATTAGATGTAGAAAATAAGTGCCGTTTTCATTGCATTGTGCACGTTCTGTTGGTGTATCAACTAATCTATAATATATATATATATATATATATATATATATATATATATATATATATATATATATATATATATATATATCTTCACTTAACCTTTGCACTAATACACATAAATGTCTTCTGAAACAAGCCATCAAGACTGTATAGCCATGCACATACTTTTTTCTATTATCCTATTCATATACCACTTGGACTTTAGTGTCGAAATTTGTTTTTGCATATTTCATTGGAACAACTCATAACTTAATTATGAAATGTGATAAACACATTACGAAATCTGTTTATGACATTCTAAAAAGGGTGGTTGTTTGATTATTCTATCTTTTCGACGATTATCTAGTATACCACTTATAAATTGCCATTCATTAAATGAATCGACATTTTCAATTTAATGACTAACCACTACTTGAAGATCATTTCAAGTTACAACCACTAGAATTTTATTTTTTCCTAGTTTAGAGCTCTCCAGTAATCGATAAATACTAGCTGATATTTAATTTCTCTTCCTTTTTGTGTATAGAGAAACATAATCATTACAATCCTATTATTTAAGAGGCTTGATTAATTTCGAATATATAAACAATTCCATTTTAAACATAGTACTTAAGTACCATTATCAAAGCTTATGAAAAATGCTCTCACAGGCCATGGGTGACTGGGTGGCCTGTGTTAGTTTTAGCGAAATGGTTCTTTCAGTTGATTCAACTTTCTTTACAACGACTTGACAGATGGGGCTTCAACCGCATGTTAAGTTAAGAAGTTACATGTTTGGTGATTCAGTGGGGAAAGCAGTTAGTTGTCGTTAATCATTTGTTTTGGAAGACAAGAAAAATAAGTGCAAGTAAGATACCTACTTACTTACGACTGTTACCCCCAATGGAGCATAGGCTGCTGACCAGTATTCTCCAACTTACTCTGTCCTGGGCTTCCCTTTCTAGTTCTGTTCAATTTTTGTTCATTCCTCTCATGCCTTTCTCTATTTCTCGGCATAATGTGTTTCTTAACCTTCATTTTTCCCTTTGAACTTGAGGGTTCTAGGTGAGGACTTGTCTCGTGACGCAGTTCGGTGCTTTCCTCAATATTTGTTCTATCCATTTTCACCACTTCTTCTTGATTTCCTCCTCCACTGGAATCTGGTTTGTTCTCTCTCACAGTAGGTTGCTGCTGATGGTGTGTGGCCAGCGGATCCGCAGTATTTTGCGTAGACAACTGTTAATGAATTCTTGTATCCTCTGGATGATGGCTTTCGTAGTTCCCGCTACATATAGTATAACATTTGTATTGCAAATTCTGATTTTGGTGCTGCTTGATATTTGCTTGGAGTTCCAGTTGTTGTTCAGTTGTAGTAATGCTGCATTTGCTTTGCGGATCCACGCCTTGTCATCTGCCCCAGATCCACCTTGTTCGTCAATGATGCTGCCCAGACATGTAAACGTTTTGACGTCCTCCAAGGCATCTCCATCAAGAGTGATTTGGTTGACGCATGTTGTGTTGCATCAGAGAATCTTGCTTTTCCCTTTTGTGTGTGTTGAGACCTGCTGCTGCTGAGGTTGCTGCTACACTGTTCGTCTTCTCTTGCATTTGTTGTTGCGTGTGCGATAGAAGAACCAGATCATATGAGAAATCCAAATCTTCCAGCTAAATCCTGGCTGTCAACTGAATATCGTGCTTCCCTCCAGATTTTGAGGTTCTCATAATCCTGTCGATCACCAGGAGGAAGAGAAAGGCTAGGAGTAAGCAATCTTACCTGACATCGGTCTTTACTTGAGCTGTCCTTCATGCACGATCCTGAACTTTAATCCCTCATAAGAACTCCGTATGATGTTGACTATCCTCTTAGGCACGACGTAGTGTCGAAGAAGCCTCCATAGTTTTGTCCTGCGCTTTCTTGTAGTCAATGAAATTGATGTAGAGTGGTGAGTTCAATTCAACTGATTGTTCCACAATGATCCGTTATGTTGCGATTTGTTCGGTAAACGATCGATCCTTACGAAAATCAGCCTGTTGACCTCGAAGTTGAGCGTCCACGAAGTCCTTCATTCTGTTCCTTATAATAGTACTTCCTGTGACCCAGAACCTCATGACATGTTGAAATGATTGCCTCATTGATACAAAATTATCATCGAATAATTTAAATATTGTAATCAAGTCACCTCTATTTCTTCTGTATGACGATGAGAATGACTGAATGCTTGAATATCTGGGCTATCTTTATACTAACATCAAAATATTTCAACAAGTTACTTCTTTCTCTTTTTCTTAACACGTCAGTTATGTCCATCAATCTCATAATCTATTCAAGAGAGCATATAAAGTATTCGGGACACCGCTTATTAAGGTTCGAAAAAGTACAATCCAAGACACCTCAAAGGCTGATAATCTGCTAAGAAAATAATGACGTGAATAAGATGTCAATTTCTGAACTGGCTACTTCCAACTGCCAATCACTATTGTTTTTTCAAAGAAACTGGTTGAAATATTTTGTGCTGAAAATCCTAGAATGTTCTAAACATATAATATTGAATAAATTCATGACTGTTAGTATTATTTATATTATTATAACATTGTTTAGCCAGTCTCTCAGCATACGAAAGATCGGTTAGCATTTTCGGCATTCAACCTAGTTGTACTTCGTTTAACGTTTCCCAACAGCTGCTTATATGTAATACTCAATTTTAGGAGAAGCGAATACCGTATATGAAGTTAATAACATCAAAAAATCTAAGTATCAGCATCTGCATGGGAGTGTGTATCTGTTTCAGGTATTATGTGGCAGTGATTTCTAGATATTTATAAAAAATGTACGCATTTTGCAGCATACGGCTTCGAAGCAATACATTTAATTAAAAATGTGTTACGTATGCAACAGAAGTTAATTTTGAAAAAAATTAGTCACGCAATTGAGTTCAAATAATAAATAAAAATCAGTTAGTTTTCAAACTATTCGTTAACACGCTCACTAAATTGATATATATATATATATATATATATATATATATAGGCCAAGTTCCTTTTAGTGCCCAGGATCTGACCCCAGTTTGTAGGAACAGTTTAATATGCAATGAAATAAATCTTCCCTTTATTTTCCCCACTTAACATTTCTACTAATTCGGTTTGTTCGACTGCAGTAACTGAAAGTGCAATACGGCTTATTTGGATGAATTTATTTCACTCAGTCGTTCACGCAGACAGACATTAGAATAGAAAGCGGGAAAATGAAGTGAACTAGAGAAAGTGAATGAGCCAACTCGATGTGATGAGGCATGACTAAGTACTTGAAGTTAAACAAAAGTGAGCTGGTCATGATGTGATAAGCGAAGAAAGCAGTTCATTACTTAGTTCACATTCAATCTAAAACAACCAAGGTTATGAGCGAGTAATTGACTACGGTAACATGTTGGCAAATAATACCTAAGATAGGAAAAATTAATTGGTTTGTCCAAAAGCTAGGATAAGCCGTGTGGACTTGATACATTAACTCACGCCACAACTTCCTTGATGTTTAGCTCTTCTTAAATTTTATGAACTTATTATGAGTTTTGTGATTTTTTAATGTTAACTGATACTAACTACTTAAGGAATTCTATATACATACACGCAACATACGTGCATATATATGTGCATACATATATCACCACATTCACCCATACTTACATACCTGACCTATGTAAAATATAATAGACGATGAATCACCATGACCGAGATATGACTTTGACGAAAATTATTTTTCATAATAAAAGTTATCTTTTGATGTCCAATATTATATAAACTGTACAAAATAGCGGATTAAACAAAACAGGTACCATTAGACATAACTATTCACAGTAATATTATTAGTATGCAGATAGATTTTTTTATTACCAGATCAAATCTTGTTACCCATAGAAATGTATCAGTGAACATAAATTTGTTTTCATGCTGTGGACTGATAATTTCACTTTAATGAACTATAAATTCGAAATGAAATGTCACGTTGATCATGTTTCAGTGGTAAAAATTTTATTTCATGCAAAAAGATTATCAGAATGTTATCTAGTCATTTAATTCAGAGATGTATAAAGGTAAATACATAAGTTTACTTTGCCCCATAAATATTTCGTTTCAAACATATTTTGATTGAACAAAAGATAATAGATTCAAATAGTTATGAAATGTCTTTTCAGTTTATTTATGTAGTTAGCGGAAATGTTCTACCCAAATAGCATAAAGACGTGTTGAATAAACATGGGTATCACGTCAGAAAATTACAAAGTTAGCTTCATGTAAAATAATAAAGGTGATATTTTGGATAAGAACTAAGCCTGACAATTCTGACAGTATCTTAATTTAAAAGTATTGTTATTTTATATGATAATTGACCACCGTCTAACTCATAATGGCGATCAGATTTTAATTCCTTGAAACAGCAACACATAAAGAATGTTTAACAAACTAGGAGTTATAAAATACGATAACAAAAGCTTTATCAATAGTAGGTCAAACGTGGATAAATAGACTTAAAATAATCATTACAAACATTGAAACCATTATGTAATAAGAAGTGTGTACATAATTAGATATTGTACTTTTGCCTATTGTATGTAGTGACGTAATCTATTTCATTTCATTGTGATTACGGACTCAAATTGCCTTGATTGGTTTAACATTTTCATATAAATATTCATGTATATTAGAGTAAAGCCTGATGACGATCTAATCGAAAACAATATTGTTCTGCCTCTTTCCGTTTACACTTTTCACTATCTAATTATGTACAAACTAGGAATCGTTTAAGGTTTCCTACCAGAATGTAAAATATTCAGTTTTCATCAAACTATGTTCATTCTACTTAGTCTATTGTTATAGGTAACTTATTGTTATTTTCAGTTAGAGTTTTGGAGATTTGTGTTTTTACACATTTGAAATCATCAACCGGTCATTGTTAGACCACCATTAGAAACCTGGAAGCACTGGACGGCCGTTTCGTCCTGGTATGGGACGCTTCAGCAGTGTGAATACACGACTCCTGCACCTCGCGGAATTCGAACCCTGGACCTTCGGTATTGTGAGCGAACGCCTAACCATCGGACTACTGGGCCGGCGCACAATACCGAAGGCCCCGGGTTCGGATCCTGTGAGGTGCAGGAGTCGTGGATGCGCACTGCTGAAGAGTCCCATGCCAGGACGAAACGGCCGTCCAGTGCTTGTGGGTTTCTAATGGTGGTCTAACAATGATTGATTGATGATTTCAACTTATTGTTACTCATATATCTCAGTGATATTTTTTATGACTGGCATGATTCAATATTTGAATGACTTTAGCATTTTTAAACGGTAATCATACAGTTTACTAGTTAATGACAATAAATAATATACAACTAAGCTCCAATGCAAAATGTCAGCTACAAACATTCAAAGATTTCTGTACTTGAAATCAGCAGTTCAAGATTTTTAAACAAAGATATGGGCTTTTATCATCCTCAATGTTTATTTTACATTTATTTATACAAAGTTTCAGTTGTCTTTTAGAACAGTTTAGGTAAAAAAAAATACTTACTTACTTACTTTCGCCTGTTACCCCCAATGGAGCATAGGCCGCCCACCAGTTTCCTCCAACCAACTCTGTCCTGGGCTTCCCTCTCCAGTTCTGTCCAATGTTTGTTCATTCCTCTCATATCTTTCTCTATTTCTCGGCGTAGTGTGTTCCTTGGCCTTCCTCTTTTCCTTTTACCTTGAGGGTTCCATGTGAGGGCTTGTCTAGTGACGCAGTTAGGTGCTTTTCGTAGTGTATGTCCTATCCACTTCCACCGCTTCTTCCTGATTTCCTCCTCCACTGGAATCTGACTTGTTCTCTCCCACAGTTCGTTGTTGCTGATGGTGTCTGGCCAACGAATACGAAGTATTTTGCGTAGACAACTGTTAATAAACACTTGTATCTTCTGGATGATGGCTTTGGTAGTTCTCCATGTTTCGGCTCCATACAGTAGAACTGTCTTGACATTTGTATTGAATATCCTGATTTTGGTTTTGTTTGAAAGTTGTTTGGAGTTCCAGATATTTTTCAACTGTAGAAATGCAGCTCTCGCTTTGCCGATCCGCGCCCTCACATCTGCATCCGATCCACCTTTGGTTGGTGCATGTTGTGTTGCATCGGAGAATTTTGCTTTTTCCTTTATGTATGTTGAGACCTACTGCTGCAGAGGCTGCTGCTACACTGGTCGTCTTCTCTTGCATTTGTTGTTGAGTGTGCGATAGAAGAGCCAGGTCATCTGCGAAGTCCAGATCGTCCAGCTGCGTCCTAACTGTCCAGTTGATACCGTGCTTCCCTCCAGACGTCGACGTCTTCATGATCCAGTCGATGACCAGGAGAAAGAGAAAGGGTGAGAGTAAGCAACCTTGCCTGACACCGGTCTTCACCTCAAAAGAGTCTGTCAGCTGACCTCCGTGTACGATTTTGCAGTTGAATCCATCATAAGAATTCCGTATGATGTTGACTATTTTCTCAGGCACCCCGTAGTGTCGAAGAAGCCTCCACAGTGTTTTCCTATCCACGCTGTCAAATGCTTTCTCGTAGTCGATGAAGTTGATGTAGAGTGGTGAGTTCCATTCAATTGATTGTTCCACAATGATCCGTAATGTAGCAATTTGGTCAGTACACGATCGATCCTTACGAAATCCGGCCTGTTGATCTCGAAGTTGGGCGTCTACGAAGTCCTTCATTCTGTTTAACAATACCCTGTTGAAGACTTTGCCTGGTATTGAAAGAAGAGTGATGCTTGTGTAGTTTTCACACTTGCTGAGATCGCCTTTCTTTGGTATTTTGATGAGGTATCCTTCTTTCCGATCTGATGGTACTTGTTCCTCATTCCAAATCTTCTTGAAGAGGATGTGAAATATTTTCTCAGTTGCTTCCACATCTGCTTTCATTGCCTCTGCTGGAATGTTGTCTGGTCCTGCTGCTTTGCCGCTCTTGATTTGTCTGATGGCTATACTGATCTCCTCAATTGTGGGTGCGCCAATATTAATTGGGAGGTCCTTGGATGCTGCTTCGATGTTGGGTGGGTTCAGTGGAGCTGGTCGATTCAATAGTTCCTTAAAGTGCTCCACCCACCTATTTCGCTGTTGTTCAGTGTTGCTGATTATTTTCCCTTCCTTGCTTTTCACTGGTCGTTCTGGTTTACGATAGTTCCCGGCGAGCTTCTTTGTTGTTTCGTACAATTGTCTCAAGTTTCCTTCTCTTGCAGCCTTTTCCGCCGTCATTGCTATATCTTCCACATATTTTCGTTTGTCAGCTCTGATGCTCTTCTTCACTTCCCTGTTTGCTTCTGTATACTCGGCTTGCGCCTTAACTTTCTCTGCTCTTGTTCGGCAGACATTGATTGCTGCCTTCTTGTTCCTCCTTTCTTCAATTTTTGCGAGAGTACCAACAGAGATCCATTCATTGTGATGGTGCTTCTTGCGACCAAGGACCTCCTGACATGTTGAAGTGATTGCCTCCTTGATCCCTTTCCAATTGTTCTCCAATGTTGCTTCCTCTCCATTGAGTAGATCCTGAAAGGCCTGGAACCTATTGGTGAGGGCTATCTTGAATTCGTTGAGTTTTACGGTATCCCGAAGAAAGGCCGTATTAAACTTCTGTGATGTTGTCTGCCCCGTTGTCCAGTGCTTCTTTAGCTTCAATCTCATTTTGGCGATCAGCAAGTGGTGATCTGAAGCTACATCAGCTCCTCTCTTGGTTCTCACATCCTCCATGGTCCTTCTGAACTTTTTGTTGATACAGATATGGTCAATTTGGTTTTGAGTAGTGTGGTCCGGTGAAATCCATGTGGCTTTGTGAATGCGTTTGTGCGGGAATATTGTGTCACCGATGACCAGTTTGTTGAAGGCACATAGGTTTGCAAATCTCCCACCGTTTTCGTTCCTTTCTCCCAGTCCATGTCGTCCCATGATGTCTTCATATCCAGTGTTGTCCATTCCAACCTTGGCATTCAGGTCTCCCATAAGAATCGTCAAATCCTTTGGTGAACATTTATCGACGATTGACTGCAGCCTTTCGTAGAATTGATGTTTAACGTCGTGATTGTATTCATTGGTAGGTGCATAACATTGGATGACGTTCATTGTAATGTCCTGTTTCTTTGTTTTGAAGGATGCTTTAATGATCCTCGGTCCATGAGATTCCCATCCTATCAGTGCCTTTTGTGCATGTTTGGACAGCATCAATGCAACTCCTTGTGTATGTGAAGCGTTTTCCTCTTCATGACCACAGTATAACAGCAGTTCCCCTGAAGCAAGTCTCAGTTGTCCTACCTGTGTCCAATGTGTTTCACTGATGCCGAGCACCTCGAGGTTGTATCTTTTCATTTCTCCCGCAACTTGAAATAGTCTTCCAGTCTCCCACAATGTACGAACGTTCCATGTACCTAAAAGAATGGTTGCTCTGGTTTTCAGAAGAGGCATCGGCCCCGTGACTTCCGAGAGAACTCGGCTTTCATCACGAGACGTCATAATTGTTCTTCCAACTCCCAGGGCAGAGTTAAAATGGTTTGAATTATTTTTTCTGGTTAGCGTTTTTTTGGCAAATGAGATTTTGAAGGAATGTGTTCGCCAACCCCATGTCCAACCCTCCTCCTTTATCCGGGCTTGGGACCGGCAGTAGCCCCTAAGGTTCTACTGGCGGAGTTAAAAAAAAAAAAAAAATAGTCTGTATGATAAAATAGTCTTAAAAATAGATTATGTAACATTTATAGGTGAAGCTAACCTGAGTAATTTTTATAAAGATATTGTTTACATATTTCACTTATCTAATCTATGATTCACATGTGTATTAGTCAAATCGTTTTATACTTTTAAGAATTTAATGTTAATGCTACAAAATCTTATATAGCTTTTTATTTAATTTTGATTTATTAAAAAAACAACTAAGTATTGCCCAAATACAACTAGTGTATACGCGATACATTACTTTTATTGACGATATTAAGTAATTTAATGTTGTTTGATTACCAATGTCTATTTCATGAATTATTATCGATCAAAATGAAAATGCATTTAATGGAATGAACATTTCTGAGTGAAAAAGTGCAAGTGTAGTTTGTATACTAGTCATCGAAATAGATAATGACTAACAAACAATAACACATGAAAATTATATAGTAATGAATAATTTGAATAAAACATCTCATGTTTTAGTTTGTATTTGTATTCTTTTTATTTAAGTTACATTGTAGATTTCAGTCATACAATTAATTAATCATGATAAATTTTCGTAATGCTTACAAACAAAGCGAATATTTGTTCGAATTTTCATTAGTTAGGTAGAAATAGGTCTTAAAGATGAAAGTTATCTAATTTACGGAATATAATACCAATATAAGCATTCACTTGAGTTTTAAATCTTCTACATTACTTTATAACTTAGTACTCTATTTAATTTTGTTCTTGCATTTTTCTCCCCATTTTTTCTAATGATCGTGAATCATATGTACCGATATTGTATGTCTATTCTGACTGATCATATTATTAATAAACTTTTTTCATTGAAAGTATTTTATGAATGTCGGTTTAATTTGTAAACTGCATTCGTCATATACTGATCTCATTTGTGGTGTTAAAAAGAATCCTTTCAGCTAAAGTATAATAGTTATGTCCTTGATGACTGACTTCATGATTTTTATGAAGTTCTAGTAACTGGTGGAGTTATTAACTGTTTTCAACGATCATCAAGATACTCAACAAACTGACTGAAGTTAGAAATACGTCAATAAACGTCTACCCGGTAGTTTTAACAGTTAAATGTCTACCTTGAGACATTTAAGGTTGTTGGTTCAATCTATTGAGTTATGTCATACTAGGATGGATTAACTGTCTAGTTTTGTGTTATTTTCAGAAGTACCCCGACTGAAGTCAATCTTTGACGAAAACAAATTCCATTTACACATTAATTATATGAAAGTATATCACTACATTTATATGAGTGAGATGTTCATTCTAAAAAATTGATATTCGAATAAGTTGAGAAGGGTATTCACAGAAAATCTGAAACGAAATAATATAAATTCGAAATAATGATACAGCAGGATATTATTGTTTACCTTTTATTATAGGAAACTGTCACTTAACATATGTAACGTATTCTGTATTATTAACATTAATCTTTAGTCAAATCAAGTAAAAATTATCAGTCAGGGTTTGAAAACAATTTAAATGTCTACCAGACGTTTATTATTTTCATGTACATGACATACATCGATTAAGTGGAATTATATAAACATATCAATGCCTCGATTAATTGTATTGATCACAAATACGCATAGTAAAACGCTTTAACTGTCAATAACATAGGAGTGGTATATGCTAAAATAGGCTGAATTTTTGTCTTGAAAATCGACCAAAGCTGAATAAGAAAGAGTCAAAATTTCAATCTTTAAGTGTGAAAATACACCCACATGTTTTGTTTATTGCATGCAAGAATAAAATATATTTGATGATCCTCAAACTTTATATCGTTGTCTTTAAATATGGTTTATATTCACTACTTTAACTGTTTAAGAAAATATATATGCCTAAACCATCTGTAAAGATTTTTAGTGACACGCAATGTACAGAAACAGTTACAACATCGATTCAGCTAGAAACATTAATTTATCTACTTTCATTGTGAATCAAACGAAAAAGAAATCAATGATATGACAGCACCTCAGAGGCACTTTTGAGACTGAAACCATCACACAAACTCTAACTTATATTTAATTAACTGTAAACATCAATAGAGAATTCGTGAAACCTTTTGTAATTTTATTGTTAATTTATAATAATTAACAAATACAGTTTGATAAAACACTTTTTGCGAAAATATATAGTTTACGATATCAACTTAACTCTTCATGGATCTCCTCTTGGGCTATTGCCAGTCCTAAGCCTGGATAAAGGAGAAGCGTTGGAGATGGGGTTAGCGACCCCAACCCGTAGAAAACCAACTCGCTAGAAAAGTGATAACCAGAAAATATGATTCAAACCATTTAAACTCTGCTCATATAGTTCGAAGGTCTTCATTTAGAAGACAAATGACGTCTCATGATGAAAACCGAGTTCCTTATGAAGTCACGAGGCAGATGCCCATTCTCACAACCCGAGCAACTATTAATTTGGGTACATGGAGTGTTCGTACATTGTCGGAGACCGGGAAAATCATCCAGGTTGCTTCAGAAATGAAAAGGCACATCCTAGTGGTGCTTGGAATAAGTAAAAACCATCGGACGCAAGCTGGTCAAAAAAGATTAGCTTCAGGAGAGGTGCTGTTATACTCGGACCATGAAGAAGAAAATGCCTCACACACACACAAGAAGTTACACTGATGCTATCCAAACAAGTACAAAAGACACTTATAGGAGGGGAGTCACATGAACTCAGGATTATCAAAGCATCCTTCAAAATGGACAAAGAGGGCATTACATTGAACATCATCGAATGCTATTCTCCTACCAACGATTACAGTGAAGATGGCAAAAATCAATTCTACGAGAGGCTGTAGTCAATTGTCGAGAGATGCTCACCAAAGGATTTGACGATTCTGATTAGAAACCTAAATGCCAAGTTTAGCATGGACAAAACTGGATAAACATCATGGGACGATATGACCTGGGAGAAAGGAACGAAAACGGTGAGAGATTTGCAAACCTATGTGCCTTCAACAAACTGGTCATCGTCGGCACAATATTCCAACATAAACACATACACAAATATACATGGATTTCACCGCATCACATCACTCAGAAACAAATCGTCCATATCTGCATCAATAAAAAGTTCAGAAGGACCATGGAGGATGTGAGAACCAAGAGAGGAGCTGATATAGACTCAGTACACCACTTACTGGTCGCCAAAATGAAACTGAAGCTAAAGAAGCACTGGACAACGGGGCAGACAACATCACAGAAGTTTAATACGGCCTTTCTTCGGGATACCGTAAAACTCAACGAATTCAAGATAGCCCTCACCAATAGGTTCCAGGCCTTTCAGGATCTACTCAATGGAGAGGAAGCAACATTGGAGAACAATTGGAAAGGGATTAAGGAGGCAATCACTTCAACATGTCAGGAGGTCCTTGGTCGCAAGAAGCACCATCACAAGGAATGGATCTGTGTTGGTACTCTTGCAAAAATTGAAGAAAGGAGGAACAAGAAGGCAGCAACCAACATCAGCCAAACAGGAGCAGAGAAACCCAATGCACAAGCTGAATACTCAGAAGCAAACAAGCGAATAAAGAGGGACATCAGAGCCGACACACTTGAATATGTGGAAGATCTAGCAATGACGGTGGAAAGGGTTGAAAGAGAAGGAAGCTTCAGACAACTGTACGTTACATCAAAGAAGCTCGTTGCAAACTATCGTAAACCAGAACGACCAGTAAAAAGCAAGGAAGGCAAAGTAATCAGCAACACTTAAGTACAGCAGAACAAGTAGGCAGAGCACTTTAAGGAACTGTTGAATCGACCAGCTCCATTGGACCTACCGAATATCGAAGCAACATCCACGGTGCTCACGATCGATATTGGCCTATCAACGATTGAGATCAGCATGGCTATCATACAAATCAAGAGTGGCGAATTAGCCGGATGAAAAAACATTCAAACAGATGCAATGAAAGCAGACGTGGCAGCAAGAGCAAAAATATTATACATTCTCTTCAACAAGATTTGGGATGATGAACAAGTACCAAGAGACTGAAAACAAAAATACCTGATCAAAATACGAAAAAAAGGTGATCTCAGCAGAACTACAGAGGCATCACTCTTCTCTCAGTACCAGGTAAAGTCTTCAACAGGGTATTGTTAAACAGAATTAAAGATTCAGTAGACGCCTAACTTCGATACCAATAGGTTAGTTTCCGTGATGCTCGATCATATACCGACCAAATCACTAGTTCTTCCACATATTTACGTTTATCGTCTCTAATGCTCCTTTTCGCCTGCTTGTTTGCTTCTGCGTATTCTCTCTGTACCTTTTTTTCTCTACTCTTGTTTGGCTGTCTTTGATTTCTGTCTTTTTCTCCTTGAGTCTGGTTCACATAATCAACAGGGACCCATTCCTTGTGATGGTGCTTCTTGTGGCACTGAATACAACCTCAAATATTTTTGGTTAAAACTAAAATAATATTCATTAATATCTAATAAAATATACTGTTAATTAATCTCTAAACATACAATAATCACATTACCTTGGATTTCATTCAAAAATAAAGAAATTTTTTGGGTAATGCTGATGTTTAAGGAAAATTAGGTTATGAAGAAAACACGAACGATTCATTTGTTTCAATTACTATTTTTTAACAACACACTTAGTACTTATTCATGTATAATTTATCTATCATATTGTATTACATTCTAAGATTGCCTTATGATGAAATGATAATATTCTTTGATACACTCTGAAAATATGAATACAATTAGTTTTGCATACACTTTCTAGAATATTTGTTTCATTATGTTAATCAGTAAGAGGAATAAGTTACATACAAACAACAATTACGATATGAATTAATGATTTTCTCTGAATGCATAGTTTAGTATACTTCCCTATACTTTAAATAAAATAAACCAATTCATATATTACTGTTTATTTTTAATAGTTCTTGTCTCAATGAACTAGTAATGTTGAGAGTTTATATTTATTTATCTACACACAATCGTAAAGTGTTTATTGTCTAGTTAAAAATTATCTTATAATATTTCCTGTAGAAATAGTGACAAATTAATTTAAAGTACAACACAGGTATACTTAATGAAATTTTTATTACCAAATGAAGTGGATTTTAGCCAGCATAGATAATAAATCCTGATTAAAAAAAATTTTTTAAAGGCAACTGATTATTTTTACAATATTAGGACACTCCATTAAGTAATAAATGAGGAAAAAACTGATTGGATTCAGTATACAGACACTGTTGTGAAAGTATCATTAAAACTAACGGCAAGTTGGTCTATAACTCCATTATTCATTTACAATATTGCTATAGTTGGGACCTTGTGACTCATTAATCCTAACTTAGGTAAAGTTTTGTATCGAAACTGAAAAATAGGAAAATTTTCTGATTAACACATATATAATCATTCGCACAACAAGACTTCAAAACAATACACTAAACATAATTCAACTAACTATCAATTTAAAGTTGTGGAGACTGTTGAGCTTCGTTGAAATCATGAACCGATTGATGTTAGAGAGTCATTGGAAACCTGGAAGCTCTGGATGGTCATTTCCTCCTATTATGGGACTGATCAACAGTGTGCATCCATGAAACCGCACACAGGAATCGATGGTCTAACGTTGGTCGATTTATGATTTCAACGTAATTCAACTCAACTGAATAGTGTGCCAATGGATTTAAATCATTTACTTAAAATCACTGTTGTATAATTTGAAACTGAGTATTGTCTTATGGGTAAGATAATCAAACGAGTCACATAGAGTCAAATGATGTTTTTACATGTCGTCCTTTATACAACTTAAAATCGTATCAACAGCTTTACTGACAAGTCTAGTGACAAGGTTCCACCAACCAGACAAACAATTCGCAGTCAAATTAATTAATTCCTGTGAGATGATGTGGCGAAAGAATACTGTTATATTTTCAATTTGTTAATTATCGCTATAAGCAAGTTCAATAAACTAATAAATTTTAGGAATAGATTAATTTGATATATAATGAAGGGATAAAGTCAGAAATTAAATAACCTTAGTGAAATAAAGAGAATTTATTGCATGAGCAAGAAGCATGTGTCAACAAAATACGGATAAACATATTTTGTTATAACTAGTGAGCTGATATCTGAAGACTCCTGACATGAGTTTCGAAAGGTCGGTTGACGTTTGCTAACTTAATTTGCCTATGGCATAGGTGAGATGTTTAGTTGACAAACAAAAAGCATGCATACTACATATATATTACGGCTTTCAAATATGGATTTTGAACTTAGAAGACATGTGTAGGCTGCAAGTTTTGATTATACGTAACCTCGGAGTATCGCTTGAGTATCATAGAACGACTTACTGAGTGAAAGAGATTGAACTTAGGTATATAAGTAATAGGCAAAGATGGAAAACTGGGTGATAGGATTCTGAATATTTACTGTATTACGATTACCATTTCCAATAAACAGCTAACTTACTAGTATATCTAAGATAATTTTCCTCTTGATTAACTACAGAAATGATTTCTTTTATATGATTAGAAATGAAACATATCGTTGAATGAGGAATGTAATATTTCATAATCAACTTTGTGTACTACGAAATTAATTGAAATACCGAATCATTTAGTTAGTTTTCTTAGATTTTAATAAATTATTGCTTTTACAGATTTTCTAAAAATACTACCATGCAATGTTGCGTTATTTCAGCATATTACATCGAAAACTGGTCGTAACTTCTAAATGAATTCAAATCTTAACCGCAGTAGATTTCACTTAGTGCTAAGCCCCAATTTCATTAAGTCTTATACATATGACAAAGTGAACCAGACACTAGTATTTCCTCATTTTCATTGATTGTCTTATAGATTTCTAATAACATACAAAACTTTTCTTGATATATATATATATATATATATATATATATATATATATATATATCAGGTTAAAATCCTACATTCATTCAGTTATTATATACACATTTTCCTTGCTTACATTTCTATGCCTAATTTATCTCACAGACTGAGTCAGATTAGTAATAACGTGAGATTTTATAGTAACATTTATGTTTATACTTTCTATTTCTTATCTAATCTAAGAAAAAAATTGTATTTCTGTGCCAATCAAATCCAAATGGGACAGAAAAATAATCAAATGACATCTAATGAAATTTTGGGTGTTTCCTAACTGACCTTTAGGCAAACAAAGTATACATATACAGATTTACATATAAACACAAAAAAAAACTGCACATTAATAATATGCAAACAGACAATTGTGGACATAATCTTAAATAGTTGTCTTTAACGGTGAACTGTTATATATATATATATATATATATATATATATATATATATATATATATATACATACATATATATATACATGTATGTACGTACATCTGTATATACCACCTTAGGTTACTTCTGGCAAACAACAAGAGAATATAATATCTCAGTTTATTACCTCGATAGACCAATACAGTAAGATAAATGGGAATATACAATAAACTTGACATATTATTGGTGACACGCATCGTCTTTCTTTTATGTTGTCTGGTTACTTAAGTGCGTTTATTTTTTTCACAAGTAGACATTATTCTGTTAAAATAGGATCATATCGAGAAATAAGTTTTTTTTTCCGGTGTTAACAATCATGACGGCACCTAGGAGGGTATTGGATGCTTTTTGATGGAATACTTTTAAATAAATTATCATATTGCCAACTAAACAGCTGTGTGTTAATTATTCATAATTCTCTTCGGATATTCATGAATTCGAACAAAATGTTGCAAAAAAAGTGATAAAAGGTAAGTAAGTATATTGAATGAACTATTAGTCAATAAACCCTATTAGTTTAACTAATAATATTGATTTTTTTTTGTTCACTGAACAAGGAAAATCGCATAACTATTGCATTGGCTTATAGTGGAAAGTTACCCAGCACAGTTAGAAATTTATGTTTTCTAACGGAACTGAACTAGTTAAAAACGACTAAGCTTAAATTCGACTTCTGGGACTAGTCACAATGACTGTTGTTTCATAGAATCTACTAAATTTAGGTCAATGAAACATTACCTAGTAGCTCAATGTTGTTATGTACTATTTTATACATAACTTTCTTTACGTCGATTCTCGATACAATGAACTAGAAAGAGCAGTGCTAAGCTAATCAAAATGATAACCAAAAAAAACTATTTAGTGTTGCTTACTTTTCAGAATTTTCTTCACATGTTTATCTGATCATAAAAAAAAATTTATGCTTCATAAGTGCTTCATGTTTTGTTGTTTTTTACTTGGTGTAGATTAACACACAAGTTTAAGAAATTACTACATTGTTTCCTGTGAATGGATTATTAGTTAAGCACCAGAAATCTCATATTGTTCAGAAGAAAATTCAGCCCAATTTAATTGTATACATGTTATTAGTTACATAAAGTGATTTATGAACTAATGATATTAGTAAAATTATTAAATAAACCAAATAATTGTATTCACAGTACTATTTTAAGGCAAACTACTAAGATTTAATTGGTTTTGCAATTAAACTAATCCTGTAAGTAATTTTCATTTAGGTTGGCAATGCATTAAATGTAATACCGAAGAAAATGTAAATAATGCAGATTTACTTAATCGCAGGTATTCGAAACAATACAATACCATTACTATTGCCTGTTTTTCGTTTTGAAACGTATATCTTAAATTCTGCTGGTAAAACGTTTGGTTACGACTCAGTCAAACAAACTTTCTGAATACTGTGTGTTTAATATGGCTTCATTTTTCGAAAATGAATGTTCACTAACACTTTCATTGTTAAGTCAAAAAAAAAATATTGAACAGTTTCTCTGGTTATAGTAGTTGTATTATTTACTGTGCTTATTCACTAAATCATATTTTGTTTATCTTAAAAAATATTATTTCTATGATAAAAATGATTTTTTTTAAAATTTGTATGTGATAGTTTACTGTATTAGCAAATTGCTAAAAATTTATATTAAGGCTATTTTATGTTAACATGTACTGGCAGTTTTATTGGGATTATATATCAGTCTAAGAACGCATAACCTTACAGCTAATCAAATCACTACAGTGAAAACCAAGTAAAACCTGGTGTTTATTTAGTATTTTATTATCCCTCTGTTTGAATGTGTATAAACCAAAACTTTATTGAGTGGATGAACTATGTCTAAAATAAATTCAAGATTATTCTTCAATGTTTACAGTAAACACTTGAGCTAATTAAGTTGGGATAATATTACTGTTTTGGCAATCAAGTGAAATTTTAAAGACAAGTGATAAAATCGGATGTTTTTAAGAAAAATGAGGTAAAACAACCAATCGATGATCTTCCAAACTATAAATTTATCAAGCTATGAATTAAGTTGGTTGTGAAACCGATGTATGATTTTAAGCAGAGATGGATAGTGTGTAAGAGCTGAGGCTCTCCATACATATATAGGTGGCGACATACATATATTATATATCCTACTACCCTCAGTAGAAAAAACCTAACTATTCATCTGACTTGAACCGTTTATCCGAGCTATCACGTCCGATCCCATTCAAATCTCACATTAATATCATACATACAAGTTCAACACTGTTTTCCACACCAAAAATGTCGAATTCTTCACACCTAGAACATACAAAAACACACAGACATGTCTCATAAAAACCACCTTGACCGGAGGGACATAAAGTTCACTAGATATTTTTGTACAGTAAAATTCTCATTTCTTCTATTTACTAAATATTTTTATTTCGTTTCTCTGTACTATTTATGCTTGGATTAATTTAATCTGTTTATTGATTCTCTGAAAAAGTGATTTACTCAGAGTCACAATGAGTTAGAAAATTCTAATTTTCCAATGCATTGGGATATTTCAAAAATATATTATTTTTATGATTAACAATCTACCAGATGCTAGATTTATTTACAATTATCAAGTCAAACCTTGATAATAACACCTACACACTCATGATATATGATCAGTAAAATTAAAATTTTCGATATTAAAAAATCTTACACATGCTGTTTTTGTCATTAATTATCTAAAACGATGTATAATCAACTTGTGTTGAATTGTGAGTTGTTTGTTTCATACACCGATAAGAATATCATGAAGTGGACGATATAAGTATGATATTACCCAACTACTTAGTCATAGAATTCCTAGTAAAATACGTTATTCACTGTTATGCTGTGATTCCTGAAATCTGAGTATCATAGGAAGCTACCTATAAACGTGATTAACACTCTGATAGTGTTGAAAGTCAGAAACTCATAATCTGGTTAATAAGTATCCGTTTTATTTCATTCACTGTCAAGGCCGCTCCATTACCGCTAATAATTCTACTACTATGGGATTCGAATTAACAATATGATCTCTCTGTGCTAATGCCTTATGCAACTTCAATTGATGTAAGTACGTACAAAGTTTAACATAATGTCTGACTAAGTGTTATGGTCAACTATAATACGAAAATAGAATGCAACGGATAGTAACAGCAATTTTTTACCCTGGTTTTCAACAAAATATCCGTATGATGTTTTGTGATCTATGATAAAAACATTTAGATTTAAATATCAAGTACCTTATTCTAGACAATTTTTCAGAAAGGTTTTTGAAATTACATGTATGTTATTCAGTCCAGAATGATTTATACCCACGGAATTATAAAACAGTTTATTGAACTAGAAATAAAGCTTTAACGACGAGTTCATTTTCAAACTGTCCAGTTACTAACACATGTTACCCATAATCTAGCATAAGCCAGTGGCCAGCATTCTCCAACCTATGCTGTTCTGGGACTTCCTTCCCAATTCTACTCAATTGTTATTCATTCATTCCATATCTGTCTCCACTTCTCGGCGCAGTGTGTTCCTTGATCTTCCTTATATACTTTGGCCTTGGGGCTTCAAAGTTAGGTCTTGCCTTGTGATGCAATCAGGTGATTTCAATAATGTATGTCCCACACACCTCCGGTGCCTTTTATTAATTTTTTCCTCTGCTTTGTTCTCATCCACAGTAGGTTGTTGCTAGTTGTGCCAGACCAACTGATCCCCAGTATCTTGCGTGGAAAACTATTGATAAACACTGGATTATGACTTTCGTAATTCGCCAAGTTTCAGCTCCATACAACAAAAGTGTCTTGACGTTTGTATTAAAAATTCTGACTTTAGTGTTCGTTGAAAGATATTTTTTGAGGTCCGGATGTTCTTCAGTTGTAGAAATGCTGCAACTGCTTTACTAATCCATGCCTTCACATCTGCATCAGATCCATCTTGCTCATCAGTGATGCTACCCAGATATATAGAGGTTTCTACATCCTCCTAAGCTTCTCCATCAAGTGTGATTTGGATGATGCATGTTGTGTTGAGTTGTGTGGAAGGTTCTTGCTATTTCCCTTGTTTATGTTGAGTCCTACTGTTTTGAAGGCTGTTACTGCACTGGTGATCTTCTCTTGCATTTGTTATTGCGTTTGGGATAAAAGAGTCAGATCATCTGAGTTTCAGATTGTCAGGCTACATCTGATTTGTTCACTGCATCCCATACTTCTCATCACATGTTGACCTCTTCATAATCCAGCCAACCAGCTGAAGAAGGAGAAAAGGTGAGCGTAAGCAACCTTGTCTGACACAGGTCTTCACTTGAAATAATTCTGTTAACTGCACTCCATACACGATTTTGCAGTTTAATCAATCATAAGAATTCTGTACGAAGGCAACAATCTTTTCATGTGTACCGTAGTGACTAACGTTTCATAAGGTTTCCCAAATCAAGCTGTCAAATGCTGTCTTGATTGTATTCTGCCAGCGCCTTGACTTTCTCTACTCTTGTTTGGCTTTTGTCTTTTGCTGTCTTCTTGTTCTTTTTGTCTTGAATCTCATCCAGAATATTCACATGATCCACTCCCTGTGATAGTAGCTTGCTTAGCCCAAAATATAATGATATTCTGAAGTTGAGGCTGCTGTAATATTTTTCCACTTTTTCTCCGGAATAGATTTCTATTCACTGAGGAGATTGTGAAAGACTTGGAACTTATTTCTGAGAGCTACCTTGAATTAAGAGAGTTTGCTCATATCCCAAAGAAAGGCAGTTTCACACTTTTCTATTGCAGTTTTTCCAGTTTTCCAACTGCTTTTTTAGTTTTATTCTCATCTTGGAAACCACCAAGTGATGGTCTGAAGATATGTCAGCTCCTCTCTTTCTTCATGTCTCTTCTATGATTCTCCTGAACTGTTCATTGATGCGGATGTCATCGATTCAGTTCTCTGTAATGTGATCCGCTGAACCCCATTTAGCGTTGTGTATGCGTTTGTTTGGGGAAATGGGCTCACTTATAACCAGTTTATTCAAGGCACACAGATTTATGAATCCGATACTGTTTACGTTCCTTCATTCCGGCTCATGATGTCCTCATATCCAGTGTTGTCCACTCCAACCTTAGCGTTTAGCTCACCATTAAAAACAATCAAATCTTTTGTTGGGCATTTCTCAACGTTTAAATACAACATTTCATAGTCTCTCATGCCTTCTTCATTGTTACCCTTAGTAGTTGCACAGCACTGAATGATACTCATCGTAATCACCTCGTTCTTTCTTTTGAAGGATGCTTTGATGATCCTGAGTTCATGTGACTCCCAACCTATAAGGGTCTTTTATACTTGTTTGGATAGCATCAGTGTAACTTCCTGTGTGTGTGAGGCATTTTCTTCTTCATGGTCCGAGTATAACAGCACCTCTCCTGAAGCTAATCTTTTCTGACCAGCTTGTGTTCAATAGTTTTCACTTATTCCAAGCACCTCCAGGTTGTACCACTTCATTTCTGGAGCAGCCTACGGGATGGGGTCTCTAGCCCCTTGTCCAACCCTTCTCCTTTATTCAGGCTTAGGACCGACAGTAACCCTAAAAGGCCTCCAGGTGGAGTTAATTTCAAATGGTACAATCACATATTTATTTATGTGTGATAAATTAAAAGTTAACGAATGACTGTTTGATACAATTTGATTAGTTGTGATTTAAAGATTTATCTTAAATAAATAAATGGATAATGAGCGAATGAAAATGACTTAAAAAGATCGATCAGAACAGTTAGAATATTTCAAATCAATAAGAAAATCGTATTGTTCACACTAACAATGTTTCTTCATTGAATTCATGAACCGTTCTAGGTTAGAACGTAAGCGAAAACATGGATGCATTATCTGGCTGCTTCGTCTCAGTCTAGGTATTCTCAACAGTGTGCACCCATGTCCCCACACGATTAATCGAACCCAGGGCCTTCAGCCTCACACACGAAAGCATATCTGAGATAATCATTTCAAAAATGTTTGCTGTTATAAAACAGCAACCTTAATGGTAAACTAAATTCTATTTAAGTATTAATGCAGCCAAATTAACCTATTGCTAAAGTATTGAATGATAAATGCTTTGGAGTCTGATTTTCAGTTATAAGCCAGTGAATACGTTGTCAATCGACACAGTCAGGATTAAAATTTAAAATGAATGCCTGTCAGAGAATTGATGGAAGTGCATGATCTAGGTCATTTTAAGGTCAGTTCTTCTGACCTGTATATCTCTTCTTTTCTGTATGCAAAGTTCAAGTCAGAAACTCTTAGTGCTAATGGCCTGTGTAAAAGGTATTCATTTAACTTTATTAATGTCATGTCCACTATCCATCAAGTGCCTAAAACCATAACTTTTGTTCTTTTGCAGTTATGTCCACTTATTATGTAATGACTCACTAGTATTAGAGTCAGTGACGATTATGATCGATGTATATAGAACTTAAGTGTTCTGTTTGATCAAATACTTTGCTTTTTCGTTCCTGGATGATGATTATCTGTACTATCTCCAACTGCAAACGTAACTAGATTACTCAAAAGCAAATATTTATTAACAGTCAGATTATTCATTGTAACCGACCATTTTTACAGGTTGAATTATTTTTAATTTGAAATCAAATTGTTCTGACTTCGTTCCAAATAAATTATTCGTCGACACAAACTTACGTATGTGCTTTGCTCTTCTAACATTGATTCACCTCAGGATCACTAAAATGACAACTAACTGAGATACAAGAAACTAATTTCACTTCATTGTTTAAAAATAAGTGTCAGTTATGCTTAATGACGTACAGTTTACAGTATCGTTTACCGTAAACATCTAATTTCTACATGGAAGTGTTCATCAATGAAGCTTATAATAATGGTTCAGATTGGGTGTTCCAGTCGTCCAGAACTGGGAACGAAATCTGAACACCTATATGAGTTTACTCGATGGTGGTTTTCGGATATCTTAATGCCCATAATACATCGAATCCTTTTAGCAGAAGCTTCAGTATAGAATCGTTTTCAAAACTTGGCTTACAGTTACCACTTAAGTCATTTTATTCATGAAATTGTGACAGTATTGTCTCATAGACGGTTTACTGGTGGTTATTATTGTAGAAGACGTAGGTTGGTTCAATTTTATTGGAGATTATTTCCAAACCCCGGATTTTGGACCACCTAACTAATTGATCTGAATCAGTTTGAAGCCCTAAATTATGCGTACTATTGGGTATCATCAGTTCTACGATTGAGTACTGATCTAAACACTTTCGGTTATTAGCTTACTCAGTAGGAAAAGTAATCCTTTTAAGGTCCTTAGTTACAGTACACCAATCACTCATATCTCCATTCAGAAACTATCTCGTTTCCTCCGCCTTCGACTTCAAGTTTGTAATATATTTTTTAAACCTATATAAGAAAATCTCTACAAAAAACATTATTTTCAATACTATGATTTATGAATAGTACACAAAATCCAGACCATTATCTTGAGCTATTATTCAGCTTCCGCTTACAGTGAGGCGGCTCACCACGTAAAAACGTCTTGAATCCAAAGCATTTTGTAAAAATCAACTTCTAGATTATGGTTTGACTAACTTATCAAATAATGATTTATGTGCCGAAAAAAATTACAGCCTTCAATATATCTTAGCTATAATCATCAACGGTATTTTACCTTCACTTTATGAACACCTGTCTCTGATATTAGGCTTTGAGAGCTGGAAAAGTATTATGGACATATTCTTATGTATCCTCTCTTGTTACACCTCTTGTAGAATAATGTTATATAATTTATCCAAATATGGTGGTACCATCATTCAACTTCATCCCATTGCTTAACCATTTTCGAACAAATATCAATATATATATATATATATATATATATATATACAGAATATTAGCACCAACTTAGCAGATCATGCTAAATACTCGGGTTTTGATTACTACATAACTATTAACGGTCAAGTGTGTGAACAACTACTGTTGGAAGCCCTTTCCAAACTATTATATATGGTGCTCACTAACTAACTGTCTGACTGTATACCCGACGAAGTTTTCTCTTCAAGAATTATAATGATGGCTTTATTCAATATTATTTGTTTGTAAAATATGGAATTCTCAGCAGAAAATATTTCAACAAGTTTCCCTCACAAAACAATTAGTGATCAGCAGTTGGAAGTAAACAGTTCAGGAAACGGCATCTTTTTCATGTTCATTATTTTCTTAGCAGATTACCAGCCTTCAAAGTGTCATGGATTGTATTTTTTCGAACCATGTGAAGCCATATCCTATAAACTTTGTATGCTTACCTGAATAGCTTATGAGATTAATGGACATAATTGACGTATTAAGAGAAAGAGATAGAGGTAACTTGTTGAAATATTTTAATGTTAGGAAACAGGTATCCCAGATATTCAAGCAGGCCACCAGCCAAGAGCTGAATGGTGAATACACATATATGTGGCACAATCACCTGGCTTGTCTTTTAGTTGAGGAGCTACCAATGATGGACTAGAGAATTTAAATAAAGATCAGTTGTACTTAAAGCCTTTTTCACTGATCTAAAAAATCTGTCATATATTTCGTACACCTTTTCAATTGTTTCTGCCCTTCAAGTATGAATAGACCGGAAAATCCTTAATACTATAGTTCGCAGATGTTTATAATATCCATAGGGGAAATTCAGTAGACAAAACAGCATGCTTCAACGAACAGGTCAAATTATACGATCGGTAAATAGCAAAATGAATTGATGATAACGACTCAAGCAAATACTTATGCAAGTGTAAATGAGTCATCAAGATTTTAAGCAATCAATATTTAAACAGGAAAGAGAAATGATTAGCCTGGCATACGAATTCAATCACGCTAACCCATTTATATGAGCGTAAACATACATACAAGTTACCATCGTCTAAAATGACATTACATATTTACAATACATTTCGTAAAACTACTCTACCTTGGTCATCAATGTTGCCGATATTCGATGGAGTTACAAACAGCTTATTATTATTCCCTTTTCTATTTGTTACAGCTTTCAAATTTTCTCTCACTTTTTCAAATAAAATTACTGTTACATTCCTCTATTTATACTTGACTTCTTGTGAATGTTTATCAGATGTTATGTAATCTATCAATTCGCTAATTACATGTTTCGACTCATTCATTTATTCAATCATGCTGTTTTGTATTCATCGCTTTATGCACCTTCCCATCTTATTTTGTTGATTGTTCACAATTATTTTCATAAACACTTTTGAAATTGTAATATTATTATTCAGTTGGTTATGGAGATTAGTGTTTGTTGCACATTGAAATCATCAATCAGCCATTGTTAGACCACCATTAGAAACCTGGAAGCACTGGACAGCCGTTTCGTCCTGGTACAGGACTTATCAGCAGTGAGCATCCACGACTCCTGAACCTTGAAGAATCATTATCTAATCAATGACCACTTTGTTAGTTGAGCATGTGTATTATTGTAGAGCCGTGATGAAAAATTAGTCGAAAAGAAGTAGTTTTACGCACTGTCCTTGTTTTTTTCTAAATGGAAATTACTACCTTATTAAATAAAACAAACTATAAATATAATCATTTGCTTTATTTCTGTGCTTAAGTGAAAAAGAGATGAATCGTATCAAATCTATATTAGTTGATCAATGTAATCACTTTCCAGTGGTTTGATTAACATGATTGATTTGTATTCACAGTGTGACTGGTGTATTGTTTGCAGTCGAATTGGTTTTTTCTTAAATAAGACTATTGTTATTATTATTATTATTATTATTATTATTATTATTATTATTATTAGCTTATACTGATAACCTTAAGTGGTTAATATGAATAAATAGATAGATATACAAGATTGCCATTATTCTAATAGGGGAATAACAAAGAATATAATGTTTCTAAATGAGAACAAATGAATGATAATTTAAAAGAACTCATAATTTTCAATGGGATCCATTCTTAATTAATTCTCTAAGTCAATTAATTAGTCTGTTTGCAACAAACGCAAAGATGTTCATTAGTTGAAATCGATTTTCATTCTGACATAAATAAGCAAACACCATATAATTAGAATATAATATAATTCCCATGGAATATGATAGTGAACGTTAAATAGAATCGATCAAAAGAATTCATATTTTCTTATTGATTTTGTTAATCCCAAAAGAGACAAACAAGAGTTGAATCAACAATTAAAAACAGTTACTTTTTCATCAACCTATACATTTATAAATCTATAATCATGGGAAAATTTGACAAAGATAAGAACTGGTCACAACCGTGGAAATGAGTTCTAGCTCATACAGCGAGAGTCGAAATAAGATTATGGTTACCGCCATGCCATTATTGATTTTATTGAAGAAACTGTCGGATTGTTAAGTCAAGCAGCTGTATTTATGAGCGTTAAGTGACAGTGAAAGAATCCAATGTATGATATGAAGCGCCTTCTGATTGTGGTATTCACTGACAGAAATAAAAGATTAGAAGAGACGTTTTTTTGAGTTAAAAGATGAGACTCAAATAACTATTTCTTTGCATATTGTAGTGGGTAATATGAACCAGAATAACCACTACCCTTGTTTTGCACAGAACAAATGTTTGTGTTGATTAATTACCTCTAAAATTATGTTGGCTTAGCCCAAAAACGAAGAGAGTATTTAAAGTTGTAGGGGAAATTATGGATGATTACAAAAAATCTCTCAAGTAATGATTCTCTAAAGTCATGAGTGTATTTTTCCATCGAACTGAAGAAAAAAAGAACAATATCCCAGACTTTCGCATGAATCACAACATAAATACACTCAAAAGGCATCATAACCGAAAATAAACATAACACTGACAAGTTCAAACTTATCATGATTTTAATTGTACTGAAGATATTCTGCTTTGTTTATTTTTTAATATTTAAACTTGTGTTGATTCGTTTCGGTTATTTATTTATTTACTCCGGAGAAGTGACTTACATTAAATCACATAACGTCAGAAATACAAATTTCTGCTGATTGGGATATCACCGAAAAAAATTATAATTATTTTATCATTCATAAAAGACATCACTTATGAATTTGAAAGAACATTTAGCTAAGGAAATGAAATATGTCATGTTAGCTATATTGTCACGATAATCATGATTGTTGTGAGTACAGTATAGCAAAACTGAAATTAATTCATCTCGATTGGTAGTTTGAATCTTCCCATTAATTGTTAGGACCTCAGCTGGTTAGTCTCAAACTACCAATAAAAATGAATTAAACATCGACCCCATTACACAAACAAGTGACCCTCTGCACTCAGTAACTACTTCGATTGGACAGTAGGTTCGAGTCTCGAAATGAACATCAACCCTGCGTTACTAGTACATCCAGCTGACGAGTCCTATATAAGACGAAACGTGCGTCTTAAATTGTATTACTAGCCACTACCCATCTCCGCTTATAAATATGAAATTAACTGAATCATAAATTTATTGACTACTCTAGTTAATCATTATGACACATCTTCATAAATGCTCAAGTATCAGGCCTTTTGAGTACAGCCCATGAAACAAGCTTTCTATTGCTAAAAAAGTTCATCAAATTTATTTGTACTAAAGAGATGTGAAACTTTAGAAATCAATATAATGGCTTATTCATGTTTTATTTTTAAATATATCCCTTCTTTACAGATATGTCTATTCTTTTAAAAAGGAGGATGTCAGGAAAATTTTCGGTATTTTTATGTTCTTATTCATAAGTGAATCTAATGGCACGATAAATGTTATTGAAAGTATGCGAAAGGTTTTATTTTATCGATGATTTTGTCAATCGAAATAAGTGTTTCTTCTGAGTAACGATAGTGGTATTCCTATTTATCCAGCGTGTCTTTCATCAGATATATTTCCTCATCTTTATTTTAATAGATACCAGTTAACATCGATTAGAAAAGAGATTTCATTGAGACTACATATAATTGTTTATAAGATTCATTTTTCATATAACCGTTATGTCTTTCATTTTGCCCACTGACAGTGATATAAACTGATCATATTTAGACATTAACACCGTTGGATACCGACTCTAGGTTCGAATCCTGTGAGAAGTAGGAGTTGTGGATGCCAGTTGCTAACGAGTCCTATGTCAGGACGAAACAGCCATCTTGTGCTTCCAGGTTTCTAATGGTGGTCTAAGGATGATCAAATCACGATTTCAATGTAACACAATGGTCTACATAATTCTATAGTGGAAAAATGATATTCAAGCGTCTTTTCAAGTTATTATCAATATGTATAATCGATAGCTTCAGTCAATTGAGTATTCGCAAATAAATATAATATTATGTTTCAAAAATAACATATTCCTATCTGTTAAATTCATTTCCTCTTTTTCTATGAATTCTCATAGACATATAGCACAAATCTGACTAGTTCACTAACTTAATATTTACTGCAGAGAACATGGCTAGGACCAAATGTTTTATCAATTTTAAAAAATTATTCATTATTAAATCATATGAACATTATCATAGGGCTTTGTGTATGTTTCCACTGTTTTAACACACAGAAATCTTTCTTCAAATTAACGCTACAAATGTTTGACTTTTGTATCGATATAAATTGGAATCACACTATTAGTCATTTAATAAAAAGAATGAAATATATAACGACGTAGTTTAACTGATTTTCTTATCTCTTAAATAATCCCATATTTCTCTAAGTATATATTATGAATGACGATGATACTTAGATAAACTTTAATGTAACATTTTCACAGCCATATTTGCAAAATGGAATAAATTTGTTGAATCATGTATTTTGTTACACTTTTTAAGTGTCTTTTTATTCAATATATTCAAATAGCTAGTTATTGTCACCTGAGGGTAGAAGAATATCTGTTATTTTCAATGGGGAAACGACTTCTAATGCTAATTCTCCTTATTGAGATCAGACAATTTTGTAATCATTTTTCCCAAGGGTAAATTGAATATCGATTACACTATCTTTTTAGGTACTGACATATGAAGTCAATCGTTAGATTTGTACAGAAAGGAATTTATGAGTAATTGTGCCACTGACCGGTCTACTATGTTTTTTACTAAAAAAAATATGATATCTAAAATGCATTGCATCCATTTGAGTAGGCACGAGATTTATAAAAACCATAAATCAAGTTTTTTTTAAAAATAAAACGAATGAATGTTCTTTGCGCCCATAACTATTCTTTTTCTTTGCACACTTATCAGTTATACCAATTGCGGTGTTGATGATATACTTTCTTTTTTAATTTCTTTGTTTGCCTAAATTTTAGTTTAACGCACTGATTTAATACGTAAACTGGTCAATCAAATTACAGACTTGATGATATCTTTTTTTTAAAGAAAATTTATTCTATTCATCCGTGTATTTGTTGAAAGCGTTTGGTCAAATTTTTACACATCTTATGAATTTGTGTAAAATATTTAGTGATAGAATAAAATCTAAGCCTATGTTTTACACAGTTTATTGTTTTGAACGTAGGCTGTGATAACTATTTTGTCCAGTAGGTTTATTCAACCAGTATAATTTTAAACAACGTGATATATGCATATATATGCTTTTGTTAATCTATTGTGTTATCTTACTTGTACCAATAAAAATATATACACGTCAAACATCTCAACTGTTTTTTGTTTATTATTCATGTTTTAAATAGGCAAAACGTTTAACTTTCTTATGCTATAATAACAAATGGAACAAGAGACAACATGTAAGCTTATTCATAATTACGATAATACTGTTGAAACAACTACAGATGATTCCATGACATCATCTCATTACTGTTTTGGTTTAAAAATGAAATCACATGAAATACATGAAGGTAAAAGTAAATCATTAAGCAGAAATCCAGTTGGTTCATCCACTTCAATATCTATACCGATTGCATGGCCTAAACGAGTTGGATCACGGAAGAAATCAAATGCGTGTACAAAATTTGATGCAAAAACTGAATGTGAAATTAAAAAGCAATCATTAACAGACATAACCAATGATGATGCATGCAGAAAAGAAACAGATACACAAAAACAACGATTTCTCGTAAGTATATTGATTTTTTGAACAAAAAATATAGATTTTATCTATTCAAAGAGTGAAGTTGAAAAGTTATAGTAGATGTACACTGAACACTATTAGAGATGTATAGTGATGAAGTAGTTTGAAGTCAGTACACTTCGTAGCATCTTCTATTGGCAACTATGCTTTTTGTGAAAATAAAAAATATTTGTTCAAATTTCGCTAATAGTAAGAGACTTAATTAAGTTAAACTTTTTAAATAGTTAGTTATCATTTATTTCTTAAATTTAGTTAAAGTTAAAATTCAGTATTTCACATGAACCATTTTTAAACTTTCCTTTTAAATAAGGAAGGGAAAAATATAAGAATTTGTTAAAAATCATTTTTTTTTCTTACTACCTAACAGCCCTCTCTCTACTTCATTTTTCTTTACAAAATGATTCCACGGAAGAAAAGTGAAATGTAGATTTTTGATAAAAATAAATGGACACAGTACGTACGTTCTGGTTCATTTAGTTGATCAAATAATTACTTGTTAATTGGAAATTTCTCTTGATCTGCCAATTAAATTATTTTTATATTTATAGATTCGTAGAATTCTCATTGAAATTTCTAATTCGGCTAATATAACTATTAGCTATTAACTATTAGCGATGAATAAATAATGACTGATATTATCTTTTATCAAAGTAATTAACTAAGTGATGTTTTACACAAATATATTGTGAAAGACACACAAAAGCAATATATTTATTTTAGGCAAAAGTCAAACTAAATATATATAATTATAAACAAAGAGAGAGGATAGAGGCTAGTATTGGAGTCTAGGATGCACGTTTCGTCCCATTAAGGACTCATCAACTTGATCTACCTGCAAACCATATTTGATGTTCACTCCGAGACTTCAACTCAATATTTGTCTCCTCAAACTTCATCCCATTATCCACACAGCTACTGAGTACAGAGAGTTATTCGTTTGTACAGTGAAGTGATGCTTAATTAATTTGTATCGGTAGTTTGAATCATTCTATTAATGTTTAGGACTGCAACTGATCAATATATTTTGGCATGTGTTCATCCTCTGTGGATGGCTTAGATATTTCCATGAAGTCAAAAGCATTATAAGCAGAGATGAATGGTGGCTAATATATCATATATCTAACTAACCTAACAGTTGTGAAAGTATAAATATGAAACTTATTGTAAGTATACATGTTGATACTTACTAACTTACTTACTTACGCCTGTTACCCCAAGTGGAGCATAGGCCGCTGACCATTTTTCGAGGTTAGTGTTTTATTAGAATGTTATTTTTCCACGGAATGGGGTCGAGAACCTCGTGCCCAACCCTCTCCTTTTATCCGGGCTTAGAACCGGCCGAGGGGCTCCAGGCGGAGTTATACTTTTTTATGAGGAATATTATAAGTACTTCAACTTATGTCATCAAATTACTATACTTTGTTCGAAATCTATAGTATCCCGGCTTGTTACTATTCAGTGTTCCTCAGCTTTAAATGATTCCCAATAGGTTTACTGATTTGTGATGAGAATGAATATCAAAATATATTTAAAATTTTTACATGGCCACCTAATAATCATAACAACTAAATATCTAAGTAAGTGTAGTTAACATTTCACTGAAGTTAATATTTCACCTTCCTTATCACTGTTTATGTATAAACAGTTTGTTATGATTAATGATCTATGCAATAAACTGATTCTGATAAACACCATATAAATGTTGTGACAAACTTTTTAAAGAAGCGAAACTGATAATAATCACAATAATAATAATAATAATAATAAGTAGAAAATAATAATTATTATTTATATTATTTCTAATATGTTTATGATATTTATTTGTATTTTTTCAAGTTTCATTTTAAAATAATAGTTATCTCTTTTTTCTCTGTATAATGCACTGTCCAAAAATTATATTTTAACAAAAATAAAAGGAGACGAATTTATTTCAAGCATAAATAAGGCATAGAGTTTAGTTCTATGGATAATCTGATTTTAGTACATTTCTATTCAATTAATCATAAAACATAGAGGTTCGTATCAGGTTGATGATTGAAATTATTCAAGATTTCCTTGTTGTTGTTTTTTTCCCATTTCAGTTGATGAAATATATTTTCTGAATTACATTTATCACAGAATAAACCAATAAGATTTTGTGTACACATAAATTAATTGTAGGTTATATGATGAGATAAGTTTAGCCGGAAATATGTATTTAAACTAGAAAGAACTAGATTGTTGTTTTGACCCAATATCATAAACTACATCGATGAGCTCGTCATACATTAGATCGAACATTTTGAGATCCGGGAACATGTATGTTATCAGAGCACACTTTATGAATGATAAACATTAATATTGGAGTTCGATCAAACGGTTTCTTGCCCTCCTCTTAGAGCGTAATTAATTTTTTTTCTAAAGTACAAGAACTTCTATTTAGTAAAATTGTAATCAAATTATCACCATAAAACGAAATCAACTAATCTTAATCTACATTATACATCTCAGTGTCAATGGAATGAATTGTGGTACTGCTTTGTAAATAACCTAGTTCAAATACGTCGAACATGATTGACAAACGAAGGAAAATAAAATACCTCAATCTCAATATACTTATGTATGTAAGCTATTTCCAAGTTTACGATAGATGATAAGATCATAATTTATAATTCAGTAATTTTATTTACTAAAAGTCAGTTTTTCTAAAACTTAGTTACAGGTTAAGCCCACACATAATCTTGGATTCAGGGTGAATTTATAGGAACTTAATAAAAAATTACGATTTTTATCATACAAAAAACATGTACCTAGAAAACGTAAATGTTTACTCGTCTTAAATCTCATCGGTTAGTTTAATCATAACTTCAATATTCATTGCTCATTATTAGCATTGATCAGATTAATCATAATATAAATATTCACATAGGTTGACGTGATCGATCCGAATCAGGTTTCATGAGGCTACCTTATTTTTGTAATGTAGTTCTCAAAATTGAACCAATATAATTCACAGGACAATGATGTGTTTGTATGAATTAAATAAAAATATCGGTGGTATTTGTCACCGAGTGATTCCAGATGGCGTACCATTGAAGTCTGGATGGCACTAAGCACTGTTTCATCAAAAAATGAAACTTCTTACGTGTATCTACTCGAAATCGAACCGGGGAATGGTTCCAATTAGTATTTCTGAAGCTCGATTTACGAGTTATGAACTTAATATACGTTCTTGAGCACTTTTATGCAACACAATCAAAGCCGAGTTAAGTCTATCTTATGTATTTCTCAATATAGGACGATGGATGTTTATCATCTTCATATACATAGGGAGGAATAAATGTGATTTGAAAATCAGAGTGCCTGAACATGTACCTAAATGGTTCATTATTTTTTAGGGAGGACAAATAGAGTGCTGGTGCCTTTGTGTACTTCATAAAGTGCTCAGACGAAATCTTGAGTACTAGCAGTATGAATGTAATGCATGGGAGACTGTCTGTGGTAGCAAGTACCTTCACGGAAGTGGCGAATATCTGCCCTTCCAAGGGGTAGTTAAACTTATTTGAACACCAGGGGGAGCTTGGTGAAAATTCGTGTAGTTTCTAGTGCGCATGAACGTATACCTAACCCCAAGGTTATGTGTGCCTATACATATGTCGCGAGATAAATGAGGTGAAAACGAATGTGTTTACGATATGCATGTAACGTACACTTACTCCAGATGCGACGCTCTTGCGCCAACATCCTCGGGGTTTCCGGCAAAACATATCCACTCATTGGATTTGTGTCCATCGACAGGAAATTCTTTCCAGAAACTCCACTTGGTATCACTGAGTAAGGCTTTTCCAACATTTGTGGGGGAAACACCTCACCTAAATTGCTACAATAACAAATAGTTGAAACGAGTCATAAGATTGATCTGAACTCAGCTTTTGTTATGTTGTGTGGAGGTGTTCAAGGACATATGCTAAGGTTTATTGAAGTCTTAGACAAACGAAAGTCTAAACCTCCATTATGTGTTCATAAACAGTTTGTTCTCACCCTGTTCCTACCTCGGTAATATTGTGTGGTGAGTCTCACATTACATTGATTTTCTTTCCTAAACTTACACTCCATTTGTCTAGTTAACCTTTTATTTTGCATACACAAATGTTCTTAACAAGCATTTGTGTGGTTAGATTGTTCGAAATGTATTGTGCTAACATATCACATCGTTCTAGTAATCTTTATCTTCTCATTACACTAACCAAACTTATCTAAGGGAATAATTACTTGAAGCTCTACTTTAGATTCATTTGTTTGTGTGCTTAGAAGATGGGAGAAACAATTAGTCTTTCACTCATCACAAAAGGTAATAAGTAATAAACTATATCATAAAAGGACCAAAAGAATAATAACAGAACAAAGACTAATAGTAATATTATTATTTCAGATAAAAATAATGTTTACAAATATATTGTGTGACCACAAGGTGAATCATTATGTATACAACTTGGTGGAAGGTGAAGGTCATGGTGGGGCAAAAAAAAGAAAACAGAAATAATTAATCTACAAGCATGGAAAAAAAGTTCTGTCAATAACAATAATAATATTCAGCAACTTATTTCAATATATTTTCGCATGATAAGTAAATGAATACTAACAAACTCATAAGTTCAGAGCTTCCAAAGATTTTAATGCTGTAGGTCAATTGTAAATATAATACAATCACAAACATTTAAAAAAAATTATTTCCCATCTACCTAGCCGTTGTGAACACTACTTGGTGAAACCTTAATAGGTTAATATAACCGTTCTGCCCATATGACCCTCTCCAACTGAGCAGCTAACATTATATGAACACATAGAGGTGTCGGAAGAGAGAGGTCAATTATTTACTTGTATCAGAACTAGCCCGCATGTCAATTACTAGAAATTTGATGTCCATACGGTTGGATGTATTAGATTCGTTTTTTCCATTGGTAGATGGTTTTCTGGTGCTAATGCAAAAAATGTAATTTTGCCGAATAACAATTTTCATGCAACTATTTTTCTAAGTATTTGTGTTATTGCACTCCAAAATAGCATGGGTTCAAATGTTTTCAGTCACAACACAGATTGTTATTTTAAACTTAGCTCTCTTCATGTTAAGTCGCTGACCAAAATATACTTGTTCATAACTGACCGCACCATCAACTAAACTAAAACTCAAATGAGTGACTACTGAATTACTAATCAGTAAATCTGGTCTGTAATAAAAGTGATCAGAAACTGCTCTGAAAGTGTAATCGAAATTTATTCTTTGATCTTCAAAGAATAAGGACTGTTTTTCCTATTCAACTGCTTACAATAATCTTTCATAACCCCAAGATTTCCAAAGTTTGAGTTTTAAAAGAAATAAGATAGTTACAATTACATCTATTTTATGGCATTTCAGTTTAATAGACGCTAACCACAAACTTTTGGAAATTTATTGAAATCGTTAATTACTTTGGATTAATAACACAATTATAAATACAAAATTATTTCAGTTACTAGTAGAACAATGGGGAATACCGTTTGTGATGAATTCTACAACTGTTTACCCACTGAAAAACTTATTACAAGTTCTCAACATAACTTTCTTAAAACTCGACCCTGTCAGATCTGCCACTTTAATTTAGGTTCTACTCCATGTAATCGAGGGCACAAATGCCTAGTGTCATGCTCTGACTTTTCTAAAGCTTTCAACAAGGTTAAACACCAGTTTCTAAGAGGCAGATTCACATTTTACGGGATCTGTTTGATGGGTTTAGTTCCTCCCTCAATCACTGACACCAAATAGTCAGAATAAACTTCTCCCTATCAAATTCTGTCCCGGTCAAATTGGGGTACTGTAATTTAGTATCTTAGGTACCTTGCTCTTTTTAGCTTATAAAAATGATATTTGCTATCGCTTCTGTTTAGGCGATCCTCTTCTACATACAGATGATCTTAAAGTAGTGTGTTTATTCTCCCCTCATAAGCTCAAAAACATAGAAAGCTAAATCAGTATGGCACTCAGTCAAATTCCCCAGCTGTTCTCAAAATGGAATTTGGAGCTTAACGCGTCTAATTATGGGTGGACATGTTTTGGTATTCCTTTGCCTAACTCAGAACTAACTAAATTAGTAAGGTGTTATTAAAGTTTCATGCAGTTATGGACTTAGAATTCTGACATTCCTACAGTTAGTTCTTCTCAGAACAGGTATCGAAACAGATCTTCAAATCTTGTATTCTTCTGAGAAGCCTAATTAGTAACCTTGAAAATAAAGAGTTATATATTTTAATTTACATAGTTTGTGTTTGACCATCACTTGAATACTGCACTTTTATCCTAAGTATTGTTCGCATAAAAGATAAATTATGACTGGAATCAGTTCACAGACGATTTACGCTTCTTATTCTTGGAATTGATCGTACCTTAACTTATAAATCCAGATGCAATAAAATTGAACCTAACCTTTTATTGGAAGGGAAAACTTAAACTATATGTAATTTTTCTCCTTATAATACTTAACAAACAAACTTTTACATCCAATGAAGCAATTCAATTTTCAGAAACTCCTGATTATAGCATCCATCACTCTTCGTCATTAATGAAACAATATCACTACAAAACATCTCTCTAAATGACTTACATTATCAGTAAATTTTTGAGACTGGAATAACTTGCCACAGTTTGTTCGTGAAATGAAATCATTCCCATCCTTTGTTCCTTTAGTGCTTACGTCTTCTTGAAAAAAATATTTTTTAAAAATGCACACACCTTCACCTTACATCCCGTTCTGCAAGTGATATTATAGGGACTCTAAATGTTTAATCGTTTTTATTACTGAGTCCACTAATTATACATTCTTACAAGAAGATATTTTACATTAACTCTATCCATTGTAGAGTTAATTAATCTGAATAGTATTTTAACCGAATATTAAATCATAAAATAATCTAATAATTGTATCATGATAAACCTGAGCGATCTATGTTAGGTACTTTTGCTTTCATTGTTCTATGCTTTCTGTTTCCGTTCTATTTTCTCCAGTTGTAAATGATCATAACTGATCCATTATGGCAATGAAAACAACATGTAATACACTGTTTATATCCAGTTAAAAAGAATGAATAGTTCTTGATTGACTCTTTGCATTACTGTTATATACATAAAAAATATAATTCCTTAACAATTTTGAACTAGTACACTAAACAATTTAGTTTGGCACATTTGTCTTCTGCACTCAATATTCCTACCCAATTTTATCGAATACACTTGGATCAAAAAAATTCTTTCCTAACAAGTCATATTCAAACGAATAGTAAATACTTCTAAAATATTTATAGATTCTAAGCATACGATATGCAAATTGCATTGGTTCTTCTAGTTAAGATGTTAGTACTTCTTATCACTAATCAGACAATTTGTTTAACATAATCTTTTTTAATTAGAGTTATAGAGATTGCTGTTTTTACACACTTGAAATCATCAATCAATCATTGCTAGACCACCATTAGAAACCTGGAAGCACTGGACGGCCGTCTCGTCCTGGTATGGGACTCATCAGCAGTGCGCATCCATGATTCCTACACCTTGCAGGATTCAAACCCGGGACCCTCGGTATTCTGCAAGAACGCCTAACCACTGGACCACTGGGTCGGCATCCAACGGTGTTAATGTCTAACTCTGATTGATCTAGGGATTATCTTACTAATTTTTCTGGAATGGGCATTTATCAATGAACAAATGAGATGCATTCACTAAATGAAAACCATCTGGAAAGCTTGTGTTTCATAATGTTTCCATTTATCGTAGAGCAAAATAAAATCCCGAAAAATCCCACCTCAATTAATAAGTTTTATTTAATGTTGAAATAATAAAGGTTAAAAAAATTTGTAAGATAACTGACTGTGGCATGTTTTTATTATGAATCTTTCATGTTTAACTATCTTATAGCGTTTCTTCAGGATGGGTTTTACAAATAAATCAAAAAAACAGAAGGCAGAATCACTGAATAATGCAATATCCCCATTCGATGCAATAAAAAATGTTTCGGCTAAACATTCACATTTCGCCAAGTATCTTGCTCTCGAAAGTTCAGTTAATCAGAGGTAAGAATTCAAATTCTTGTTTGTTTCGTGCAGATGACATGAATGTTTCTATATAGAATAATGACGAGTTTAACAAAAAAAATCAAAATAATAACTACTTTTTTGACTGTGGTTTGATGCTTAAATTACAAATCTTATCCAACTTGAAATAAAAATAATCTAAGCTTTGTCACAAAAATATGTTGAAAAATCCATAAGCTTTAGGATTTTCTACAAATTCTACCTAAATTCTGTTGTATAGTTGGGATGTGATGAACAGAATAGCTAGTGATTGCTATGAATAGTTATACCGATACAATAAACTTTCAAGTGCATTTAATTTATTGGTATTTATCGAAGATTAAAAAATTTCATAATTTTTGACTAAATCCTTTGAAAACAAACAAAACTATTAGTAATCAGGATTCATAAAACAAATGTGGATTATGAACTAATTTGATATGAAAAGTTTGAGCTTGACAAAGACAGCTATAATCATTAATATACAGTTTCAGTCAAACAGTCGAGTAATTTTTATTCATAGATTAAATTAAATGCCGACATACAAGATTTATTAATTGAGGTTTGAAATTAGGCTATGTCCAAGACTGTAATTAAATTAATGTGTCATATTCTTCAAATCGAACCTACAATCACACATAATTATGTTGGGTGATACATAAATCTCTACAACAGTTTGTTTTATTTTAAAACTATGATTCAAACACTGATTAAAAATGTATCATTGTTTATTCCACTACTTTTTCTGACTTCATGATTCTTATGATTTATCATACAAGACTTAAACTTATGTGGTAGTGACAAAAACTTTGATATACCGGTCGAAATAATCAAGTTTTAACTAGTCGTGAATTAAAAAATTAATAATTATCTTGATAAACATCAGTATCATTTAGACCATGACTTGTCTGGACATTTAACAAAGCATTTATAAGCAGAATTTTATTGATTGTCTCTCTCTACATCTTGATTAGAACTGTCATCACGTCATAACTTTAGTCTTCTATTGATGTTAGTCGGCGGCTTCAGCATTCACAGCTTAATGAAATGATAATCTTAGAACGATTGGTTTGAAACCGATTGCAAACTAAATACTCATCGAACTTTAGTCAACATTTTTATACTAGGATATTTCTATTAAAAAATTTCAACGTACACACAGTATTGTTATCATTGAATTTAAAATATTTAATACATCTTAACTTTTTATTTAACTGATATTTATGTTAAGCTTGACCTACCTACCATCAACAGTAAAAATGAGTTTGCAGTGGCCTGAACAAGAAAAATCAGATACATCTGACCCCGGTGAAACACATGATTCAACAATGTATAAAAATGAATGTGTCAATCCTGAAGAAATTAACTACAAGAATGATATTTATACTGATGTAATGATTCAACCACCTAAATGTGGACAAAGAAGTTCTAGTGTTACTCCATCAGATAGGTTTTCAGAAATTTCTACTGACAGAAGTAAAGAATTCTGTTCAGTCAGCGAGAAAGTTTATCCGCCAACTCCTGTTGCCCAGAAATCTGATGTACTTCTTCGTCGTCCAAGAACTCCTACATTAGGAAGAGCTGCTTTATTTGTTCGTGCATCATATATGGGTGTGGATAAGTCAGGAACACCATCTAGTTTATCATTTTCCAAACAGAATACAAAACGAGATACTGTATTATCAAATGATTCTCATTTGAGTGATTTTCCAAATTTATCCCGTGTACAGTCAGGATTTATAAGTCGAAGTTCAAGTATAAACTCTGAACTCAGGGAATTCAATCAAAATCCACAACAAAGGTAAAGTTTAAACTATTATTTTATAATTCTAAACATTTGGGAACATTATTGAAGTCTTTGTGCTTAAACTTTCACGTCTGTTAATGCTGGCAGGTGTAGTTCTATTTTTCTGTCTGTTAGATCCTCTTTTTGGGTCTCTCGGTGCACAAGTCTATCAACCTACACTATGATTTCCATTATCGTGAAATACAGGATCTAGGTATTTCAATTGAAGGAGTTATTTTGAACGATCTATATATATTTGGAGAG
This sequence comes from Schistosoma turkestanicum, assembly GCA_944470395.2. Lineage (NCBI taxonomy): Eukaryota > Metazoa > Platyhelminthes > Trematoda > Strigeidida > Schistosomatidae > Schistosoma > Schistosoma turkestanicum. The sequence continues at coordinate 47,850,467 of OX103971.1, forward strand.
AAACTGAAAGTCCTCATTAGGAACAATGAGGACTCAATATTCACATGACTAACAGGGTGAACTGATCCTAAAGTAATGGTATAGCTTAGCAGTTGCTCGAAAATGCCGATGACATTCCTACTAGAAAAGGTTCTAGCTGTTTTGCTTGAGGATAAAAGTGTATATCTACCCTTCCTCAGGTAATGCTAATCTTTGACTAACTATTAGTTACAATAAAGACTTAGATCTCTTCAATTACACTCTCACCTCTAAATTTATTTTTCACTCACTATCACTCAAGTCAATATCAGGAAAAACTATAAATGCATAACTTAAAAAATTTAACAATGTTCTTGGCAATATATGATTTCGGAAAGATACGAATCCTCAGCACAGATGAAGCCATTTGCATAAACTCTAGAAAACATAATTTTTTTACTCAAAAGAGACATATTCAGCCACTGTGTTTACCTTGGTCCATTACAGGATCACTGAATACCTAAACCCGATATTGTACACCTCTAAAACTCTCTCTTATTTCATTTTGTATTTATATCTTTCTCAATCTACGTATTCATCTTTTCCAATTCACATGACTTTTGTTAATTGATGTATTTTCCTTTTTATCATTGGTTAGCTTGATCACACCACTCATATTACATGTTATAGTCACACAAGTTTATCGTTCTTATTATCTCCATTGTCGAGAAAAAAATTCTTCCTAGTATGCACTTTGTTCACATAATTTATTTGCTTTCAATTCCATACGTTACTTTGACTCTTTCTGATGTTTATTAAATGACCATTTCATAAAGAACACAGTCTTGAAATAGTTGTACCATAATCATTGTGAAATTTCACCATTTTGTAACATATAACATTGTCTAATCCATTAATATAGGCCATATTTTGGCATTTGTAAAATAACACGATTATTATTATGAACTTATAGCTATAGATCATGATGACGAAATTATTGGAAACAGTTGTTGGCTGAAATATTCTTTGTTTTTAAATTATCTATATGATTATGCTTGTCAGGAACTTTTATTTTTGCATGGAACTAACTTAATTTTTGGTAGTTTAAGAAAGTAATTTGAGAAATTGAGTGAATATTTACTTTGTTGTTAGCATAATAAAACAAAGTAATGTTCAAAATATTAGATTTATAGAATCGAATACCAGTCAGCATACTTATAAAAATGTAATACTTTAATTAATCATATTTTATCAGGTGTATTGCAACTATTAAATACTAAAATATCTATTTTTTTTTATTCAACATACAGTTTTAATCGGCTATTTGTGAAAAACGACTCATCACAAACTAATTTAAAAGTATTTACATCAAATGAACGTCAACATGAAACAAAAATTCCGAAATCTACGCCCAATAGGCATAATTGTCATGCTTATGACACTGTTCCGCTAGATAAACTTGAATGTCTAAAATTGATTCCTTCAGTACAAATGCTGGGTAAAAGCTCTGAAACAAATCCACAATCATCAGATTCAGCATTAATCAAACCAACTGGTTATGTTTCAACTACAATGTCTTCTTTATATGGAGGTCAAAAACTGCCATCTTATCCTACAGAATATAACATTGAACGAACTGAAACTCAAGCGATAAAACCTAATATTTTTAGTGATATGAAACATTCTGTTGATTTATCAATCACATCATCTTCGGAAACTGAACTATCAAGTTTGAATTACAAACAACCGATTAAAAATGAATCCAATGGTACTTTGGAAACTTCTAGTCTCCAGTTTAATTCACAAACTTCTTTAAAAAATTGTGGCATCATTACAAATTTACCTAAATCAGTTGAAATTCCAAAAGCTTCAGTACAACCTGTAAGACAGAAATCTGGCAAGGTAAGTTAGCAAAAATCATATTATCGCTTTAATTTTTATGTAAGTACAGTTTGCACATATTTTAAGAAACTGAAATGGGAATAATAATTTTGGAAATACTTAAAAAATACAACTAAATTCCTGTTTATTTTATTTTCTTCTAGCAATTTACTCCTGAACAACCAAAAAACAATAATTAAATTTCATTTAATGCATAAAAATATTTGATTCCTCGTACTGTTGATGAGTTTAATATAAATCTTAAGACTTAAAAGTTATGACAGCGCTGTAATTTAGGAACATTACAATAAAAACTATATCATATAGTTGTCTCAGGTTTCTTTATCTTGCAACATTTTTTGCTGTCATTGCTAGATCTTCCACATATTTACGTTTTTCAGCTCTGATGCTCCTCTTCACTTGTCTGTCTGCTTCTGTGTATTCAACTTGTCTCTTTGCTCTCTACTATTTCCTTAGTCGGAAGTATTTAGTCATAGGTTAGAAAACAGCAACCACTGTGAAAGTACTCTACATAGGATTCAGAGAATTTATTCTATATCACTGATATCTGAATACAGTAATCTGGGGATCTCTCTCTCTCTTTAACAAATACAAATAATACTAGCTTTATCACTGAAAATATATGGAAAATTGTTTTGCTTTCTTATCTGTCAAATGTTTCATTAGTGGTCTACATCTAAACCTAGTTATCTTTACTCAAAATATGTAAATTACTTGAGTAATTGTGATTCCATGACAAGTGTCAGTGGCTGTAGAATAGTCTATATATATTAGAATGTCGTAGTATGTAAACATGAGGTAGGAATAGGCTTAACTAACTTTTCATCTGCAGTACAGTTAGTTTACGTTTTTTTACAATTTATAGAGAATATTTGTTTCAAAAATATTCTTACAGTATATCCGAACACATATCTAAGTTGCATAGCATTATATAAAAATGTTAATTTACTTTCAGTAAATAATTCGTCAAATAGCATTCAATTATCAATATACCTTTTGCTGTATAGTGAAATTCTCAGTTAACTTCATAAAAACATAGAATGAAATAGATACAGCCAAAGTTAAGTAGTCATATTAACCTTTTAATGTTATCCAGTACCATGAAATACCCTGTTCAAATGAATATTTATGTTAGGAATTAATTGATTAAACTTTCGATTAATTCTGATACATTGATTTTTTTCTATTAATGGATAGTTTTACAAATATTGTAATCTTTAATCAATAACCTGTGACCCGGTAAGCTAAAGATACAATCATTCAGTTTGAATAGTTAGTAACTAGGTGACTAAAGTGTAGAATATACTCTGAGAAATATTATGAAACAAACTAATCAGACTGGTAGTTATCATACTAACAATTGATTGCTGTGCAGAGATTGTTTAAATTGGGTGAATAATATTTTAAGTGAAGATATTTAGATCATTTTAACTAATAATGTCACTGTTTTATCTATTGTGAAGTTAAACAATTTAATGCATCGAACAGTCCAGTTAATTTCAAGAGTTTTTTTTACTGAAGTAATCCCGATTCGCTTTCAGTTATAATCGAAAGAATTAATTTATTTGTTCATTAAAATTCTTTCAAATCGCTTGATACAATTACAATCCAGGTAACAGTTTATGTTTAAAATGTTTCTTTAAAATGTATCTTTATTTTCAGACTATCATTGGAGCGGAATTACCAACTTCACCGAAATCTCGTAGTTCACAAAAATCAAGCAATTCATTTTATTTTAAATCAAATAAAAATTTAACAAGGAAATCCCGTCAATCAATCATTAGTAACTTAGAAACTAGTACTGAATTATTATTACCAAAACATAACTCAACATATACTGAACAATTTCAAAATGGAAAACTAATTATGCATTCAATTAACATTGGATCATTTGTGTAAGTTTCAAATAGTCATGTTATTTGTTCATACAAATATAACCGCTGTGTTTTTATAAGGTTTATAGAAATTATGTTTATCTATTTGTTAGTCTAACACATACAAGATTTAAAATCAATAAAAGGAATATTAGGTCCAAAATAACAAATTCATACTAATTCTGGAAATTTCTGTTTTCACTTGTGATACAATCAATTAATTTTCTCTCACACAAGGTTATTGGTGCCGATCAATCAGAGATAGACGTTTGCAGTATATCGTCCAAATGTTCATGTAGGTATTCTTTCCGATTTTTCGATGAACGCTACTTTTAAAATAGTTCTTTTAATGTCAGAGAATAAATGATGTCATATATTCGGTTAAAAAGTGGTACATATTTTACTGCAAAGTTTGAAATCTTTTTCATGTCTAGATTGTAGACATTAAGGGTATCAAAGCATTTCTACGAATGTTAAATGTAATTATTAATTATTATCAATCAAATCTAACAATAAAATGTTAGATAAATAAATCTCATGTAGAAATAGTTAACTGATTTAATGTGAAACAGTTGCCAATTTTGCTTTTGTGTGACGTAATAAATTATTAACTTGTTTGTGAGTTCGAATTATATCAAAAGAAAAATATCTGTATGATGATTGATGATCAGCAAAATAAATTGTGTTCTCCTGAATAGAAATTAATCTTTATAACTTATAGAAGTCTATCAAATTACTGTTTAACAATGTTGATAAATGTTTCACTTTCTGCTATACTGAAAGTTGAAATCACAATGAAAATCAATCAGATGATTTTCAAAACTTTATGCCGAATGTTCGAACTGTCTGGCACTAGACTAAATGTACTGAATATCGACAACAGATTAAACCTGATTTCCCTGAGTACATTAGCATTGAATGTCACAAGAAACTCTTCAGTGAATGATTGTTCTTGCTAATAAAACAAATGTTATAGGATAGTTTATCTTCTAAAAGCAGTATTCCACAAAGAACTCAATGGACGAATCAAAATTTCAAAATTTATAATTAATAGATTCTTATGGATGCACTGTTGGAAACAAATATAGCTTGAAATGCAAAATACATAAATGTACTATCATCAGTTGATAAAATCTAAAAATTTACTACATTCTGAGTGAGATCTTATCGAATTACATGCATTTTTAATATCGACTATAAGTAAAGTTTAGTTTGTTAAATTATTTTAACAACAAATCAATATTTATCTGGATGAAAATAACTTAGTTTGGTAACAGAAATAACTCATTACTATCAAAAGTTTACTTCGCTTTCTGGTACAGAATTAAATTTTAATCTGTGTGGCGTGTGTAATCATGTGCACAGAATAATAATTTTCATGTCAAGTATTTAAGACTTAAAATTAAACAAAAATAAACTGATGAAATATAAATTTAGAAAATATTGCATGTGATAAGCTCAATATATAGAGTTCTTTTTCCATTAAATTAGTTAACTCTGATATGCAGACAAACAAATTTAAATTTCTTTCGGATTCAAATTTCAGAATTTTATCGTGATTAATTCTAATTATTTGTCAGACAGAAAACACATGTTATGGATTAAAAATTTAGAGACTGTCTTATATCGTATATTAACTGCGTTGTTGGATCTAACAGACAGTAAAACACTATCGACAGCTGAATAACAATTCACACATAATTTGTTTCAGTTTGGTTTGAAGCTATTTTGCACGATATATATTTGCCTACTATCAGTTAAATAAGTAGTTCAAATTTATGAATTAAATGTTTCACCATATAGGATAGTTAACGAATGGCTGTATACCTCGTTTAATTCATGTTCATTCAGTATTCCAAGAGTCTAAATTTAGGCATCACATGAAGTTTACAAAAACTTCTGTTAAACATTAAAATATGTCTATCATTCGAATAGTGTCTACATTTTTTCAGATGAAAAAAATTCATATTTCTCAAAGGCTTGTTTCCTTCTAGCATAATATCCTCACTAATATGTATAATCTGTCTGTCAAAATCCTCATATACATGTTCGCTTCGTTATATAATTTACAACATAAAATAATAGCGGAAACTGAAATGAAAAATTTGCAATCTATACTATTCAATTGTATGAGTGGACATATTTACATTATATTGTTTTGATTACGTTTATAGATAAAAATATTACTATTCGTAGAGTTATAACGCTATCAATTATTTCATGTATATAAAAATGAACTAATAAAAATTATTATTGTTAAGTAGACAAACGTTATGAATTATTACGTTGTAATATATTAATTCACAGTGATGAATAATTGTGATGAACTAGACAGAATATTATTAATATTATCAATAATTATTTTGCCAATTTATTGATCCAGAAATTCGTAAATGATAAAGCATATAGATGACAAGTGACAACCTATCACAATCAACTTCACTCTCCAAAATGGTGAATCAATAAACTTGTCAGAATAACATTACATTCGGTTGTTTATTGAATTCTCTCCATTTACCTGCTACCTATAGATATTAATAATTATTATTTAAAAACCAAAGCGGTGTACTGATTTTCTACCAGAATATCGAAAAATCCTTAGTCTTCTGTTTAGAAGTGAGTTAAACAGGATTAGACTGACAATCTGTTATCACTAACACACACTATGCAGCAAATGTTAGAAGAAAGCTTGGTTCGTCAAAAAACTAAAACTCATATAAACGATGATATCACATTCCAGTGTGTTTATAAACGCGAATGTTTGTGGCCAAACATACATAGGGAGGAGTAATCATGATTTGCAAATTAGGCTGTCTGGACATGTACTTAATAAAACTTAAATAGCTGCAAAAACAAATAAAATCAAATGACCCAATACGAGTAGATAACAAACATACATCGTCCGCTATTTCCATAGTTCAAACCAGTCATAAGATTGATCTGAACTCGTCTTATGTTATGTTGTGTGAATGTATTCAAGGACATATGTTAGGGTTTATTTAACCCTAACCCATCCAAAAGTCAAGACTTCCTTTATGTATTTAAAAACAGTTTGTTCTCACTCTATTCACACCTTGATAATATTGTGTGAGTCTCACATTACATTGATTTTCTTTCCTAAACTTACACTCCATTTGTCTAGTTGACCTTTTATTTTGCATACACAAATGTTCTTAACAAGCATTTGTGTGGTTAGATTGTTCGAAATGTATTGTGCTAACATATCACATTGTTCTAGTAATCTTCATCCTCTCATTACACTATTTAAAAGAGAAATATATATTATTGTTTATTTACGCGTTAGATAATGTTAATATTCTACAGGAAAACTTTCATAAACCAACGAAAATAAGTTGCTGAACAAATGCGATCTCACTTGTATAGTCGAAAATTCGTCCCAAAAATCCCCAAGTATCTTTACGAATTTTCATGCTTGATAAAAACATTGGCATCACTTAATCTAGTAAAGGCTCTGGTGTTATCGTTATCGATAAAAATAAGCATATATATAAGGTTACAACGATTCTCAGTGACTAACAAAAGTTCATGGTCGACGGTGTAAAAGAATATATATCACTGTAGCCACTGAAAGACCTTTAACGAATAAGTTGATAAATTCTTTTTAGAGAAATGCAATCGACAACAGTCCAGCTAATGTGTTCAAACCTGGACGATCCAAACCTGCCGAAAGTACATTGATCTGATTATTCGATTAGATCAATACTGTCAAATTTTAATCCCTGCTTCCTAAATTCACCTGTTGACTAACAAAAAACTTACATGTGATTTGTTTGAAGTCAGCTGTTCATAATTTGAAGGATTCAATTCCATTTACAAAAGTACGAAAAAATGTTCACATTAGTGACATGCTTTTGGTTTTGATTGACTTGTTTTTATTGCTTATTACAATCCCACTGGAACAAATCATTCAAATTAGGTGTAAACACACTTACGTCATCTCATTAGCAAAAACTGGCTACAAACAGTTTTCGTTATCATCTGCTACAGATTCTCATTTTTAATACAACTGCATTCTGTCTAACTAAGTTGACGAAGTGAACATAGGAAGCCTACCGAGCTTAATATTGGCTGGTAATAAGTAAAGCATTTTTATATGTCAGGTATAACTATGACAAATTTCTTATTTGTTATAGTCATAATCAAGCTTCCCATACTTTGAATCTTCTCAACAATATCCGCCCAAATAGATGATTTACAATGGAGTGAAAATATGAAAACACACTTCATTTTCTAGATCTTGGCATCCAACATAGTAGAAGTGATCGAATTCAAAAAGTCGTTTAGTGAAAAGTCATCTAGGGTGGACTTTCAGTAACTTCTGTCCAATTACTTACAGACGAGCTTTAAATTCTGTCCAGTGAAATACAAAAATCATGTTCACAAAACAAGGTTAAATTAGAATTTAACCAGCACTTAAGACTGTTTAAGGCAAAATACTTATCCGAAGAACATCATTAATACACATGACAAGGCAGGAGCAAATGTATTGAAAAGTAATAGAATAAAGAAGAAATCTGTCTTCATACTGCTTTGTTTCAATGATAATGAGATAACCGAAGAGGTCAGTTCTAGACTTGGAATAGTATGAAGAACTTATCATAAGTAATTACTTTAACTGACAAGATGTATCATGAAAGATTTTATGTTCTATCTAAATTACTGCTTACTTTCCGGAATTCTTCGTACTTTCTGAACACTAGACTATTCAGTGTTCTATAGCCAGTGACCTATGCATAGGTTTCTACAAGTTATTAATATCACTTAGCCCTAAACTTGTTTGAATAGATTAAACTCTAATAATTGTGCGAACAAATGCAACACTCAATATTCGGAAAGACATGGTAATCGGCTGATTGTTTTAGAAACATTTATGATGTGGTGTAAAATGACCCAATCGTTATGGTTGAACTAGGTGTATGATACAGAAATGCGTGGCTAAAAAAAACACGACTGAATGATTTTATCACACAAACGTCACAAGAGTTGGTTATTAAAACCAAAATTTAACATAAAAGTTAAGACTGTTATTTTACACTGACAACACAATATTTACAAACTGATAAAAATATCTATCCTTTAGTTGTGATTAAACTGGATGAGATTACGTGGTAAAAATCAAATAAGATTGTTTATCGTATCTTCAATGTTTGCTTAAACTCTTCATCAGTCTAATCAGAATAAACTTTCTCTAATTAGATCAGAAAAATTAAAAATTAACAACAACCTTGACCTTCAAAGTAAACAACATATATATAAGTTGTTTTGACCTAAATCAATGGGCTGAAAACCTAATCGTGTATATATAAATCTCCATTCTTCACTCTAAATAACCACTATTTTTTAAAGACAGTGAGTGTGATCCTACTCGCTGTAAATCAATGTAAAAAACAAACAAAGAATTCATTATCCAATAAAAGTGAGGCTGGAAAAAGTTTGGAGTGATTCTCTATTCTTATTTTAGGTTATTTCTGAAAAACTTATTTTCAAAAAAGAAATCCGGAAGCTACTTTTAAATTATTTCTCCATAGGATTATAATTAGACAATGTTTTAAATAAAATTTTATCAGATCAATAGACTATATCTTATCTCGAAAGATTATGTTGAAATTATTTCAGTTATTAATAACACTTGTATCAAATTTACCATCTCATATTGTTAGTTCAGAAGATGAACTCTGTAAATGAAATGTTTTCTGACATGAAACCAGTGAATGTTAGTTACTAGTGAATCAGGAATACAATACCATTTAAGAGATAAATGATAATGATGAACAAATAAAAAATTAGTCAACAAGTTGTAAAGTAAAAACATAAAAAAATTAATCTTGATTTCTGTTCCTATTTCCCTAGGACATACAAAGATAATCAGTTTACTTAAAACACAATATGTGTAAGGAGGTCAATTGAAAAAAACAAACATACGATTTTCAAAGTTATTTCATGTTGTAAATAGTTTTGGAGTTTGTGCCTATGAAATTTATTTTCTTAAGATTGTTTTATATGACACCAACTGCTTCCACTTTCTTAATACACAACATAACCTTTAAAAGAAACGAGTGTGTCTAATACAGGAATTGTCAATAATCTGTTTAATCGTTTGTTATTACAAACATACATCGAAAAGTGCATGTTAGAACATGCATGTAATGTTATTTTAATAATTAAATGTTCATTTATGTCACAATTATTTATTACTGATGAGTCATAGTTACATGTGATTAACTGTAATTATCTGAAATTAAATTTTCTAGGACGTATAGAAATACTGCCACACCTTAATTCACAAATATGATTATTCACTTTAGAATGCAGTCATTGTGATCAGTCAATTGTACGACTGAAATGTACTTTGTGTTGAAACATATTTGATGGTTATTTTCATAGTAAGTATAAAACTTGGTTAGTTTATATAATCAGTGACAGGAAAATGATAAATAGTAGATAAATCATTAATGATAGAACGAACAAACAGTTACTCACTTAACTGGTGTATCGTTATCCAACTGATAAATGAATTTAATGGTTCATTTAGGAGGTTTTACTAACAATTCGCATAATTTTCATGACGAAGGATTTTCAACAAGATCATTTGATATTAAGTTTGTGACCCAACGATTTTTGATCATAGTTGCACACTGTAAGATCTATTTTTGAAGTGTTTGTTTGTGAAAATCCCTCCATGTATACATTTTTAATTTGTCCTTATTGATTTCTTCAGTTGTACATTTTGTTGATCTGTTCGATTCCATTCTGAGATGATAATATTTGGATTTTATTAAAGTTTCTATTTCTTTTGCCTTCACTGAGTTTCTATGTTTCTTTCTGAACTATATTTGTGTTGTTTAAACTGATACTTAGTCTTGGCGACAGCCATATTGATTTGTTCCTCTTTTGATTGAGTTGCTTGCATGGACTGGAATTGTGCATTTTGATTGTGAATTGAAGCACTCTACCATTCTTTCTTACAAGCACCACAATACTCCTGACACATCACTCTTGTTTGTCGTAATTCACACAGATAGTTTGCTTCAGATAGTTCAGAAATGTCATCTTAATTTGCTGCAAACAACACTACTGATAAGGTATGTTTGCTGATGGTTCTATCGCGCCAATGTCATTTCCGAAGTGAAGTTTTCCGTTTCGCTTCATACAATTGAAGTTATTCCTCTTAGATGTTACATTTAGGAGGATTTAGTGAGAAGATAAAATGTGATTAAAAGGATTAATAGTAATAATAATAATAATAGTAATAATAATAATAATAAACATATCACAATGTTTTATAATTAAAGTGCACTGCTTAAACATGTCAAATAACGGAACTGAAATTTTTGTTTTGTATGTATTCGCCAAAGTGTGTTTCACAACGGAAACACATCACATACTGATAATTTTAGTCAGAATACACTAAATCTTTAAGGTTTTAATCAAGCTACATGAATAAATTGAAAAAAAAAAACATATACTAGATTAAAAGTCGGAAATGTTCATATCTCAAGTAGTAAATCAGTTAGACGTGACTTTATACTTTGACTAGAGCAACATTTTTATAGTATGTACTAAGTAAAAAAAAACAATATTTGTACGATAAAATTTATGTAGAATAAGGTGGTCGAATCAAACAGACAGTAATACTGATTCCTTAATGAATCATAGGTAGAAGATATCTTTCGAAGATATTCACTGTTTATAAGTTTACTTACAGCAAAAAAACAAGTACTTTTTACCATTCATACATGAAAGAAATACAATGAATTATACAGGACTTCAAGTTGGATTTGAAACCAGTCGAATGTAATGTTTCTTACTAATAATATTCTATGCATTAAAAAGCTAAAAGTTGCAAAAAAAAACAAACAAACAGTAGTTTCACTCGAAAGTAAATATTTGTTGATTAACAATTCCTAACAGGAATTGATCAATACCTTTTAGTGATCATCCACTTTGATGTGCATACATAATGCATGTTTTTTTCTTTATTTCTACATCAATTATTCATTGAATATTGTTGTTAAATAATTTAAATTCAAACACTATTCACTTATTTGTATTCACTTATTAGTAACATTTCGATTTTTTATTCTGTCAAAAAAAAAACACTAATGAGTTGAATAGTCCATATTGATTTTGATATCTTTGACAAAACAAAATACGTTAGTGATCTCAGCATCATTAAGTCGACATTGCTTGAAGAGTATTAACATATCGTTTATCTGTCTATTCTATCAGCTTACATGCTGTTATACTTTAGAAGAGTGAATTTTGACCTCAGTAGATTCTATTATTTTTTTACCAAGTCTTCTTAAGGCATTATAACATGACTATCTACAGAAAGGCTAAAATTTATTTAAAAACCTAAATTTCAATCATCATTTAAATTATTTATACAATAAAAGACAAATTAAAATTATTCCTACATCTTGATGGTTGTGAATTTAATTATCAGATAGTAATGATCAAGAATCTATATATCTGTCAGTTAAATTATTGTTTGGTAAATTTTGATTATGAGGTATATTCTTAAATTGAACTAGAAAGGTTATCTGTACAAGTAGACCTGTTAACTTTCATACAAAATTTATTGACGTAACAGGAATTATAAATTTGCATCTATTCAATAAACATCCATAGAATCTTGAAGTGATAAATTACAGATCATGACATCCATCGAGACGAAATAATTTAAAATGCAATTCATTCTTTTTATTATCTGCTTATATCTAGCAAATGATATTCATATAGAAGTCTGAGAAAAGAAAATAATGATCTATAAGGGATATTATGCATGCACAGTTCCTAAACCTTTAAAGTAAAATGCTAATCAATGTAATATTTTAACTTGATAAGATAAAAATTGATGATTTCAAATGTGTAAAAACACAAAACCTCCAAAACTCTGCCCGAAAATATCGTAATAGTGCTCACTAGTGACTAGCTTCATGAGGAAATTCTCGGAGTTCAAGTTGAGAAGACGTGACTAATGGAGTTCAAACCTGTCGGGTGTAGGCAGTAACTACCAAAGACAAATGGGTGAGGTAGCACAAAATCTCTAGATCAATCAGAGTTAGACATTATCACCGTTGGATGCCGGCTCAGTGGTCCAATGGTTAGGCGTTCGCGCACAATACCGCAGGTCCGGGATTCGAATCCTGCGAGGTGCAGGAGTCATGGATGCGCACTGCTGATGAGTCCCATAACAGGACGAAACGGCCGTCCAGTGCTTCCAGGTTTCTAATGGTGGTCTAACAATGATTGGTTGATGATTTCATATGTGTAAAATCACAAACCTCCAAAACTCTGCCCGAAAATAAAAATTAGTGATTTGTTGGTTTTTCGCTAGCAATTTATCAAATTATTTGTTGTAAAATATTAGTCTATCCATGTATAGAATGTGGTGGTTTGAATTGAATTATGGGCAAAAATATACTGGAAGCTAACATCGTTTTTTTAGAAACTGGTCCGATTTCTATTTTTCCTAAGATTGAAGCATAAACAATGCATTCACTATGAAATGGTTTTTACCTTGTGATATATTTAAGAAACTATTACAATGTAAGTATTGCCTAAAATATTTGAATTGAATCCATTTGAAAAAAAAGAATGTAATTTCAAATCCATCATAGTCTAAATGGAATATCTGCAAAATCTTATTTTCTATTGTACGAGTGTTATTAGTTTGGTTGGTATAGATCATAATGACATACGACTAACATTGTGCTATTAGCTCACTGATTGGTTCATTTAATAAACCAATCAAATCTGACTTTCTAAAATTATGTTCAGTCGGCATTTTATCAATACATACATGTGTGTGGATAAAAACAAAATAGATTTACTTTAAAAAAAAACTAGTTAGCTGATTGCGATGTAATTCAGCAACTAGCTGTAGATTCAGTAAACTTACTATTTTTTTTATGCGAAACTGTGATCCTGGCTTATTTGCAGTACAAAACAGCACAAGAAAAATATGATTCATCAAGCAAATTAACTCCAGAATTAATTCTACACCTACATATTCATTAACGGATATTATCATAAATAATGTTACGATCAAGAAAGTCTGCACCTGTTCATTCTACTAACAGCAAAGAAGAACTTGCAACTGGTGGTTTGTCATCTGTAGATATTGGTTGGGTAGGGCCTATAACGTAAGTCATATTTGTTTGCAAGTTGTACTGTTTTTAAATTAAACTGTTTTATAGGGTTCAGTGGTTAATGACATTTTAATGAAATTCTAATAATTGATCTATCATTACATTACATTACCTTACATTTGATTTTTACTCGTAATCATATAGGGTTATAAACTCAGTCAAAACTACTTTCATTGTTTGAGTTATCTGACATACTACCTGAGCAGTTTTGTAAATTTGAAAGTTGCAGTTTTCGTTATAAATTGATATCACTAAGGAAGAAATTCAAAGCTAACGCACAATGGAGCGGCATGTGATCCTAGCATGGAAGCCCTTTGCAAATACGATCTGATGGAGTGTAAAATGCAATAGCTTTATGTGTTTCAGATTGCTCGCTACCTGTTGAACATTGAATTTGAAATACATGATAAATATATAGTGTAATATGGCGCACCACTCGAGAGCCATGATTTAGCCTTCATTAACCTGAAAATGAATTGTGTGAGCTGTATGGAAGTCAGAAAAATGGGAGAGATAAGCCATCGATTTGGACTGTTATGATTAAAATCAATATTCTAGCCTTACTGTACCGGTAATGCTGTATAAACATGACTCATTAAGTACAAACGTGCATTTGACAAAGCGTTAATCATTTGCTATATGTGTATATTTGTTTGTAAACCTCTTTCTTCTTAACAAAATATTCTAGTTAGATAGGAAAAACAGTTTCATGACAGACGAATTATGGATTGCATCCAAATAAAATAGAACACGTTTCTGTTACCCTTCGATATATATATATATATATATATATATGACACTTTTCATATGACCTATATTTAACAATTGTTCGAATGTGTCTCACAACTGACATACAAAACAAATGATCATCTCATTACAGCTTGAAAAACAATTTAAATATGCGTTCTGTATAATTATGCGTTTGCATGAACATATAGACAAGCTGTTAGCTATGTGCTTAATAGCAAGATTACAAAAATCAATAATGCGATTGATATAAAAAATCCAATATGTCTAACAACCAATAATTTTATTTGTTTATGATTTATAAAGTAAATTACTTTCCTCATTAATCACCTGAAGCATATTCATTCCATAAAAAAAAATATTGAAAATATACATTGTAAAATTTTTGTTAAAAAAAAATCACATACAAACATTTATTTTTATGACTATGTAGATAAAATTAATCAATCACTTTATTGTTGTACATGATAATATCATCTTGCTTTATTTCCAAACAAATAGCTATTTTAAAATATCGACCAGGCTTGTTAAACTTTCTTAAAACTTGTTCAATACACATAGCAGAGTGAAGTGAATTCATTTCATTTCATTTCAACTTGCATATAATCACCAACTTTATGAATAAGGTGATTTACAAATTCATTTTTAAAGGAATACTCATAATACAATTCAGTTTTCTAACAGATGGTAGGGCTTTTTATCGGGACCATTTGAAATTGGTCCCGAAAAAAAGTCACCGATGGTTAGAGACCTTGAATGACATGGCTCAAAATCGTTTGCAATCGCTCAGGTGCATCCATTCTTTGTGTTCTCCCAAACCTTATTTAGAGAATTCTATAGTGATGCAATTTTGATGCTAGTTTTTTCGAAATCCTTAGGCATCTCAAAAATTATCGATCTAATTAAGAACAGTGGAAATTAGTGATGTAGTATTTCACATGCAAACTGAATAATGATTTCAAATGTGAAGAACAACATGATGATATTGTTTAGAAGAACAATAAGTGCTTTACAACCAAAACATCCAACTCAACGAATGAAACACCATCACAATCATTCACCTGAGCTACAAATTTTCTCTACCATCTCAAAAAGCTTAGCAAGTCCTCTTGATCCTAAGCTATGATAACTATAACAATTGCTTAAACAAAAACGTAACTCTTTTAAAACTTACCAATTATATTCCGAAGCTACTAGTTACTTAGCTTTCTTATTGATTGTAACAAGGTCAGAAGGATGGAGAATCGTATACATAACTAGTATATTTAAGACAAAGAGGATGAAGGATCAATAATTGGATGATATTTGAAAGTTAAGTAGTATTAATGTTTCATTTTATTGTAATTGTCTCTGAATACTTTTTTTTCCCAGTCCAATTAAACAATAACTTTTGGTTTGAAAAATAAATAGTTTAAAAGTACAGTTTCTTTTTTGTAATATCCCATTATTTAAATAGAGGTGTGTTGGATAAAGACACTAACACAATTATTTACAACAATTTAAACAGTTTTTTTTCCGAATTCCGCTTGTAATTGTCCCTGAAAATATATTTTAAAGACTATGTTTTATTGTATAGCAATAACAATGGTATGTATTAACTTTATTAAGAAATGAAACAGTTTTATCATTTGAAGTATTTATGAATTAAACTTTTACCTATAAATACTGTAGCCTACTGCTTGAAGATAAATCTTATCCAGATGACATTATCTATTGAAAAGTTGTGAACTTGTCCTGCATTACAACTCCTCAACATTTGTTAATCATGATAAACTTTAATTGATAGGTGGAGGACCGACTTTATGAGTTACTTTCGGAACTAAATATCTGAAGGAAGAAAGTGTGGATATAATAAAAAAGTGTAATTACCAACTATCTCGAATATATATATATATATATATATATATATATGACAATTTGTCATGAAAAGTAGCACTGGCAAGCCTAGTTTCGATAACCTTGAATTTTTACGAAATATAAGAAATGTAAGAACAAGCCTCACACATGGCACCAAATGTGTTCTCACATAGTACTTGCTGTTACTTTTATTCGAATCTGATCAGCCGTTGTCTTAATCGCATTTTATAAATACCTATCTGCAATACCTATATATCTATAGTGATACCTAAATTCTATCCACTTTCTTGCACAACCTCATCCATTTTCTTAAGTGAGTACTACCTCACACCTGACATGGTTGAACTCCACTGAATACCAGCTCAGTAGTCTAAATGTTAAGCTTTCGTTGTTGATGAGTCCTATACTATTACGAAACAGCTGCCCGGTTCTTCCAGGTTTTCAATGTTGGTTTGACACGCTTTCAATATGACATTTTATTCTGTTGGTCCTTTTTTTGAAATTATTATGGAGCCTCTGTTTATTGAATATGTGAATTAAGCTATTAGCCTGTGCATGTAATAAAACTTTGTCCCGTTCTCTTAATTAATGACTACAACGCAAGAATGTTAGTAAAACATCACTCCAATGTTTATTTCATCATGTATTTAGATAAATGAACATTGTTTTAGAACCTTGAGAAACGCATGAACCTCAATAATTCACATCAACACTTCTGTCATCTCCATTCTTATTGATCTTACAAAAAATGACTTATTTTTAGAGCTGTACTGAGATATCGAGATAGAGAAGCAATTTGGCTATTGTTAAATTAGCTATATAGATTTCAGTATATTTTTCAAGTTACCTTAATGATTAACACTGCTTC
The DNA here is from genome assembly GCA_944470395.2 of Schistosoma turkestanicum. Classification (NCBI taxonomy): domain Eukaryota; kingdom Metazoa; phylum Platyhelminthes; class Trematoda; order Strigeidida; family Schistosomatidae; genus Schistosoma; species Schistosoma turkestanicum. The sequence continues at coordinate 47,867,848 of OX103971.1, forward strand.
ATTACTCATCTACTTTGTATCTCTTCAGAGTATCTCATTTGTTCAGTGTACTTTGTTTCTATTTCCAACTTCCGTTATTAAACTCACTTTTTTTATAACTTTTATGCATCAGGTTTTTACACTAGTTGGTTATCAGTAAACATAACTAGCATCTTAGCATTGAAAAATGTATATGTTTAAGAAACAATATGTTCCACATGTGCACGTTTAAAATAAATTTTCTCTCTCTCTCTTTAGTTTGTTTAAATGTATTAATGGAAAGGAGAGGAATATCAGATGTCATTTGAATAAACAAACTCAATTATTAAATTGAAAGTGTGATAAAATGTCAAGATTTTAAGTATGATATTTTTATCTTGTAAATGTATTTACCATTTGCATCATTTTTAAATTTGGAATATTATCTCTTAGAAATTTAAACATCACAGTTTTATTATGATTCGGTCAATACCATTCAATCAATCAATCAGCTGTTAAACTTAATTTAACTTATAAACTGATTTGATTATTATGAATATGTTGAAATACTGTATTTTAAACTAGAACTTAAAATGCACCACATAAATTGTATGTTATTGATGTCAAAATGGAAATAAAAATATTCAACATCAATTAACATTTGAACAAAAAATAAAGACGTTATTTTTAATGACTTCTAAATAATTATTAATAATGGTGGAGATTGACAGTATTTTCACTAAGTTTTGTGATGATCAGTTTGGAAACAAAATCCAATGAGGATTCGAGTTTCCGTATGTATATGTGTGTATATATGTGTAATAGAACATAACTGAAAGCACACTGGAAATATCTATAGAAAATGAACAAGTAAGCATTACACTAGATCTAAAGGGACAAGTGCACTTGATCAGTTCACAGTCGATAGGTAGATTAATTTCAGTTGGATCAATACAATTTATATTTCTAATGCTGACACAAACAAGTGTTTAACAGTCGAGTATTTCTTTCAATACCATGTTTTACTTGCCTTGTTACTTTGATGGTAAATTAAATAGCAGTTTTTAAAATTATTACTATAAGCAACATATAATTCAATGAAAAGTTTCTTACATAGAAACACTTCTTTATGAAACTGTCTATTTTGGAATATGTTAATCAGATGATAATGAAATATTAATTTAAATTCTAGTAATTAGTGTTTACAATGTGTTAATCGTTTTATCTTGTTTAAACAACAAGTAACACTTAATACTTTGACAATAATCAGATTACTTAGCATTGGAAGAAAAATATAACAAAATATGTACAAGAAAACTGTTCCAAATAAAGGTTCAATCTTCTTGACTTTGTAAAATCGGTTGATATTTTCATATCATACCTATGACATGACATATATAAGATAATCTTAAACCTGTATTCTTATTTTACATATACATAAATGAGTAAAGACTTCCTCGAAATTTAACTTTCAAAAAATAATGGACTCAATATCCTTACAAATCTTATATTTAATTTGAAAGTATAAAGAATATTTATTTAGTTTTGTGCAGAAGTTCAATACAATTTGTATGAACGCCGCCAATTTACTGGCTAACGTAAATTAGAGGGGTTTATTGATGCTCAAACAAAATTCTCCTTTGTAAAACTAGTAATATGTAACAACAGTAGTACATATCCTGTTAATCAATAACGTCAGAAAATCATTGAAACTTCAACTGTCTTTTGAATTTTACTATCTAATTGTTGGGTTGGTAATTGAAGCAATTAGTTCTCGGCTATTCACTTTCAGGTTCGACTCCCGTTCAATCGACTTCGGTTTACGTAAAAGGGTAATAGCTTTAGGCCTCATACTCACATGATTCGGTGAACAAGTTAATTAATTAAGGTGTGCAAAAATATGATTTACGTTGAGATTTGTTTTATTTTCTACCTGTTGTTTGATAATTTTTTAAATTATTTTGGCGTAATTATTCACATCAAACATGATTAACTATGTCATTAATTATATATCCATTGTAAAGAAAATGCCCAAACTAATATTCACTTCAAAGTATAAAATTATCATCTATTGGTTTAAATTCGATCTTCATTTCAGCCAAAAAAACCGGTGTCAATATAATGTGTACAAACTGGTAATTTAATAATTTAGATACAAAGCTAAAAGGTGTACACAAATACTCCTAATATTGATCACAATATTCATACATACTTAATGTTTCGGTAAGTTGGAAGGTTAATACATTTATTTAAGATGAATACATTTCTCAAGTAGTAAATTAAAATGGCCACTTATAATTCAGGTCATATTCTATGGCTTATGATATAAATTAAAGATTGTAAGTGTAATTTGAATTTCATCAAAATTGAATAACTGTTGCTGATATTGTTAGACATTTTGAAACCACGAATCGATCAATGTTAGAACGCCATTAGAAACCTAGGAGCACTGAATGGCCGTTTCGTCCTGGTATAGGACTCATCAGCAGTGCTCATCAACGACTCCTGCACCCCGCAGGATTCGAACACCGTTAGATACCGGCTCAATGGTCCAGAGGTTAGGCGTTCGCGCACAATACCGAAGGTCCTGGGTTCGAATCCTGCGGGGTGCAGGAGTCATGGATGCGCACTGCTGATAAGTCCTATACCAGAACGAAATGGCCGTCCAGTGCTTACAGGTTTCTAATGGTGATCTAAGATTGATCGATTCATGGTTTCAAAATGTGTAACTTAACAATCTTCATAACCGTGTAATGCTTATATCATTGTATCATCATTTAAATAAGTTCAGTCATGAAAGTGAGTAGATCGATTTAATCTTTGAAGATAGACTTCCATTCTTTTAATTTCTACGATTAACAATAAGAAGATGGAGTTGAGTAAGCCTGGATTCATTCTGTTAATCTTTAAGCCATTTCAAAACCTACAGTAATCTAATAATTTCTTATCCTTTTCACTCTATGTTACTCGTATGTTTTCTTTATTTGCACTCATCACCTTATGTTTATTTGATCTTTAAATGACCTGTTTTAATTTCTATCTAAAATACCTTGACAAGCCTATATATGACCCGATTATTTGAAATGTGTAGTGCGAACATATCAAGTTTTTCGGATCAAAATGTTATTTCTCTATCAAAATTTATAAAACGGACTAATTGCTTTAAATAAATGATTTGAATTCATATCATGTTTTTCATTGCTTTAAAAAAATACAATAGCGTTATTTATTTATTCCGAGGTAATTTAAACGTCTGATAATAAGCAGCTGTGTGGTTCTTTTGAAAAATGTTTTGTTAAAAATCGTATATTATTTTACATGTGTTACTGAGTATGGCTTAATCACTTTTCAATTTTTTGGATGTCTTAGATGTGACCACTAGTGACTAGCTTCGTGAAGAATCTTCTCCGAGTTCTAGTTGGAAGACGTGACCAGTGAAGTTCAACCTGTTCGGGTGTAGACAGTAACTACCGAAGACTGTGTATGAGGTTGCGCAACTCCGTGAATTGATCAAGTTAGACATTAAAACCGTTAGATGCCGGCTCAGTGGTCCGATGGTTAGGCGTTCGCGCACAATACCGAAGGTCCTGGGTTCGAATCCTGCGGGGTGAAGGGGTCGCGGATTAGTGCTGCTGATGAGTCCCACCCCAGGACGAAACGACCGTCCAGTGCTTCCAGGTTTCTAATGGCGACCTAACATTGGTCGATTCATGGTTTCATAAATAAGAATTATCGCTAGTTCCATCTTATTTTATCTCCAATTTAAGGTCAGATACACTACTTATTTTATCTATAAACTGCTTTTATATCCTATCTGTTAATGTGATGTTGAGAATTAGTTCGGCCTCATTTCAAATTACTTTTTTTTAACGATAATAATCAAATGAAAATTAATAACACTGGTCTAGAGAACATTTTCTTATAAGAGGTTGATATTTACTTCACTTATTACATGAGTCCGATCAATAATAATAATAGAGAATGATTATATTTGAGACCATTATGGGTTGAATATGATATTTATGTATAACTATATCTTACAGTATGAATTATATAATAAAAACCCTTACATAAGCACTAGTCCATGCTATTACGTAACCATTAACGTCAATGTAATGAGAATACACTATTTGTGTATTCCCATTTTAGGTGAATTGCGTCATGATTAATTTCACTTCCTGCTAAATATAAATGAAATCTCTTTTGGTTACATTTTTCTTATTGAAAAAAAAAATCATAAACTTATCAATCATATGATGTGACTCTACTTTTGTACAGAACAAACTATGTTATCTACTACTATTATTATTATTATTATTATTATTATTATTATTATTTTGTTAACGAACAAATACACAGTCGACTGAAACTTATAAAACACACACACACAGTGTTTTACCGATACAGATGAATCATTTCAATGTTTAACGAAAAGAAAAAAGTATGTTCATTTATTCATCTAGATGGAAAATAACTTGTTTGAAAATTTTTTTTATGTATTTTTCTCCTCTTGAATTCTTTGTTGATTATTGAACGTGTATTGTTAGGAGTTTAAAAACAAATTTACCGTATGTATGCATTTGAATCTTTCATTATCAACTGGTTTCTCTGTTTTTTTGCTTTTTACTAGACGGATATTTAATTACGTAATGTATATTCGAAAGAAATTCATTCTTTTTTTCAACATAACAGACTTATTTTATGGAGATAATTTTTTTTAAAGATGAACATTTATTTTGCTGAATAAACTTTAAATTTGTCGACTTAATGTATCAGACCAACTGTCCACTAAAGGTAATGGGAAAAAATATTTTGGAAAAAACAAAAGTAGACAATGAAAATCACTTTTTTTAAACAAAAGTTGTGATAAATAGTATTCACTGTAGTGTTATGCTTGAAACTATTACGAGTTCACCTTGATCGATAAATGAGAACAAGACAATGAACCAGCATCCAGGTAGGCTACCCTGATCCGTTGACTAACGAAAAGTCTTGATATAGCGTAGAAAGTATATTCTAAAAGCACCCAGCAAGCACAATACAATCAAGCAAGCAAATCGTGTTTATTTATACATCATAGAAACGTCCTCGGGAGAGTCTTAAAAACAGCACACAGCAACCAATCACAGCCAAGATTTTCCTGTTGGGAAATTCGATCTCAAGGTCAACTGATCAGCCCATGCTCGCAAACGTGAAATCCAAAATTAAGGCGTTTATAAAGCGAGTTCAGAGGATCTAACGTCCCCAACAATAGACAGTTGTCGTTAATTTCTAAATTGTTACAAAAGTGCTGTTTCAAAATAATGGTAACAAGTAATTTTGAGAATTCACTATTATATTTTATGTTATGTTTCGATAATTTGTAGTACGGTCTGTTCTCATAATTATAACTATGCATCAGTTCAGCACGTATCCTTGATACTTTGATTGCTGATAATATTTTCTCGTTAAGCAACTAAAACTTGAAATACTATCAAGAATCACGAAGTTTAGAGTCATTATCCCTATTATAATTAAGGTAATGGAAATTTCATCCATTAAATATAAGAGATTTATAATACTACATCGAAATCGTATGAAAACTTACCGAAATATTTGTCAACTAAATTCGTTTCATATTTTGTTGGTGAATCACCAATTAGTAAGTTTATAAAAAAATGATACAATTTGTATCATTACCAAGGTTGGATTTAATAATTTCAAATAGAACAAGGATCGGTTTATCGAATTATTTTCACTTACGTTTAAACAGAACAAAGAAACAAAGCCTAAACAAAATAAGCTGGATTGTCATTTTCATGTTGTTTCGGTCAAAATGATGTCATCACATGAGGAATGCTTGTTTCTATTTATGTGTATACATATGCATGTGACAAAAATGTCATAATTATAAGGTTACATTTGTATGATTGTTAATATGTTGGGCTATGAAGATGACCAAATATATTTGGATGGTAGGGCTTTCTTTCACTAATCAGGTCAGTAAGGTGTCACAAAACATGAAAAGCTCCAGTTACTTTCCTTTTTTTAAGGTATTTTGATATTTTATATGATTTTGTGATTGGTGAAAATGCAAATAACCATTATCACCAATTTAATTCAAATATTCTTAAAGTTCAGGAATATTATTAGGTCTTTTGTGTAACTTAGAAATTTTCATGCAATGACTACCCAATATAGGACGCATAAATATATATAATCTATCGAACAGTCTTATTTATTGTTCTTTTCAAGACTAAGTTCAGACAATATTTCCCCATTTTTTAAAATGAGAATATAAATTATACGGTTTTCCTTATTCATTAGTAAAGTCTGTTCTATGAATTCTTGTTCAATTATCTTATAACTAAATAACTTGGTATTTTTCCTCATTTTCATTTTATTCTTTATCCAAATGATGTGGAATTTCATAGAACGTCTTTTATTCACGTGAATCAATAACTTATTTTAATCTGTTATTAATTTGATAGATTATTCAGCAAATTAACGACACGAAAAATTAAGTTTTCTAATTCTGATGGTAATATTGGGGAAAAATGTTTGAATAGTTTTTTCTCAGAGAATTGTTTTAAATGATATCATTCTTATTTCCAAACACATTATTGGACAAAGTTCTTTATATTTTATTTTTAATAAGGCTACCATCTATTCAACTTCTTACTATAATTTCTGAACTATATAAAGCAATTTTCCTATTAATAATAAGTAAACAAAATTTTTAATGAATAATTTCATCTTCAATGTTTGTTGGATGTAAATATTGTTTTGTTAGTGATTGATTTTCATGAAACATACATTATTCTATTTAGTAGTTAAAATGAATGAATCAGTATTAGCGAAAGTAGAGGAAACAAGTTAATTGATTCTACATGCCACTATTATTCAAAACAATCTCAAAATTTTGAATTCGATGGGATTCTACATTGAAAATATTCATTAAACTATTTCATCAATATTTTCAATGTCAGTCGTTATGAAGTTATTCATGTCAGTATGCCATAATGAATATACAGACTCTGAGCGATTACTTAAACTGATGAGCTATCCAAATAGCGGGCTTCATGTATAGGTTACGAGAAAAATTATCAGTCATTTAACACAAAATCAAATCATGCTCTAGAAATATATAATAGACATGTGATATATGATAGCACAATTTAGAGTTTCTACTAAATTTCAGACACATTTTAGGATTGTTTATATTTTATTATGAATAAAACACTTAGTCGATCTAATTACATAATACCAATAATGTGACAGTTATTTAGAGTGTTATCGATTGATGTAGAGGATGAGATCGGTTGAAAGTTATACTAACTCTTACATACTCATCATTTTGTTTTTAATCTAAAGACAGACATTTTAAATAAAACAGTACGCCGTATTCATGAAATTCACCTCCGATGTATGACATTAATCAAGTAGATGTACTTGCAAACAAAGACCGACTTAAATTTTATCTCAACAATCGTGAATGTCAATATATATTGAGAATGAATTGCCAGAAGTACAACTAATCTCTGGATTGATTGTTTGAGGAATGTGCAGTAATAAATATTAAAATATGACAGTGACTGTCATCTATAGATGTATAGAAAAGTTTCCAAGACATTTAAATTAGTTACTTACAATCTTAGGCCTGTTACTCCTCTTGCGTAACAATCCGCCAAGCAAGACTCTTTAGCCAACTCTGTCCTGGACTCTCCTTCCCAGTTGTTACCAGGTGTTGTTCATTCTTTTGATGTCCTATCCCCGTCTCCATGTATTCTTTGCTCTGCCTCTTTTCTTTTTATCCTGAGGATTCCAGTTTAAGGCTCGCCTTGTGACAAAGTTTAGTACTTTCCGCAATGTGTCCTATCAACCTTCATCAACTTATCCTGATTTCCTGTTCATCTGCAGGTTGGTTTGTTCTCTGCCATAATAGTTTGTTGCTATTAGTGTCTGGTCAACTGTTATAAATACATATATCCTTTGAATGATACCTTTCATAATTCTTCAAATTTCAGCTCTGTACATCAGAATCTTCTTGACTTTTGTGTTTGTTGATAGATGTCTTGAGATCTAGTTGTTCTTCAGTTGTAGAAATCCTACCATTACTTTACCGATCAGCGCCTTCAGATCTGCGTCAAATCTTCCTCGTTTATCAATAATATTTCCCAGATCCATAAACTTTCCACTTCCTCCAGAGCTTCTCCGTAAAGTATGATTTGGTTGATACATATTCTGTTGTATCTAAGGATTGTGCTTCTTCCCTTGTGTATCTTGAGGTCTACTAATACAGAGTCTACCGCTACACTGACTGCCTTAATCTGTATTTGTTGCTGTGAATGAGAATGCATTTGTAAGCTGCCCTCTGTGCATGGTTTTGTGATTTAATCCATCATAAGTATTCCGTATGATGTTGACTATCTTCACAAGTACACCATAATGTTGGAGAATGTTTCGTAGTGTTCTGTCCATGCTATCAAATGCCTTCTCTTAGTCAAGGAAGCTGACATATAGTGGTGAGTTCCATCCAACTGACTGTTCCAAAAATGAACCGTAATTTTGCGACTTGGTCGATACGCGATCGATTCTCATGGAGTCCCGTCTGTTGATATTTAAAGTCAGCTTCACGTGTTGTTTAAATTTTCAGTAGGTTCAGTGAGATTTGTCTATTCAACAGCTTCTTCGAAGTTATCTACCTACCTGTTTCTCTGTCCTTCATTGTCGGAGATTGATTTACCCTGTTTGTTCTTGACTAGTCATTCTGGCTTTCTAGCTAGCTTATTCTTTGTACTGTACAACTGTCTGATATTTTCCCTTCATGTAGGTTATTTGGCCGTCATTGCTAGATCTTCCACATTTTTCCGTTTTTCAGCTTCAATGCTTCTCTTCGTGTTGAAAAGATACCTATCTTGACTTTTATGTAGTCCCTATGTGACATAAAATGTTTACAAATCAATTAGTAGACAGGTCATATTAAGTAGCAAATATATTTCAAGCTTACACCACGCATTTTGTTTACTACAGAAAGGATTGTCCAGAACAAAAACTGGTGATTGATAAATCTTCTGTAACATCCAAACAGTAGTGGCTAACATATTAATCTTCAAGTGGTAGTCACGTATAAGGTTCAGGTAAAATATATTCAAAGTATATTAGTATAGTATTTCATGAATAACTATGGATTAGAAAACTTAAGCTGGGATTAGTTAAATTTTGTTATTAAAATAAAAAATAATTTTAAAATAAGAGATATCATGCTAATAGGCGAATTTCTGTGAAAACCCAGTAGCTAGCCGGATTACTTCTAAATAAAAACCAATTTGTGGAAAATAGTATTAATAGGGTTTGGGAGATTGTCGAGTCTCATTAAATTCATGAATCGATCAATGTTAAATCGTTCTTAGAAACCTGAAAGCACTGGACGACCGTTTCATCCTAGTATGGGACTCATAGGAAGTGTGCATCCACGGTCCACGATAATTCAGAACGATAAGCTGTAGTTTTTTTTAACAAAACTTACCTACTTCAACTTGTTTAGCTCAGATTAATAGATACATTTGGTGTTCTTCATTTTTTAATTTCATCAGCTAGAGAATACATTAGTTCGTGAAATAGTACTCTTAGGATCAAAATTTTAAATTTTCTATCAGTAACTTAAAAATGGCATTTCTTTTACTCCATCAACTCTAAGATTTGACGGAATATTGTTTTTACTGATTGTTGATCAGCCATTGTTGTTTGGTTTGAATTGTCGTTATTATGGTAGAACATCAAACGAATTTCTAACTAGTCAGCGACGCGAATAAAAACTATTATTTCACTATTCCAATCACACTTGTATTTCTAGTATCGAAATTTAACTTATGAACTGAATTCAATCTTTAATGAAGTTCAGTTGCGATAATTATCCATTCGCAGCGATTGATTTGTAATGGTTCTCTGAGATACTTTGATTACAGAGAAATAATATAAAGGTTAATCTTAAGCTAAGAATCCAGATTCCCGGAAATTATTACATTATCTTGAATTCTTAACAGCTTCATTTGAAGATTGAAATACAGGTTTATGAATTAGTCCATTCAGCCAACTTAAACTTACTAAGTTTGAATTAATCCATGATGTTACAAACTATCAAAATTTGTGTTTATTTTCGAATTATATCAGCGGATTGACATATTTTTATGTCAATATTTTAAAAAACAAAGAATTTTCATTCAGTTAACCATATCATACATGATTTCATAAACTGACATATTCATTTACAATGAAAAGACATCATTACATAGGAAGTTTATTTACTAATTATTTCATTCAGCTGTACACCTGAACTTTCTAACCCTTAGTTTAATCAGGTGTTTTTATTATAATTAGTATTATTATTTGCAATTATCGTTATTCTTTTAGTATTAAACTGATGACTACCATCTCACAAATTATTAGACATCAACTATAATTTAAGCTAATTAGAAACTTGATTATCATAATTAATTTGATTTGCAAATTATCAATAGTAGGTGTAAAACATAGTTTTGTATATAAGACAGTGATTTTGTTACAAACCTGATTATTTACAAATAAAATATGAAACAACAGGTATTACTACCTTATGTATACGAGATATCCACCTAAAGTTGTTCGCATTTTTCCCGGAGAAAAGTACTTTTATATCTCACTGATGCAAAATGCTAAATCTTTAAGAATTAAGAAACAGTTGGTATTCCTGACGGTCACTTAGTTATATAATCGGGTTTGGTGTTAATGAAGCACTAACAATTTAATAAAATTTACCTGTAAAATAATGAAACAAAGAATTTCAGTTTTCAAGCGACTATCAAACTCCAAAATATCTTTTTACACGTATTTATTATATATGATTAATTTTTGACTATTCCTAAAACTAATTTGTTGATAATCAGGGAGGTCCTAGTATTACAATCTGATAGAATCTATGGAAACAGATGGACATATTTCATTTTAACGCCTTAGTTATTTCTATCTCCACAGGCTATTTAAGGGAAGTTTTATAAAAAAAACCACATTTACAATCATCCTTAGCTGCTTAGTGTGTTTCGAATTTCACACACTCACCTTTACTAATCTGATACTTTGGGTATCCTAGTTTAGTCACACTCAGAAAAAGTGCTGATATGTATGTCAGATCAAACCTCGAGTAAAATCCCAATAACTTCATCAAGTGCATCAACACAGTATTTCAAGGAACTTGTTACTTCAGTACAGACGTTTTAGACTGTTTAGAGATTTACTGGTGATTTGGTCTTGAGTTTGAACTAGTTACGTTTGTGTTCAAATTTTTCATGTTTTCTAGCCTAGTTTAATTTCACAAGCAACAATCTTATTTTCTTAACGAGCTTGTTCAAATACAAATGACAGCATATTGGTGATCGTCTAGTCAAAAGATGACGTTAGGAAATTTAATGATTTTTTTTGAAAATATACGGAAATTATATTTCCTTAAAAGAAGAAATAGTGTAAACAAATCTAAATTTATCTAACTGCATCAAACTGTTTGTATATGAAGCGAAAGGTTGCACCACAAATATCACAGATATATATTAAATGGTATATTATATTGAACTTTTTATGATATATCTCATAAAGGCCATGTATAAACATGTTCATATTCTATGCACTTTCTAAACTAGTATGTTTTTATTTGTATTGATTATTAGTTTTTTTATCTGTTATTCATTATCAAAAAATATTTACCATGACGTCATTAAGTAAGTAGACATAATCAAACGGACTTATTGATTAGTTAATCTGTTATAAAATATTACAATCCAATGATTTTCCTAGCCTTAACATCTTTAATTAAATGTGGTTAACCCATAAAAAGATGGCACAACATTTGTAATTGTAATTTTAGTCCTGTTTATTGACTAGTCCGATCTTAAATTATGTACTTCAAACGACCGGACACACTGGAGTGAACTCTAGGACCATCAGGTTATACAGCAAACAAGAGAATTTTGTAGACCATGAGATTAAAATCTAACTAATATGCAATATATAACAAGACACGGTAATTTATAAAAAAGAAATTTTTGAATTTAAACTGATATTAATTTTCAATCTAACAAATAGAAAGTTTTTATTTTCGTTAAAACAAAAAATAACATGGCTAACATTAGTTTTGCAATTAAGTTATTCGTTAAAATTTTGATTTTAAGTAAAAAATTTTTATCAATCAAAACCTAAGTGGGTTTGATGTTTTACAGCATTACTGATCATTTCTAATTTCTCAAACACAAACTAACCGGGGTAAATTTCATCTCTGAAATTCTATTTTTCGTCAGCTGCTTAGTTTGACTTACCTCCTCATAATCATAGGATGTATCGGAAAAAAACATATGTTTGATAGTACTGTTACACACAATGATTTTGTATGCCTTTTATGAAAAGCAAATTACCTAACAATCTTTAGGATATTCATACCAAACTAAGAAAAAGTTATCAACTGAACTAACGAATTTGAATCATGTTGAAAATGTTTCGATAATATGAATATTTTAGCAATATTCATTTTATATTATGAAAAACAGGTAAGTAAGTATACCACTTTAAAGATGATACTTTGCTCAAAATCTAAAACATAATTTAATCAAAATCAATATTTTCAACACTCATTCTTCATATCAGTCAATAACTGATGAAAGTTTAAGCAAAATCAGATGACTTAAAATTTAAGAATCTATATCTCATATTCTGAATAGTTTTATGTTTATTCTGTCTCACCTCAGAAAGCAAAAACATTTCAGAAAATTGTTTTATATGGAGTAGATAACTGTTGAATCAGTGTAGTTGATTTGTAATATGAAACGTTTGTCATATCATTTAGAAAGATATTTTACACTAAACTATAGGAATTTTTTAAAAAGAAATTTCTAATCAGATAAAATGAGTAAATCATTAACATTGAAGTTGCCAGTTTTGATACTAAAATGATAATGTCACAGTAATAAAAACAAACGGTTCACATTTCGAAATGTTAATGAATAATTCATTATTCGAATAAAATAGATTGCCAATCCTTTTTACTCTTTAATTGTTGATGATCAATCATTTGAACACAATGATGTTACTTTTCGAATTCTAACTAATTTATCAATATTTTTACTGAATGTTAAGTCCTTTGTACACATTCTAAGACTCATTTAAAATATTTATTACGTTTTTTAAATATAAACTGATTTTCGGAACCAGTGTGAATAATGTACTATAGATAGTCTTACTCAAACAGTGGTGTGAAAATACTGAGTAGAAAATACCTATGACTCCTACTGTTAGGTGATTTGAGAAGTCACAGGAAATATAGCGTTAGAACAAATCTCTCTCATTTGACGAGTCAAACGGATTTTTCATCATACTGCTTTAAGAAAAAGAGGATTTTCTTATTAACCGGAAAGTGCCAATACGGTTGATATAGTTCAAATCAGAGCTGTCAACTACACTACGAAATATTATTCGTTCAAAGTCATAAGAAAACAAACATGATTTCTACCATATTTCAGATGTTTATTTACTTCATGAATCGATTAATGTTAAACTAGTATTGGAAACCTAGAAGCACTGGATAACCGTTCCGCCCTGGTATATGACTCATTAATAGTGCACATCGAGCTCAAGACCTTCAGTCTAGCGCGCGAATGCTTAATCTGCTAACCAACGAACCGGCATCAAGCACTGTTAACGTGTTTCAGTTAGTCACTGTGGACATAAACCTATCTATAACACTATGGTTACACGCTTCAGTGACATTTATCAAGAAGCTTTCACCGATTCTCTAAATTAAGTACTGTTGATATATATATATATATATATATATATATATATATATATATATATATATATATGACACACCGTCAGGCTCTAGTTTTGTCACACCATGGACCACGTTTAGTTTTTATATCATCTGTACAATCCCAAAAATCTTATAAAACGAGCAGTTAACAGTCAACTAAAATATGAAATTCTTAACATTTTGTTTAGTCACTAAAATTTTGAGTCATTCTAAATCAGTTGTATTAAGTATTTAAAAACATTTGTAATAATTTATTCCATTTGTCGCTATAAATATGTAACCAAAATAACCGGTATAGGTTTCGTAAAGAATGAGTACTTAATATCAGCTTTTCAGGACAACGTACGTAGTATGAAATCGATTAATGTTATGCAGTGCACCTTGGTGTAAAAACAATGTCATATTTAGAATGTGCAAATAACAAAACTATACTTCATTTTTAAAATTTGTAAATAGGTTGTAAATAAACCTTCAAATTATAATTATGCTCATTCATTATGTTTTCTATGAATAAAAAAGCATGAACACTACCAGAATCGATTAAAAAATATTGAAAACTATTAACGGAACAATCGAATTCGGTATTGCCGTAAGCTTAATAAAACATCCGTGAGATATTATATTTTACAACAGAAACTGTTTTTCGTTTCAGACAGAATATATCTGTTTAAAATCTGCTTGTTCTCATCTACAATTTACTTTCACTTCATTGTTTCTCATAATCTTATAGACTTTTAAGTAACCACCATTTGATGTTGGAAATGTTTTCATCATATAGGTTACGGGACAACATCACCCCACCTTATTTTAGACTAATGTGTCCAGTAAATACAAATACGATTTTCCACTTGTAAGGTCCAGTCTTCGGTAAGTTTGCATCAAGCCTGAAGGTGTCTTGTGTTGGAGGGAGTGTGAGGAATAATAAGATTGTCTGGAAGAGAAAAGAACAGAAGAAAAGGTGAGCCGACCTCTCACTAAGCACATAGAATTCACTCACCTTTAATGAAGAAAGCAATTGACAACAACCACAAATAAAACAAGCTTGCGACTAAGACAAAATGATAATCGACTCTAGGAGTTGGAAGCGTAAAGTTTCGAATGTGTTACACACTCTAAGGCAATCAGATCGGTAAATGGAATTTCCCCCATGTTGAACTACGTTAATTTTTATAATTAACGAAATACGTTTCTTTACTTACATAACTAAGCAAACTGGGAATTTCGTTAAAAATCACATTTGTAAATATATACATATTTACGTTTAATAATGTTCGTCAGTCAAGCTACTGACAGGTTTTTTCTTAAATCTGTTTCAATGTAATTATATGTTTAATTTAATGAACATAGTCATTTTGGATTCAGATAAATCCACAGGGTTCAATTTAAACCTTTAACACAATAATTACCCTAAAAACTGTATATACTTGTTTATTGTAGAATTCAAAAAACATCATTTTTCAATTTAATTACTATTTATTGATCAATTTTTATTTGCTACATACAAATTTTTTACTGCAAAGTAGTTTGTGTCTTCATTTTATGAATTAAAGATAGTAATAGAATCAATTTAATTAAATATAATTAGTTGACAATTTAAATTCTATGTTGTAAACTGATCAATAATAATAAAAATAATTAAATATAGCTAATATTTTTGTGTTTATTCTTGAAAATATATCGCATTATTTAAAAAAGGATCTATATACGTTTTTTTGGTTGAAAGTTATTATTATTTAACAAATAAAACTAAATCAAATTGATGCTTCTCAACGATTCATTGTTTCCCTGGAGTAAAATGTAAACTGGAGGTATGGTATCAACAGCAATAATATTTATTAATTTTATGAATATTAAATCAATAATTGACTGATTATTTTAGATCTGATTTGCACATTAAATTAAATCTTTTATTTTTTTTTATATTTTCTGAATAAAGTTTCTTATGTTTATTGATAGTTAATCCATATTTCTTAGATGTGATTGATAAAAACAGATACTGATAACTGCGTAACAAAAAGTCCGCAGTCTTAAAATGAATTTAGCTCGTTTCTCATTAATATCTATTCAATTAAGTCACGATAAAACATAATTCAGGAGAAAATACTGAATAGAAATTTTTGTTTTACTTTACTCTTGGAGCCCTTCTAGGGTTGTTGCCGACCCAAAGCACGGATAAAGGAGGAGGGTTGGGCATGGTATTAGCGACCCTATCCCGTAGAAACCCAACTCGTTAAAATAATGCTAACCAGAAGTAAATAATTCCGTAGTCGACGGCCTATGGTCTATTAGGGGTAACAGGCGAAGGAAGTAAGCAAGTAATACAAGTAGCAATATGAAGTAAACATTTTTAAGAGGTTAGTTTGATTCTTCTTAGTAGGAAATCTATTTATACACAATATCAAATGTTGGTATATTAACTCAGTCAGGTTTCTGGTAACCGTTAATTTGTAACAGTCTATGTCTAATAAATAGTATCACGACAAAGTTGACAAAAATATCTGAAAAAAAATATCGTATACACAGACAAATCATGCTGAGTTCTGAAATTGATAGGCATTAAGTAATTAGTAAATATTATTTTTTTTTAAGCAACCATCTATTATTTTCATGTAAGGATATAAAATAATGGAACAGAAAAAAAAACAATCACATACTCTTATTTCCATTAGTAAGTATAATTAAATGATTGTAACGTTACCACTGTGTAATTATTATTCCGAATTAATGAATACAAATAACTTTCAACTAATTGAATTTTTTACTACAATGATTTCTTAGAAATGGGAACACATTTTTGTAAATCATTGAACCCATTGAACATTATTTGTAGTTTGTTTGAATTAATGCATAAATGAGACATAGGTCACTTTTATTTGAATTCGTTCGTCTTGTTTTTTGAGGATCCTTTGAAGAAAATTTGAAATAAACTTGAGAATAGGAATTCATACATCATAATATAATTTCACAGTTTACTACTTCATAATAATAACATGAAAATAATTTGTCAGAAACATCTAGTAGAAATAATGCTTAAATCGTCTTAATTTTCTACAATTTTCTCAAACTTTATTGATAAACATATTAGTTAAATTCTGAATATAATTATTAATTATTGTTCGTGACTGTGTATTAGATAGTTTTTTATATAAAAATATTTATCTCTATTCATCTATATTTTTTTCTCTCCATGTAATGCTCTCGTTCTTTAAAACTTCCCACAACATAAATCTGAATAAGTTTATCATAAAACATTAAAAATGAGGTTAATTATGTTCTACCTTGCTGATTCGATCATTTTAAGTGTTAAGAAATCTTGGGAAAAATTTTAATTAATTTTCTTTCCACAAGATTAGCTTTTAACAAACATTTAAACGCATTAAATGAAATGGTGGTTTATTCAGGTGAATTGCTGGGTTTTTTTACATTTGAAAAATTCTAGATGACTTTTTGAAATAAGTTACTTTCTCTCTTTGTATAATTTTTGTCTGAACAAAATGGGTTTAGAAAATTTTAATAATCAAATTTGAACTGATGTACTTGTAGACTGGAGTATTTAGCAAAGCTGGCAAAAATCTCGTAATCATTATCTAACCATACTGCTAGACAAACGAAAGTGTTTATGAAGCATGAAAAGCAATATTCTCTTTTTTTTTCTAGGATATCTGCAAGTAAGATTAGTAAAAATGCTTTATTATACCAACACAGACATAAAATATATTGTAATTCAACATTCTCCCTATGTATTTGTGGAATGCGTTTTTCCAATCAATAAACTAGTCACATTTTAAATTGTCTAATCACAAAAATTAATCTATAATATTCAATCATTAGTTTAACTAGGGTTAACGTTATTTTGAATGCAATGAATTCATAGACAAAGCCTATGTCTGTGTTGAAGTATTCGCAATGATATAAGCTCGAAAGTTTACCTCATAAAAACTCAATCAAAATATAGAACACTCTGTGGTCACCTAAAAGTCATTCTGAAAATTTCCACGAGAAATAAACAAAGAAACAGGAAAATTTATTCACTTTTGATATCTCCCAAATTATTGTCTTAGCTGCAACTAAAATTTTGCAAATTAATACTACGTATACTTGGTACATTTTATGTTGGCCATAAAACGATCATTTCCTTTACATTATATTTTTTCGTATCGCTTCAACGGTTCTCTGTGATACTTGATTAATAATTTATTTTCATGCTCTTATTCTGACAATTAAATATATATGTAGTTTAGAAAATCCAATGTATTTATAAAACAGAAAGCAGTATCTTAACTATTTTTATTAAATCCACTTTTCAAATCCAAACTATATTGAACGTTATTCGTTACACTTTTTAAAATGCCTTTACGATGATCCTGTTTGTTTGAAATTCAAGTCTATTAATGCTTTTGAATGTTATTAGGACTTGTCGCAGGTTGAATTCACTTGATACTGAAAATAGAATTGTAAATTAGATTTATAATATAATGTGATAAATATTATTTCTATTTTATATTATTATCACTTATTCATTCAGTCATTTCGGTTGTCTTCAAGGTTTAAATAAATATTGCACATTTTGGATAAAGTTTGAATCAATTTAAAGTTAGCACATTAAGTACTTGTTTGGTATTACAGAGCTTAATATAATAGAAATTATAAAGCAAACCTATTCTTCTAACAACATATAAATGTACTCAACTCTAGGGCACAATAAAAGTGTTATATAGTTTGAATGATCGCTAACGTTGTGGTTTACTTTGTATAATCCTCTGATGTACGTAGATTGTAATATGCATCACTCAGTACTTTATAAAATATTCGTTTGCCTTTGATTTTAGACATAAATAAATTAATGGTGTCAGGTTACAATTAGATTATGTTTTGACTATTTCTGTCCTCATTTGTCTTATGGTTTTAAGTATTTTGTGTTTTTACTTCTAAGTATCATACGAGAAATTCTTTCAATGTTTTATTGACGATTTTTAGTCAAATCCTAATTGTTACTAATCAATTTTATTTCTGATTTCCTTATTTTAAAAGTCTGTCATTTTCTTTTATGCGCTACACTGCTTGAATGAAATAGGTGTACTTCCTGTCACAGCTTGCTTATCTAAACAAAAAATATTTTTATTTTGATATGTCATAAATGTCTATCGTTTTGTTTGCTGTTCATAATTTAAATCTAGTGAACGTCTTTTGTTTATGTCGACTAAATAGTGACGATTATAACTAATATTGAATTTTTCAATAGTTATAATTTGTTATTCCGTTTCGCTTTCTTTCAGTAGAATTAAAAGTGGTTTATTTTATTTTTAAAAGAATATTCTAGTAATTAAATTTACATCTCTTGAAAATACTGGCTGTTGTATTCAACACTGTTTACTAAGTTCAAACTCCATTCAGATAAGATCATGAATTAAGTTTAAAACTGGAGGTACTTGATTTGTATCATATACTATTCACCTTTGATATTTATTCATCATATTTAAATCTATAATGAAATTATTTAGACTGATGAAAATTGACTTGTCTATACAGTAACAAGACACTGAACTACATCTTTAGAAATTACAAGTATTAACTGTTTCAGTATAAAGTTGTGTCATGAATTAAGAGTAAAATATCCGTTCCTAATATCATTGTGTTTGTAATGATGTTCGTCGAAATCTGTGCATTGTTTTGTCTATGTGAAGTAAAATTCTGTTACAGTTAATAGAAACTTGCAATGTTAACACTATTTTCTATTTTTCTATTTTCTTTTTTTTTAAAAAAAAACAAATGAACAGATTACGAAGACGTGCCAAACCGGAGTTGGAAAATGAACAACACAAAGATGTATCACTTCGGATATCGATACAAGAAGTTAAAAATCTCTCTGCTAAAGGACGGTATGTTTTAAAATAACTGAGTAGTTTTTTTTAAAAGAAATCTATAGTAGAATATATAATCAATTTTAAAACAGTTTTTATAAACTTTGGTCGAAGTAAAGTGTCTTAATTAACGTTGGTGAAGTGACAACTGAATGTATTGTATATAGTTCGTCCTTCTTCTAACAGTCAAGCTAATAAAACAAACGTAGAAATGGAACTTACAACCCACTGTTTTTGACTCTAATGATTTAGGTGCTCAAATTTCCTTCTACTACACCATTCTGTAGGTAGTAAATACCTATCTAAGTGACATATGTATATTGGATAATTCACCTAAGCTCACATTTAAACGTTAGATTATCTGTTAAAATAAGTATAGCTGTTTCCTTCCATTTATCTTCAATCTACAGTCAAAGGATAAATCATCATTTAAAAAAGTTAGTTACAAGTGCTTGCGGTCTGAAACATTTAACATTCATTTAAGTGTACTAAACCATAGGTTTATGTTTTGTTACTAATGTTTCATATACTCAGATAAACCAGGCAAACTGTCTGTCAGTTGAGGTACTGCTTCGTGTATGACTAAATAGAAAATATGTTGTATCATATTATAATATGAATTAGTGTTAAGTATCAACGAAGTGTTAGAATCAACTACACTTCTTTCTTCAAATAAATGAAAGGTGTTAAACTGTAATGTTTGAAATCAACTTCTAATAATTCTCCTATCCCTTAAGCATAACTTTTCATGATAGCTTATTGATAAAAGGAAATACCCTCTTGAAGATTTTTTTCCTTTAAACCTGACTAAATAGAAATTAATTTTCTTGTTTTATATTGATAGAGAATAAACAAAAATTTAAAAAGAAAATCTTTTCGCACATTGAAAAGTAGTTATTCAATTTGCTACTTCGACTTATACAAGAATTACTTAACTCTGTTTGAATTTAAGTCAAAAAATTTACAAGTAACGATTTTCTATTTGCAAATAGGCACTGAAAATAAAATTTCTTTACAGATATGAAGAAAAATATTAATAATAGAACTGCAGTTTATTACTGTCAGATTATGTTTATGAGTGTTAACCTGTAAAATGTAGCTTGAATTGTATTAAAAACCAACAGTGTATGTTAGTTTATAAGAAAAGTTGTTGCCTAACCAGTTTAATAAAACAAAACTAAATAATCTGAAATAGATTAATAAAAGCATATGTTTTGTATCAAACAGTTGTACTGGTTTCCTGATGTTAGAAAGAAAACTCAGATCACATTTAAATAAAATAACTAATACTCTGAAATAAACTGGGTTAAAATGAAGGACTATTTACGTCTTTTTGCATGCATTTTTTATGTTAAGACATAAATTTTGTACAGTTACAGTAATTATATACTATAGCTATCAGACCTTGATAACCCAACACAACCTTACAAAACCAAGTAACTTGATAGTGTGATCCAATGCAATTTCATAATTTATAATTTATGATAGCCTTTGGGAAAAATTAAACCTAAGTCCTGACTGTATAATATTCTAGCAAGTTAATCATAAGTACAGTTTTAGTAGTTTTCCTTAGTTCTGAGAACCTGAGTACAATATCTATCATCATCAAATACATTGTTTCTTCATTCAATTCAATTTTAACACGTGTTCTGCACATACACCTTCATGCTGGTAGTATTGTAAAAATTAACCTGAAAGTTTTTAATAAAAACACTCATATCTAAACAACGTGTACTTTGATACAGAAAACAATAAACGAAAAATGTATTGTAAGCTGTTCCGATCACATTAACATCTCTTGGTTTCCATAATATTGGTAATTGCCACATATGGTTAAATAAGAAAATAACAATCAAAATCCTGAGTATTTATTTTTGTACTTTAACAGGAATAAACGAATAAAAATCGTGACGAATCATTAATAACTGTTTACGCTATATAGCTTCTAGGTCACGGTAGATTTATGTTTTAAATAAAAATCTAGAAATACATTTCACTGTGAAATAAATATCGATGTAAGAGTATTGTAGAAAGGAATGCTTTCCCAATAAATCAAATTTGAGGATAAGTGGATACTTTCAAGTTTTATTGTTATATAACATTTGCATTTTCTTTAGAAATTGTTAGATAACACTAAAATCTAGTCATCATAACAATCCATTTAACATCATAAATATGGTAATAATTAATAGATACTAGCGCATTGTACATAAAGTTAAAAGAAATTCCTTTTTAATAAATATTACAAAACTGAATATTCAAATTTCTAATGGGTGCTTTTTTCAACAGTAGTTATTTACTGTCTATCTGTAATCTTAAGTGTTTCCAACCAGTTTTCTGCTACATAATTTGTTCGGTGTATGAATCCCAATATAGTCACTCCACGTATCGCCAAACAATAGATAAACAGCAACTATTTTATTTCTAATTGAGTTTCGAAATGTTTGGTATGTTAGGCGTTTCTCGAACTTTTAAAAAATGCCTATATTCACTATGTGATTTCTATAAACAACTAGTTGGTTTAAACAAAATTTCTGTAGTGTTTGTATCAAACAATTGGGTTGGTGATTCAAAAAAGCTACTACTAAAACATATCCACATTGTATTTCATTTAGAAATTCAGCTCACCTTTAGTCTTAAACTCAAGTACGATTTCTTTCAAAGCTTATTATCAAAACACACGAATGCTTTGCCAAACAAAAGCTGGAGATTAGTGTTTTTACACATTTGAAATCATTAATCAATCATTGTTCTGATGAGTCCGATACCAGGACGAAACGGCCGTCCAGTGCTTCCAGGTTTCTAATGGTTGTCTAGCAATGATTGATTGATGATTTCAAATGTGAAAAATTTTGATTTCGATTAAAACTGAATTTAGATTAAAATACTAACCTGCACAAATAGAATATCGCCGAAAAAATACAAACTTCACAGTTAGAAAAAAAGTGATTTCTAATCATTTCATCCAGTCCTCAACATGGTTCAATACTATCAATGAACACCACCCTTTCTACCGAGATGAGTGATCATCATTATTCATTGCTTAACAAAACTTTAAATATTCATCATAGTCATTGTCTAGTTAGCACATAAATCAATACTTGCTTTATTTTTCACTATTATATCAAACAATCAATAAAATATTTCACTATGCAGAAAACATCGTATAATCAAGTTGATTAGAATTCAAATTATTTTCTGACATAACTATGTCAAAATAAAGTTTCATTTACAAAAAGGATACTTATATTGTATGTTAGCAATTATTTTATGCATTACATAGTACTATTTCCTGTTCATTGGAATGAAGATTTTTGCATCAGTAATACGTATAATTCTTGAAATAAACAAGCAATAAAAAAGTTATGACTTGAAAAAGAATGAAATGAAATTCATTTCCATACTTAAAGGATTGTAGAAAAAAAACAAGCGAAAATTATTAATGTACTAGAAAGTGTCAATAAAAAAAGTGCCCATGAAACTATCTTTATATTTTAAGTAAAGTTTACAATTGTTTTTTCAAATAAAAGTTTTGCATATAAATTAGTTGAGTAACGATGAAATACAGATTTGCATACACTAATGTAAATTACAGGTAAAATTTAGCATGGGAAAAAACATCTGCTTATAAATCACGCGAAGTGTTTGAATTTTGACAATTTCCAAATTATCTTCTTTGAGAATTGTTATTGTAAAGAAAGGAATTTGATTGTAGTCAAACATTTGGTGAAAATTTTTAGGAAAAAAATAACTGTACGTTTCTTAAAATTACTTCATTTAGTAATGATAGTAACATACATACACTAGATTGGCTGATCCGAATGTACTTGCTTTTATGCATGTTCATACCGTTTATCGTTGCTTTTCATAACAGATATCATTCATTTGTAGTGCCTCCACATATATTCGGATTCGCTTACATCTCATTTGGTTAAGCCCCTTCGATTAATTTATTTATCCAAGCCATTTGCGCAGCAACAACTCATATGTACCTTTCGCTCTTACTATTGTCTGGTTTGCATAAGCTCACATGACTTGTCTCACTTGCTTTTGACCTTGTCAACCATTCGTCCCTTTTATTCATGCGTGTGCATGCCTATCTCGTTGATCCCATGTCTGTCTTATTTCTGTCTGACTATATATTCTTAGCCATGCTCTATCTCTTGGGCTTGGCTCAACAGCCTGCTCCAATTCACGTCGCTTCTTTCGTTTTATTCGCTGCTTTTCAACCTCGCTTTATGGTGTGTCCAAAAATAAACGTATTCAACACGTTGTGTTCGCCTTCTTATTTATAAACCGTCAGAAGCTATTTGGTAACGATTGTCTGGACGAGCTAATCACGAAGCTTAAGACCACCACACACTGTAACCCATCCAACATCAAAAAATGACTTGTACAAATTTTTGGAACTAAAGTTAGCTTTAATCTACAAAATGTTATTTTCACTATGGATACATAAGATGATAAATCTCAACATGTGCAAAACCTGTAATACATTCTTCCTCCAATTCATTTCATAAACTTTCGAGAACTTTTCTATATATTCATTTCAAAAAAAAATTATTGATGTTAGTTATCTGTTTTGAAAATGCGTTTATTATGTTTTTTTCTCATTAACTGCAAACAATTGCATTTTTCAATTTTTAAAATATTTGATCAATGTAAAATGACTAGATGTAAATACCCTAGAGCTAAATTTTTAATAATGTTTAAGTTGTTGTTTCATACAGACAAACTAGAAATGTTCCTGTTAGTTTAAATTGTCTAGATCTGATCTTTGATTTAAACAACGGATTTCTAATTTATTGAGACGAGCGATTGAATTCCTCCAATTATTACATGTGATATGAATTTGTTAAGTATTATTATCTAAAGATATTTTTAAAGGTCACTTAGATTCTATACCTTCAAATGTTATAAAACAAATGTCTAAAACAGATTAGCAAAGTTATTTTTTCAACGAACAAAAATTTAGTTAATGTCATTTGTTGTGAATAAAGCAGAAATGATAAGTACAAACATGGAAATTCCCAAGTAATCAGTAAAAACTAAATGTTTTTTTTTAAGTGGAAAGAAAAATCCTACAAATGATGTTTAAGTGTTTGTTTTTTTTAGATGTTTTTTCTATCAGAACAAGTCATTAAATTACTAACATAAGTACTTTTGAAGATTAATACATTCACTCTATACAACTTTAAAGAAAATTCCAGCTTTAAAGAAGTCTATTTATTTTTTTTAATTATGTAGATTTTTCATGATAATGTCATGCCTAAACATAAATTAAATGTTCAAGTATTAAAGTTGTTCAGGTATTACAATTCGGAATATATATATATATATATATATATATATATATATATATATACTTAAGATAAACATTTGTTTCATTTTGGAAAAACATTGTTCAATCATCTGACAGTCAACTATCGAATTCAATTTCTGGTACTTTTAGAAGATATATTGTATAAAATTTATTTAAACGTCAATGAAGAATACATTCATGCCTTATGTGTAGGATTCAATATAAGTAGGATAGAATAAATTTTAATGGAAATAACATGAGTTTTTTTAGAATGGATTGAATACAAGCTAAATCGACAGGCGAACAAAATTTTTTTAACATAAATGAAGAGATATCACTGAATATTACTATCATATTCATAGTTATTTTCAATCCAACTTAAAAATCAAAAACAAATCACTGGTTTCATTAAATTTTGTGAAATAATGTAAAGAAGAAATAAATTATTTCCAAAATTTGCAGACAAATATGCCTTAAACTTTACTTTTCTCTTAAAATATAATAAAAAATAGTTAAGGTGAATGCAACCTTTACATTCATCTTAATGACATTTTTAAACTTGAAACAAATAAAGCAAGACAAAAATCAAAATATTTTCGTAAGAATTTTATTTTTGTCTCTTTTTTTTTGAAAGGGAAAAATAAATTTGAGAAGAAAAACCAATCATTGAATTTAAACAATTGAAATATAAATAAAACACCAAACTTAAGCATAGGTTTAGTTACTATACTGTCTGTTCTGAAATTCGTCAGAGCTTTATAATTCATTTTAGAAAGATTCTTTAAAAAATATAACATATATTTGACAAAATCACACAATGTAACTTCGAATTTATAAAAACAAAAACGATGTCGTTCAACTTATTGATTTGTAGACTGTTTTGATGAAACTGTTTACGGTCACACAATTCAAAAATCAATGAAGCATAAATTTCATATTCTTTTATTTATTTTTTTTAAAATAAAATGTCTTTTGGGAATATCGTAAATATATTGTTAATTTCAATATTTTATTATAATACAATCTTAAATGAAAGTTAACTGAACTACTTATAATCGCTTAATATCATTATTAATGAATACTCATTTCAATTATTAAAACTAATATTGACTTTATGTTGGTCATTTTAAAGGGACTAAGATGTCCATTTAGTCATTAGAAAATGCAAAATTTTTTTACTTATTATGCACATGAAATATAACCGTCACTAAACACTGAGGCTGAACATTTTGTGTAAGAAAGAATTATTTGTAATTTTACAAATAAACAATCACTAAATAGTGACTAATATCAATGTTTATCAGGTCCTTCCTAGTACTGATCGACTAAGTTGCAACTTGGTCACTAGCCTAGGAGACTTGATACTGCGTGTACTGTGTTGAGATATAAGATGATGGTTTGGAAGATTTTTGAACAAATTACTTTTTCAAATAATATATCCAGATTTTTAATTTGAAACCAGAAGTACTGGGAATTTATTCGTCAATCTTATTTAACACAGTCTCATGAAACTCACTGATCTTCAAATTTACTATAGTTGGAAATGTAATTGAATAATTTGTCATGCTTTCAGTCTAACTTACTACTATGGCTGAATTAAATAAATTCGAAATCAGTAATAGTGTAAAATATATATGTTTTATACTTGTAGATAATACCTATGTACCATTTTTTAGACTAAAAAATGTTTTATCTTAGTACGGAACTCGTCAGCAGTGCGTATCCACAAACCATGCACGCGGAAATCGAACTCAAGACTGTCAATCTCGCGTGCGAACGCTTAAACTCTAGATCTCTGAGTTAGCATCCAATAATTTTAATGTCTAACTTCAGACAATCCATGATGTTGTGCGATCTTTATCGACTACCTGTGGTGGATTACCGTCGCCTACTCTATACCTATTGAACTCCGCTGGTCATGGCTTCTCACTAATGAGCATATGATTGATATCAATGGACGGAGTTTGTTGATACAGAATTATTTCATAGGTGGAATCATGAGAAGTCATGATCAGTGGAATTCAATCTGTGTCGAGAAGGAGACAATAGTCCAGTTCACTTGTTAACAAGCCTTTGTATGTATACTTGTGTGTAGGAAAACTCAGTTTCTTTATCATCAAGTATTGCACGTAAAACTACCCCCTTTGAATCACTTTGCTTTCGTTTGTATTCGATTTATCTTAATTCAAATTCACTCTTACTCGAAATCAATTAGTTACTGTCTGTTTTCATATAAAGATTTCAACTGCAAATAAATCCTGTCAAAAACAATCTGTATTAGTGTTAGTATTTCATTGATCTTAAACTAATGATTAATAATTGAATATAAATTCTTACTTATACTAAAGCATATTAGCTTAAAACTAGAAGGATTTTTGAGATTTTACAGCTCCATCAGTTTAGAAATTTATTTCTCCACAATAAAATACAATGAAACTCATTAAATACACTTTATTATGTTGGAAACTAAACTAAGTCATGTATACTAGTAGACTTTCAAAACATTTTTTATGAAATACATACCTAAGTAGTGATTCAGTTCTGGTATAATCATTTTTCAAAAATGAAAAATTATAAATCCGCGCTGATTATGACAGGAAAATAGCATAATATTTGTACTGACATAAATTAACAAGTTATGAGAAAACCTGAATTGTAATTTGGTGTATATTCGTTAAAAATTGGTATATATATATTTGTATACATAAAAAATTCTTGTAGAATATTTATTCAGCTGAATAAATGTCATATAGTCGGTCATCAAAGTTGTTCGCCTAATAAATGGACACTTGTAACAAATTTATTTGATAAATATCCATCTGTTGTTTTTTTTCGTTTGTATTATTTAAATACAAATAGAAGATAAGAATTTTTTCGCTATGATTTAACTATTTTACAGATATTTTTGTGAAATATGTTTGGATCGTACATTATATGCACGTACTACTAGTAAATTGTCAGACGGAACTGTTTTCTGGGGTGAACAATTCGACTTAAAGTAAGTAATGAAATATTATTTTTTTTGAATATTTTACTGAATCTTTCCATAATAAACCTTAATGAAACTGAATTACATTAATTATTTTGTATTTTTAAGGTCGTTTTCTGTTGATAATGTGTTTCGTTTTGCAATCCTTCAATTCACAACCTTACAGATATAAAAAAAACACTGATCATGAATAATGCCAAGTTAATACATAATTCTGAGAAATATATTTAAAGAACAAGACTTACTGTTGTCTTTAGATTTATTGTTATAATTTATGTGTTTAAAGAAACATAAATTTGTATCCTTAAATATATTTAATATAATTCAATAAAAAGAAATTTGCAGATAGGGATAGCTATGGTGGACTTATCTGTAAACCTCTTTTGTTTTTTTGAAATTCAAAATTTTATATTACTGTTTGATGTAGACGTAAAATACAAACTCAACCTGAATAACTGCATTTTTTAAAAAAATCAAAACTTTATTACTCTAAACGTGAGTATTGAATTCAAATAGAAATTAATAAAATATTTTCTAGGTGTGAAAAATAGGCATCATTCTGATATTAACTATTCATTTTAACTACCACTGAAATGTAAGCCAGAGTCATTTATGCAAAAAAGGATTAATTTTTTTGTGAATTTTCACCAAATGGATTTTTTTTAACCGTTTTCGACTGTTAACAATTTTCGTCCAGATCATTTGAGAGCAGTTTAATACTGATTAAAATTAATCTTATGACAATAGTGTATGTAGGTTACCCTCATAGGGGGTTTTCCAACATAGATAAATACAAAGTACCATAATACAAACAAACTTATGTAATTTTTACTTTCATCAACAGATTGATACGAAACTACCCAAATATTTTAGTGACAGTATTGCTTTTCAAATATAATACTTTTTATGATAAATGTTTGTAGTATTTGAATTGTTATGAGAGAATTTTCATTTCTTACCAATTAGTGAATAATATTGTAGTTAGTGACCATAATAATCATACTGCTACATTCAATACCGAACAGATTTTAATAAATTCACATTAACGATAATAGAAATTAACTGATTCAAGTATGTGATAGATGACATTATTATTTTTACTTTAGTAATAACAACAAATATATTTATTTGAAATCATTAATCAATCATTGTTAGACCACCATTAGAAACCTGGAAGCACTGAACGGCTGTTTCGTCCTGGTTTGGGACTCATCAGCAGTGCGCTCACTGGTGACTAGCTTCATGAGGAAATTCTCGGAGTTCTAGTGAGAAGACGCGACCAGTGGAGTTCAACCCTTTCGGATGGAGTCAGTAACTACCAAAGACCAAATGGGAAAGGTCGCGCAAAATCTGTAGATTGATCATAGTTAGACATTAACTCCGCTGGATTCCGGCCCAGTGGTCCCGGGTTCGAAGTGCAGGAGTCGCGGATGCACACTACTGATGAGTCCCAACCCAGGACGAAACAGCCGTCCAGTGATTGCAGGTTTCTAGCGGTGATCTAACAATGATTGATTAATGATTTCAAATGTTTAAAAACAATAATCTCCATAACTACAGTTGAAAATGTATTTATACTATGATATGTTTACATTGATTGAACGATATGAAGTTAGATTTCAACATCAATAATAATTAAATCTATAAATCAATTTAGAACTAATATAATGTTTGATGCATTACATTTTTCTATAACAAAACTTGTACCATCTGCATTAAACCCATCGATGAACTAGCAGTTAACTAAATATTAGTAATTCATTTAAAATAGTAATAAGTATTAACTTCTTGAAGTCTTGATTTGATGTAAATACCAATATAGTTGTTCACATATTAATTTTATGAAGACATCTATACAGCAGGTTACATATGTGAAAGTATAGAACAACGATGCATATGTTAAAATTACATCAATTGTAAAAAAGAAGTAATAAGAATATTTGCCTATTTGAAAAGTCTGCAACAGAATTATAGATGATGTATCACTGTGAATAAATTAACACAGGTGAACTTGTTGTTCAAAATCAAATTTTTTGGGGAATCAACAGAATCAACCTTCAATTCGATTTATCTTTTTATAATTGTCATCTTTTAAATATATTTTATTTACTTAAAGAAAGATTTTTATCATTTCTTACATTTTCTTTCTGTTATATAATGACAGTAATTTACCTTCAATATCTATTATGACGATCAATCTATTCAGGCAAGCAACATCTGTAAAAGACAAACGACAAAAGAATAAAAATCAGAATCAATTTATCAGTATGTGATATATAATTTGTATACTCATACTTTTTTTTAAAAAACTTATTCATTCGAGTTAGTTACTGAAAAGAATATTTTACTAGTAGTATAAATCAACAAGCGGAAAATATATCAGTAGAAAGATTTAACAGAAATAATTTCTTCATGTGTATATACAATTTTACTGTTTTTCTTGTAGAAGAAAAACATACTGGGACCAAGTACACTATTCATATAAAAATACAAAATTCATCTTGATTTCAACTGATGGTAGTATTTCTATTACTTATAAGTTTGATCCCTATATGTAGAAGTGACATCTACGCAATAAATCGTATTTATTCGTCTTTGTGACTAGTTATAAACATGTTAGTTGTTTATTGTAGTAAAAATATCCTTGTTGAATAATATTGAAATACTACAGTATGTTTACAACATCGTAGAATAAGCTTGAAGCAGAACTTTGTATAATTTAAACAAGTTGACAGTATAATAAGTAAACCGACAGTTTTGACACCGTTTTGACATTTTTTCGATTTTTCCAAGTAAACATAATCGCAGTTATGTATCTTTGCTAGACCAATGTAAGTAATTTTGCGCAGAATATTCTCCACTATAAGAATGAACCACTCGATTAAATTGGTACATTCACTTCAAAAATAAGTTGAACAAACTTTAGTTCAATATCAATAGAATCCCCACAGAATCGATAATTATTGATCATAGAATGAAAAAAATAATCAGAATGATTCTTAACAGAAACTTTGTATGTAAAGGCACTCGACATCAGTGTTTAAGTAAGATTTACACCTTAAAAGATAATATTTTTCTTAGATCTCAATAAAAAAAGTAGATATACCTCGTGGCTTTGAACTCTAGATGTTAAATTACTGTATTATCGAGTGAATAATTCTTTATGCGCGTGTGTACTCCAGTTAGCCCATGAGGCGGTTGAAGGCAATCGGTAAATTTCAGTTTCATATACGTCAACTAAGTAAAACTGAAATCTTGAGGGAACTAATGTTCCAAAACGGATTCAAATTTGCATTACCTATCATTCTGTTCAGAGACGTCAGAGCTACATCATTATAGTAGCACATGACTTGCTGTTGATTTGATTAAAATTCATTGTATGCTTGATAATGGTCTATATCGTTGTTTTTTAATATTATAACCGCACAATTAAAGCTATGTTGTCATTTTGTAATAATAGGTTATGTTACTATTCCATTAAATGATGATTCAAAACAATGTGAAATACAAAAATGGTTTACAATGCAACCACCACCACCAGTACAAATGAATCCGAATATAAATTATATAGAAGGCCTACATGTTCATCATCAACAACATCAACAAAAACAACAAACCGATACAAATCAAACCTCACCGAAAAATTCATCAGATGGTGGGTCTGGAAGATTTCGTAAACATTCTACTCCAGCATCATGTTTTGGTTATTCTAATTCATTTTCAATTATACCTAGTTCACAGTATACTACTACTACTAATAATAATAATAATAATAGTAATAATAAATTAAATGATGACAATGAACTAAAGCATAATTATATTGAACAATCGAAAAAGAAATCTTCCTGGACTGCTGGTGTTAATACAGATGGTAATTTTCATAAAACTAATAAAATTAATCCTAAATTATCATCGCCTACATCAACAACTACTTCACCAAATCTTTCACCTAATAGTAATTCAGTGACAAATAATTTTATTTTACCTGAAAATTCTTTACCTCAATTAAGGATGAAAATACATTATCAAACCATTGATATCCTACCGATTGTTTGTTATGATGAATTAAAAGAGGTAAATAATTTCTGTTTATTAACTGAATGAAAATTCCGTGATGAATTTTTATGCAAATATTTACTATATTTCCTCTTTATACATTTTATTGAATGAATTAGATGATTGTTTAATCTTTCTAATTGTCTATATTCATCAATACAATTAAGCCTCAACTCGATGTATCTTAGCAAGGTGTCGGCTATATTGAAAATCGGTGTACTTTTAACCTCAACAACAACTCATTACCCGTTTTCGCAAACAAAAAAGCATTACTTCATTGCATAGATAGTGAATTGCCATGGTATAATTGATTTAAAGTACTAAACATATTCATTAATATGTATGGATAAGAAAAGTGTATATGTAATTTAAATCGTTTTGTTAAGCATAAAAAAAAATCATTCAACTTATTGCATTCATGTAAAAATGCACAAGTGTGAAGAAAATTACATAAATGAGCATCCTATGTCAATGAACCAACTAAAAGACAATGAATAGACAAAATGAGTAAATTTTTTAACTAACTTATCGTGAATACACTAAAATAAACCTGTTTACCAACCAATTAAAAACATTGACAAACAAACGATTAATATGTTAGTCGACAATCTACAACACACGCATAGGAGGTTAGGTTATCAGTAATTGACCAACTAGTTTCAATTTTAAATTACCAAATATGTTAAGGTCATAAACCTAATTACGATGATTTTGTATTTGCAGTGAAAATATGATGATTTATAAAATGAAGCTGTATCTATTTATTGTGAAATAAAATATTTGATTCCAGTTCAAATATATTATTGTGATTATATTACTGTATTAAGAAATCACCCTTTTAGACTAAGGAGTTATCAGTTTTCTTTTTACTTGCTCGTTTGATTGCCACCCTTTTACAAGCGCCACAATTAGTGTGAACTAACACAATAATGTTAGGCCAAATTTTAAGTCGAATTGACCTGGTCTAAAAAGTCTTACAAAGCGCAGTTAAATTTATTAAATACAAATGAATAAGGTAAATTTAGGAAATCTATCTTTTTATTCCTGCTGTAATGGTAGACTGAAAGATTAGTCATCAATTGGTTTTAACTTAAAATGCGAAAATCGAACTCAAGTTCTCATACAAACACTTCGGTACTAAACAAAGAATAAAATCAACAGCATAAAATCATTTCAACTGTATGAGATTTTGAAACTACTATTTTCAACTAGAATGATTTCCATGCATGAAAAGCAAACTGCTTTTATCTTGGATATCTCTCTATTTCTTATTGCGACAAATTTTTCTTTCCTTATAGTTTAACAAAACAAAATCCCTAATCAACTATTCAATGAAAATAAAACTAGGCATTTTTCAAAATATATGTTTTATTGAAAGTCAATGATGTGTGTATGACCTTGTCTGAATTTTAGTTCAGGCAAATCTAGCGTTTATACAGACAAAAAATATGTCGTTTATCTACTACCATTTTGTCAATAATAAAGGATGAGTCACCATCATTAGATAATTAGGCTGATTCCTAGTGGAAATATAATTGGATCAAAGGCTCTAGAACATTAGGAATAATACAATAAATTCTTATTGAATTTTTAGTAATTTTGTAATGAAATGATACAGTTTGAAAATAGTAAATTTTCTTTAGGTAATTAATCGGAACTATACAACTACTATGTTGAGAAAATTGAGATTGAAGTATAGGTCACTGTTTGTTGTTATCAGAGCTACATGAACCATTTCATAATGTTAGTTGTTTTAATCTAACTTGATGGTTATTTCATCACTACACTTGTTATATATCATGCTTCTAAATGTTATCCACCATATTTTTACTTTTAGTTCATTAAAACAAAATATTTAGATTTAATAAAAAGCTTGGAAATTAAATTATCAGCTAAACAAAAAGAAGAATTAGCCAGTTGTTTTGTAAATATTTTTGAAAAACTACCAGATTTATCTGTGGCAGAATTTTTATCATCATTACTTCGTGAAGATTTAAGTAATAATGGTAGGTTATTTTTTTAAAAATTGTTTTCTTTTATTACACTGTTAGAGCTATGAAAATAGTTTTAAATTATACTCTTTTTTGTCGAGTGGACCTATAAAAATAGACTAGTTCATTCTTGATCAATGTGATTCATAAAGTACAGCAATGTGCAAAACCATATCATGATAACTTTAAACTAATTCATTTAATAAACCTGGTAGCTTCTGACATCTTTATCAATATCATACTTATGACCTCTCTAGTTCACTGTCATTTACTTTCACTAACCAGTAAGCAG
This sequence comes from Schistosoma turkestanicum, assembly GCA_944470395.2. Taxonomy (NCBI): domain Eukaryota; kingdom Metazoa; phylum Platyhelminthes; class Trematoda; order Strigeidida; family Schistosomatidae; genus Schistosoma; species Schistosoma turkestanicum. Next base: position 47,902,107 of record OX103971.1, read on the forward strand.
ATGACCTTTTAGTAACCAGTATACAGCAAGAACAGAAGACTTGACTACTCCATGTTCAAACAACAGCGCAATACTAACTTACCTTAAACCCACAGGAGGATCAAAGACCAATTACCATCAGTCTAGGATTTCTCTCGTTATTATTTTCCAAACATACTTTTATATACAAACAAAACCAGATCATATCTCATCAATAAACGGAAATTAACAACTATACATCAGTGAGCTAAAAGTGGATGTGATTAGAAGGAGAGTGTCAATAATAACTGTCAACAAAATAAAAACAATAAATCATATGAATGTAATTTATAAGTAACTAGAAAGCTTGTGATAAAAGGAAAATATATATGTTTGTGGTAGTCTAGTTACACAACTTTTTAGAAGAGTATACCTCAAGATTTTTAACTAAAGTTTTAAAGACTATTATTATTTCCTTCAAACTATTTATAAACTACCAATATCTAGAATCGTCAAGAGTATTAAATATCGACCACTTATCTGAATGTGAATACCATGTACAATTATTCATCAAAGTGAAACAATTTACGCACATTGTGCATTCTTGCGTGAAATTTGAACACAATTTGTATATAGGCTGATTACAGTATGAGACTCACTTTTAAAAATATTTAACGTCAATTTTACCTCTAACGGACTTAACTGAATAGATTTATTTTAATGGAGTGGTCATCAATCTATGTTCATGTATCTGGAAAGGACCAACTCGTCAGAATTCATTTTATTTGTAATTCTGATACTGACTGTCCATAAAAGTCTTATTATAAGTAATGTTTACTGACCTATCAAAGATATGTAAATGTTATCATCTATTTAACATATTCATATATAAACATATATTTACTGTACATTACCGCTCACCTCTATTAACTGTGACCTAAATAAATCGTTTTTGAGATATTAACAATATCTATCGTCTCATATTTGCCATAACGGTTTCAAACACCACTCTATCTTCAAGTTAATGTATTTTCTTTCACATAATATGGAACATCTGCGAAACAATGTATCTTGGGCTACAGAACTATTTCAAATGTAATCGAAAGCTTAAACAACAACAATATATCAGTTCAATCAATTAGTCATCATCAGACTGTCTTAATGTCATATTTAATTTTGAACTCATATGATATAATTTTAGTGAAACCAAATGTATAAAAGAATACTTCACATTTTCAATTGAACTGGTTAACTCTCCAAAAAAAACTAGCTAACAATACTGGGTCTAAATATGAACCAAACCTATAACTAGAAACTTCAATTGACCTTGTATAAAAATGATAAGGGTTATCTGATTGAAGAATACGTTTGTTGTTAAATAAATTCTAAAGTTATCATGTAAATTCAAATTGTTTAGTTTTCAGTTAAATCGTCATTAGACTTCACTCTAATATACATGAATATTTATATGAATGTGTTAAATCAATCAAGGCAATTTATGAGTCAATAATCGCAATGAAATAGATTGCGTAACTATACATAATAGGTAAAATTTCAAGTTGAATGTAGGAAAACAGGTGTACTGTTAGTGGTAAGAACAGTAAAATACAGTGACAAAAGTTTTTTTTTTCAGTAGTTCAACATTGGAAGTGGTAGATCAAACGTGGATAAATAGACTTAGAATATTAATCACGAAGCTTCATTAAAATTATGTCACCAGAAGAGCGTAAAATTGACTAGGTAGTGAAGAATGAAAGCGAAAAAAATTACAAATACGATGTGAAAATAATATTATGAATAATAAAAAAACAAAACATTTAAAATCGTTTATTAAGTTTTCTTTGGCCAAGGAAAGGAACGGGGGTGTCACGAAATTCTTCTGAACACATAAATTGGGGTTGAATGTTCGAATTCCTATGGCTTCTGCTATATGTACGAGACGGGATCAAACTCCGTTGGGAAATGACGGAAGTATACAATAGGTCACTCGCAGTCATTCGGTAATATCCATATTATGACCACTATCAATCAGGTGTGTCAAGATAACTGTGTATTGTTTTTATCTGGCCCTCTCTAAACCATACTGGGGGATGTTCACTCACTGATTGGTTAAGTTTCCCGGTAGTATGCCCAATATAGCTACTACCAGAAATCTATTGTATTTTCACACTTGATTGTCCATCTAATTAATTTTTTTTTCAGAAAATATAGACATTTAGTATCCGATGGAAGTAGAAATTTTGTTCACAGCTATTTGAAAACTAATAAGAAGTTTGTGTAGGTTTTTTTTAGATTATTGTTTAAATCTTAAAATGAATTTAGCTTCATGAGTATTTCAAACTTAACGTATCGATTTTTTTGCATTTAAATTAAGGAAATGAATCTATGATATTTCGAGCTAATTCAACAGGATCAAAAGCAATGGAATGTTATATAAAATTAGTGGGAACCGATGTAAGTCATGATGTAACCACCCGTACAGCCTTAATATATACTGTATCATAAACTTTTTTCGTATCACTCCGCTTTCTAGATACAATGGAATACAAAACACTTCAAATGTAGTAGCAATGCGAAAAAATTTTGTTTACTTCTAAAAATGAATATTTTTTATTTACCCCGTTATACAGTTTGATCATTAAATTTAACAGTTGTCTTTCTTAAGTGTTTACTATACTTATTATCAATGAATCTCACCAATCTGAGAGTCACTCATACCATCCAGAGTAGTAGTAGTAGTAGTAGTAGTAGTAGTAGTAGTAGTAGTATCCACATTGGTTCTTTGCAAAAGAAGAATGATATTTTTCTGATCAAAGGTTAAGCAACACTGAAACAGTCAGATAAGTAACCATCTAAACAACGGTGACATCAACAAAAACAAGAAACTATCAATCTTACCAGTTCTGTTTGTATACTGAGACAGATTTAATTAAACATTAAGAATTCTAACATATATAAGCAACACAATATAGTCGAATAAAACATTTTGACAGTTGTTTTTTTCGGGGATATTTCGGCTTAGGAAAAAAATAAATCAAAAATAAGTAACAGCTCAAAATGAAAGAGGAGAAAAATTCAATTTTCACACTCAGTTAGGCATTAAAGGAAATCGACTATATATTGTTTTATTTATCAATAAAGCATTTTTTAATCATCCCTATTATTATTATTATTATTATTATTATTATTATTATTACTAGTGTTGCTGTGTTCTTTTCGCGTCATCTAGAGATTTTTATTTAAACATACATTTAATCGATTAGTGAATAAATAAATAAATAAATAAAATTTTCTAGATGGAAAATGACAAGAAAGAAAATAAAAGCACAACTAGAATAGTCGATGTGAATAGTAATGATGAGAATACGACCAAATACAACCAAACATAATGTGTATATACTTCCGTTTACTATCGAAATTCAACACCTAATAGAGAACTATATCCAGTGTATCATTGATTTTTTTGTCGAGAACAAAAATCAGGACAAAGTCAATGACACCTGCATACGCGTACGCACACAATAGATCGAAATGATAATGTGAATATTAAAATGGTTTGAAAGAAGAAAAAAATGAGGAAGTACAATGATGATATGAATTAATTATTCAATATCATATCAACTAGCAGTAGATTTTATTTTAAATGTAATTGATTACAGGATGGGAATAGTTTGTGGTTTGTTGTGTTTTTTTTTGCATTATAAGTATATCATACCAAAAATGAGATTGTTTGATTAATAATAATAAAGAAAAACGAATTCATTCATGTTGACAAAATGGATGAGTAAATATTAACAAATAAAGTATTAAGTATTTTCAATTAACACTTTTAAACACTTTTGTCTCTATGAAAACTTATCTGTTCATTTAGTATGAATCTTTAGGTGTACAAAAATTATGACAAAGTCAAAATATCTGTTTAATACTTATTTACTTACTTAAGCTTGTTACCCCTAATATAGAGCATAGACCATCAACCAGCATTCTTCAATCTAATGAGCCTTCTTTTCCAGTTCTACCCAATTACTGTTCATTCTTTTTTTATCTGTCTCCACTACTCAGAGTAATGTATGCTTTGTTCTACCTGTTCTCCTTTGACTTTGAGGGTTTCAAGTGAGGAATAGTCTTGTGATACAGTTAGGTGCTTTTCGCAAAGTGTTTCCTATATACTCCCATCGATTTTTCCTAATTTCTTCCTCTACTGTAATCTCGTTTGTTCTCCGCCCTCAGTAGGCTGTCGCTGATGGCGTCTGGCCAACAGATCCAAAGTATTCTGAATTTAATTCAATTTCTCAGTATGTGAAAGATATCGGGAATTCGAAGGAAATTACATTCAGACTATGACTGTGAAAATATTTTCATTAATGCCACTGGAAAAACTATGATTTGGTAGGATGACACTAGAATAAATGTCATTGTTAATGTATAACATGAAATGTCAAGAAATAATGTTCTAAAGTAAAATTTATAGTTGACATTAATAATGCTAGGTTACTAAAACAAGAATAAAATTAAACATTCATAAATAAAACCATTCTCTTACTTTCATCCATCTAACAAAGAACCTACACCATTCCTTTACGTAGATAATTGAAATATAAACTTTAAACTATGCAACCATCGATTTGATGCCTAATTTCATGATGAATATCTCTCAGGATTGACCAGTTCTTACAAATCAGCGTCACTAAGATAAATGTTTTTTTACGTAAAAGTTAGTGGAATCAAGTTTAGAGGAAGCCATCTAAAAGCTATTAGAAAGATGTATCGGATTTCTCAAGGAAATAAATGGTTATTCAGACATTTAAGACAAAATCATTCAGTGGTATAACGAACAGTCTGCATATAGATGTAAACAGTTTTTCTAGATGAATACCAAGTAGTCTCTAAGTCTATTAATTAGTGTATGTTTCATTTCATGACCTCTTCGATCTCTGATTAAAACTCTTTAGCGATCAAAAACAAAACAACTGATTATTGTGGTAGTCTGAACTTATGAACCTTCATTGAATTCGAACAGATTTACAGACATCTCAAATTATTTTTATTACTCTAAATAATAATTCATTTAGAACCTCACTGATTACTGAACTGTTAACCCTCAACTGCTGATCATTGACTGACTTTACTTTAAAACAACTATGACTTATGATCTTTGAGTTTGGTATTAGACTAATACATTTTATAAACCATTACAAAACTGATTGCTGAACTATTTTTAATTCTTGTTCAACGATCTAGTGGATTTAGTCAATTATTTTAAGCTAACAGGATTAAAACAAATTTTAGAATACTATATAAATTGTATAGTAACTTTATACTTACGATTTGAACTGTAACGTCATAACTAAGCAATGAAAAGTATTTCTATGCATTTTGAAAGTAATAGAAATGTCACTAGTTTGAGGAAAATGTATGTCTGAAAATAATGCTTCTAATTTTTTTAATTTAACCAATAGTAATTAGCTTCATAGATAAATTAACTTTATGACTGGCAAAGAACATCTGCATCATTTACATAGATTGTGACATTTCAATAGTAATACACATCCGAACAGACGGTGTATATGCAATGAGTAAAGTGAAAATGTATTAATTATTGTTAAAAGTAAAGATTACAGCACGTATGATCATTTGCATTTGACATATTTTAAAATCATCAATTGGATAATTGTAGATAAAAGCAGTTTAATAGAATCAATTTTTTCCAGACAAAGTCTGCCATTCCATATTACTATAACATTTAATTCAAATTCGCTAGATGGAAACATTATATATATATATATATATATATATATATATATATCATTAAATAAATTCAATGTGCTAATCACCTCATATCCAAACAAAAATATCTTCCTGTATACATTTTATTTGTGAAATAGTACTGATAATGAATGATGTATGTTTGAATGGCAAAATTCTCTCATAGTTAAATCATAGCTTTAGCGAATACTTACAACCATAAACCAGCAAAAACGGATTGTAATTACAATCGCATAACGATTGTATTCATGTCAGTTCTTCGTAGACTATAAAAATATATGAAATCAATAAACAATATGGTGGATAATGGATTACATACTACAATTCAATTGCCTATGTTATTTTGCTGAACAATAATTGTTCACACACTATGACATCTACATAAGGTGCATCTTAAATTCCATTCATTTTTTTGTCTTGGATTTCAATCAGAAAAGAAAAACTTCAGCATATTCACATTTTCTAATGGATATTTAACTATTATTGTGTTATTCAAGTTAAAATAATTTGTATCGTTTTATTATTATGATAGATTATGAATTCGATCGATAGTTATTAGGTTGTTGTAAAACCTAATGAATTTTTTGTATGAAAAGCAACTGTTTTTAAATTGACTATAGTAATAACAGTAAAATATTGAACAAATTGAGTAGTTATGTTTTTACAATAAAGAAATTTTACTTGATTGATGGTAAGCAAACCCTTTAACTGTTTCAGTCTCGATAAAGTTCATTTGAATGGTAAAACAGAAAGGTGTTTTCAATGTTATTGTTACATAAAGTATGAAGTGATTAGTTTAACATAGTTATAAAATATTTACATCAAATAAAATCGTGCATTATGAAGTGACATTTCTTTATGAATCTACTTGATAAGAATAGTCAGTTAGCTAACTAAATTAATGCAGGTGAACATCAGTCGATTGGCAAGAAACAAATTTTCTGAACAAGTTACGCTTAATTTTTATGTATATATTCTCAGATTTACTAGGAAATACTATTTGAAAGTTTCCGTTACACACAAGAAAATTAAGAAACAGATATCAGTTGTTTCGTCATGAATTTAAAACTAAGGATTCTACTAGGATAGGAAAAAGTGCTGAACTAACCTTTAGTGACATCGTTATTATATCGGATTCAACTAAATTAGTCTTTGGAAACTTCTTAGTTTTCAGAGAATTTTCTAACTGAAGTGAGAATTATGTGAAAATCATCGATGCGAGGTGGTGACCATGCACGCTACTGATCGATATTTAGTAATCATTCGGTTAGTTACATAGAAAAATGAAATACTTTTATCCATTATTTATTGTATTTATCCCCAATTAGTAAATATTTTCTATCTCACATGTAGCATAAACTTACCATATGAAGCACTGTATCAGCCCTCGATTATTATTCATAAACTTATGTAAGACAAATATGTCAATTAAGGACACTTTTGAACTTCTATGGAAAGAGATTCATGTTTTCTTCATAAAGAAGCAGTTTGAAATTAATTGAATTACCTGTGAATCATTTACGAAAGTAAATTTAAATACGCTGAATATACCAATATACAAGTGATTAATAGAGCCATGGATTCGTATTACAACCGGTATCAGTTATTACTCATTAAATGAGCGAATTTGTGATGGCTGAAATCGAATAAGAGATTCAAATTCCATTTGAAGCATCTACCATCAATTTATTTTTAAAGTGCATTTTAGTTACTCGTAAGTAATAAGAAATAAAAGCCCTATTTTTTTAAGGGTGATATATTTTCATAGACTGACAAGATACTACTTGAAATGCAAACTGAGAATCAAATTAAGCAAACTCCACAAACCCCCTATACATTTCGTTTTAGTTAAGCTCCTTGGATTTATTTGCAGATAAAGGGTAGATAAGAATGTGTAACCTTTCAGGTTTATTGTTGTTTTTTATTACGACGGCATACATTATTTAATACAAGTCATTTTAAGGTCACGTTTATAGAATGATTAAAAATATGCAGAGTATGTGAAGAACAATAGCGACATTCCTTATCAACAAAATGATAAGCTAATGTTTATGAGTACTTAATAAACTGGTGATTTACATTCACAGCGATTCAAACAAAACAAATTTTACTCAATTATTGCGTAACGTTATCTGTCATTTGGCATCAAAAACACGTATGATTTGATTAGAATTGATATTTAGAGAAGTATTTCAGCAACATTTCTTGTTGTTTAATTTCGTCATAGACATGCTGCTAGACATAACATTATCTTCATCTGAATTTTCAGGAGTGGACCATCTACCAGGAAAATCGCTTGCTGACTTAGAATATGTCGATGACATAGTTCTGTTCAGCGAAGATGCAGAGACTTCTGACTACCCTATCAACAATGCAAACATGTTCGGGACGCACGGATACAGAAAGCTCGATTGGCTTTTGCCAACCTGCGTCACTTATGGCGTAGGCGTGATATCCGTTCACCAACCAAAGGGCGGGTGTACTGCGCAGCAGTCCGTTCGTGAAAAATGGCCGTTAAGAGTAGAAGATGTTCGTAGGTTACTAGTATTCGATCATAGATGTTTAAGAAGCATTGCTCGTATATCGTGGGACAGCCGAGTAAGCAATGCTGTCGTTAGGAAGCGAGTGCTAGGTAAGGATGGTAGGTTAACAGATGAATTGATGAAACTTCATCAGTTGAGGTGGTTAGGACATGTGTTATGTGTGCCTAACCACCGACCGCCTTGACGAGCTATGTTTTGTGGTGTAGGAGTAGGTTGAAAGAAAGCTAGAGGCAGCCAAACTAAAACATGGCAGAAATCCATGAAATCACTGACAAGTGGACTGAGTCATGTTGGTAGATGTAGGCTACGTTGTTGTGGTCCGCGAGATGAATGTCGTCAATGGTTAGAGACCTTGAGTGACATGGCTCGAAATCGTTTGCAAGGCGCAGGTGCATCCATTATTTGTGTTCTCTCAAATTCTAACCTTCTGAATTCTTCATCATCTTTATCTTTCTCTTTCTAAAGTTATCTCACCAAATTATATCTTCTCCATTACTGCTAATACTTCTACTATCGCTACCACTATTGGATTCGAACTGATTGTTGCGTCTCTGTGCTAATGTGGTATGGCAACCTGAACTCATGTACCCACGTACGAAGTTCTACGTTGAAACTGACTAACATTTCTTGTAGACTGAGCGTAGACATATCAAAATTCGACTTTTTATCTGTTATGTATTTTAATCCATGGATAATAAATAGGCCATGATCTCCTGTTTTTGATGTGTGTGATGGTCAATACTTATAGAATTTTAGGATATTTTAAGAAAACTCCTACATGATGCAGTCAGCTAACAAGTTTCATTGTTTTCATAAATATAGCAAAAACAAGTAAATTTAGTTGTTATTCAATAATATTGGTAAATATCAAGAGTTTATACTGAAACTATATTCTAAGTACTAAATATGTCAATGTGTCAAGACGTTTAAACTTGTGTACAATATTATTTATTCATACTCTAACTATCCTATCTAAAGAAATTACAAATCACTTGAAAAGTACTTGCTAAATATTAGTCTTTTAATTATTAGACGTTTTGGGAATCTGTAACACTGAACACCCAGTTTATTTTGTTTACATAACAGTTTGAAAATTACACTTTCAGTCCTTTTTTCTTTACAAAGAACTAAATCCTATTCAAATTGAACAGTTTAGGGTATGCGTTAACAGAGGTATTAATAAATTATTGAGACCATATATTTTAGGGTGATTCTAATTTATAGTGGAGTATCTATCAAAATTCTTCAACTTATGTTTACTTCACTGAACACCTCATCGTTACTGAATACTTTCTAAATAATTATTTCTCTTTTCTAATATGACTGGTAAAGTAAAATGACTAGTATATATTTACTGTGCTTATTCAGTTGATGTAACTTGAATAATCTTACGGACAAATATTTATAGTTTAAAATTGCACTCTATATCTTTCGATTGTGTTATTATGGAATCATTAAGTCATTTAACTGAATCAGAATATAAAATTAAGTAAACTTAGCTGGGTTATTTTAATAATTACGCTCAAAGGAGAGAGAGAAATCTATTTTATTACTACGTTGTACAAAGTAACAAACATTTTATTATCTTTCTATTATCTTTTAGTATTTACAGTTCATTCTTGGTCCGATAATCGATCAATTACTTGTAGTTGGAGATGAATTTGAAATAGATCCTTCAAGATTAGGAGCTTCTGGTGATTCATCAAACAATCGAAATCAATCATCTGCAATACTAGAAAGAAACCGTACTGCTTTACTGAAATATGTTACCATGATCTGGCAAAGGATTGAATCAAGTCAATGTAAACTACCTAAGTAAGTTGAGATACGCTTTAATCATAGGAAATAATTGCTGAAAGTATAACCATCTCTAATAATAAATACTGTATTTATTATTCTTTTAAAAGACTTCATCCGCTGATATATTTGAATTAAAACATGTTAATTAACAATAAAGACCATTACATCAAATGTGTTTAAACATAGACTTTTGTAAACATGAGATATAACATCAAATATTGTTGAACGATACTACTTTATTCTCATAAATAATCATAATTCATGGATGTGTGAGGCTCAACATCAAATGATACTTTTTATCTTTGTAAATACCATTACTGAATAGAAAAATATGGAGACGTCTTTGGATGACAGCTGCAAAATCTCCAAAAAAACAAGTAATTTCTTGTTTTAATCATTCAAAAACGTTCAATTTCGATCGTAACACATAGTTATTATTTCTTGAAGATTTTTCTAAGAATATTAAGCAGTAAACTTGGTTCTACCGTTAAATCAAACATTTTTTTTCAACTCATTAATAGATTTTTATCAGGCAAAATATAAATATACAGATGAATTGAAAGAGTTCAGTTAAAAATTTAACTCAGTAATAAGTTTAGGTATTCTCATTTAATCACTAACAATAGAAAAAGTAATCATGTTGAATTTACTTTGATCTACTTAAATCTTTAGTAAAGTATACTAACCATATTGGTTATTCGAACTTGTCATTATTGATGGACAAGAAATCACATTTTCTTTCACTATAGTATTCACTATTTAATAATACAAATGATCATTATTGTTGATCAATAAACTTTGGATAAAAATTAGTGAAAATACCACCTATCTAGTATATTTTTGTTCAGTATTTCATATCCAAAATGTAATTGGATTATCATTGTCTATTTGAGTTTAGGATTCAATTCATTAAACGTGTATGTATCAAATACTGCAAAGAAAGACTAATATAAATCAGCTCTGATAACACAATCTTAGTTTGTCCTTTACAACTACTATCTAAATTCTTTTAATTAGAAATTTCTTATATTGTTAATTATTTAACAAAAAAAACATATTTTTTTCCTTTTAAGAGAGACCGATCGGCTGATATTAAATTGCATAATTTTTAATTAATTCATAACTTATGTTACTGATTAGGTAAAACTAAATAGTTAATTACTTTATTAATTAAATTAACTATAAGTATTGGAATTTTCTCTTAATTAACTTGTCATCATATGACTGAAATGACCAAAATTATGACAACCATTATTTATATGATTCATACCCAGCACAACATAATTAATTAATTAATTAAATTGATTAATTAATTAACTTGAACCAAAAACAGGAATTAAACATGATACATCTTAGTAAGTGTAAACTATAATCTGGATGTGATTCATACAGAATCACTAACATTTAATAATTGAAACTTTACAGAGATTAAAATTATGCAACTGTTTTTTATTACGCGGTTGTGAAGATTGTTAAGTTACAGATTTTTGAAACCACGAATCGATCAGTGTTAGACCACTATTAGAAACCTGGAAGCACTGGACAGCCGTTTCGTCCTGGTATGGGACTCGTCAGCAGTGCGCATCCACGACTCCTGCACCTCGCAGGATTCATAATCTAATACTGATTTACAATAGATAGAGTAGTGCTAGTTGGTTGATTAGTAATCAGTGTGTTGTTTTTACATTAAAAACAAGTAGAAAAAAAATATTCGTGACAGGATATGATTTCTTTAAATGGTTGGGATCGTAATTCAAGTAGTGTAAAATTTACATTATTCTATTCAATTTGCCTTTATTTGATCAATAAATTATTTACAAGCAGCACAGAAACATTTTTATCCACATAATTTAGTTACAGACTTATTTTGCGGATATATAATTTAGTTAACTATGGACGAAATAATCATTTGTATTATCTGTTAAAGATTAAATATTTTTTAAGATGCTAATAGATTAAGCTAATTTTAATCTGTCATTATTAAGTTAACAATTCTTTTCGGCATTAAAAGAAATCTATGTTTGTCTGAGGTAGATTACACGACTTATTTATGAAAATATTTCCGTGTAACAAAAACGGATTAGTTACTTTTTCGAATTTGAGGTAATACAAGTAGTACCTTCTGCTAGAGTACATTAACTATAAAAGAGGACATTTTGTACAATATTTGGTGTGATCAAATGTCATAGTAATGTAATTCACAATAAGGCATCGATATAAATGTAAATGTTTCAATTTATATTTCAGTACTAATAGAGACTTTTATTAATTCCTCATACCGTTAAACTTAATTAATCTGTTGTAATCTAGAGATAATTTTTTACTTTTTGTTAATTTGTATTTTAGAGAATTACGTGATGTTTTCATTGCACTTGCATCGACAATTGAAGAATCACACGGAGTTCAATCGTCTGCACATTTAATTTCAAGTTGTTTATTTCTACGTTTTATTTGTCCAGCTATACATGGTCCAGTGTTATTTGGTTTAGCTTCATCTGTACCAGAAAATAATCGTATTTCTAGAAATTTAACTTTAATAGCAAAAGTTTTACAAAATCTAGCTAATTTAACATTATTCGAAGATAAAGAACATCATATGAAAGTATTAAATCCATTTGTTGAACAAGAAATTCCAACAATGTATCAGTTTCTTCGATCAATTTCTTCAAATACTGACGCCAATTATCATACAGCAATTAATTTTGATTGTCATGAATTTATTGAATTAGGATATGAATTTGCAAAACTTACTCAATTACTTAACAATCATGTTAGTAAAATTAATGTAAGTTCAACAGTGAATTTATTTTGTGCAGTGTATTTGTTTGTTAAACAGAACCGAAGAAAAAAACGATCTTAAAAATGATAAACTATTTTTTAATTTTACACATTACAAATCACCTACATTTTTCCATTGAATCAATACAAACAGTGATAATCTCTTAAGGAAATTCAATAACATCAAAAAGATTTTAATTAGATTTTTCCTAGTGATCAATTTGAAAAAAAATTAACAACTAACATTGTTTTTAAAAATATAAATAGATATATTTTTCATAAAAGAAATGCGCTACATGAATTCGGTAATGATAAAACTTGTATGAGTAGCTTTTCAATTTTACCTAACATTCTTCAGTACATTTTTTTTGTAGATTTAAATGGTATAGTTTTAACTGAACTCAAGATTTATATTCTTACTTATAAATTAGCTCACAATACAATTAATATTCTTTTCGAAATAAATCTGGTCACTCATATACTTCTTACTTGTCAATGTATTTTATATGAAAATTAATAAAAGGTCAATGAAATAAAAGTTCAAAAAAACATCAGGTGATAATTGTAAATGAAGGAGAGATAAAATTAACATAGCACAGAAAGAATAGGAAATTGTCACGTTCCTCTAGGTCATAAAATGACTTTATGATTGCCAGGGTAAATTCAAGGTTACACCAAATTGTTTATGTATACATAAGGGTGGTTTCGAATTTATGAATGGTGAGAAACTTACTTACTTACTTACTTACGCCTGTTACCCCCAATGGAGCACAGGCCACCCACCAGTTTTCTCCAACCAACTCTGTACTCGGCTTCCCTTTCTAGTTATTTCCAGTTTTTGTTCATTCCTCTCATATCTTTCTCTATTTCTCGGCGTGTTGTGTTCCTTGGCCTTCCTCTTTTCCTTCTACATTGAGGGTTCCGAGTGGGGGCTTGTCTTGTGACGCAGTTAGGTGCTTTTTGTAGTGTGACTCCTATCCACTTCCACCGCTTCTGCCTTATTTCCTCCTCCACTGAAGGAGTCTGGTTTGTTTTCTCCCACAGTAGGTTGTTGCTGATAGTGTTTGGTCAACGAATCCGAAGTATTTTGTGTAGACAACTGGTGCAAAAACATCACATTTTTTTTAGATCAACTACATATTCTCATTGTTCTATCAAAATTTATGAAAGGCAGTAATTGTTTTAAAATGGATTCATCATGTTACATTGAATTCTTTTCAGTTTTGCCAATATTTATTATTTCTTCAAAATTATTAGGAATAATACAATTTTTAAGTAAACATTTTAAATACAGAATTGAAAAGAAAATTTATCTAAATTATTCAATAATATTTTAAAATAAATCATTTATAAAATAATTAATAAAACTGTTTTACAAGAATAGGTAGCATTTGAATCAACTATTCATTTAAGTCTATAAAAGCATACCTAATTTAAAAGATGATTTGAATTATATAAAAATGTATTGCACATTTAATTCATAGTTTTCTACATACATCCATAGATTTATTTTCATTTAACATGAAAGTCCTAATGAAAAAATTCAATGAAAGGCTAAATATTTCAGTTTCTTATTAATTTTTTGATTACTGTAAAAAAAACTGTCTATGCAAAAGTTTCTCCTTTTTTTTCATATTCAGTGAGAATCATTAAATAAGTTAGAATAGAATAAGCAAAAGCAGTGAAAATAATCTCCTTTTACCCCCCCCCCCTTATGGTTACACAAATAAACAGTGCATAATTTTTATACTAGTAAACTTATAATGGGAGGGAAACTAATCAGTTAAGGGAATATCGATTGCTGTTAGAGGTGTACAACAGGTGTACTGGTTACTAACACTGTAGGATAAAAAAATTTGATGGGATTCAAAGTAAAAATTGATTAATAATGGATTTAATGAACTGAGAGAGTGAGCACCTTTTTCCAATAAACAACTACTTGAAGTTAGTAACACTTCATTTTTTTAAATTAGTTTTTGATTTGTTGTTAGTTCTGTTCTTTTAAGTAACGTACAGACGTCGACGGAAATCCATTGGAAAAGGTTAGCTGTTCTGTTTCTAGGGTCAGCAATTTTAATTAAATGCTGACTAATTGACTGAAATATCTTACTTTCGTTATGACTCAGCACAGTCAGCAGTATGACTACACCGTTGGACATCGAGTTTTCGCCTTCAGTATTATCATTCTCAAGTAAACTTGCCTAGTATGGTAGGACCTGAAAGAACAAGTTTTCTAGCCAATGTATTTTCATCAGTTCATCGTGATAGGCAAGCATGATCACTCTATCAAGATGGAAGCTACCATCTGAGTGAGTTAAATTGTATAAAACAAATTTACTACCTCACAATTTATTATTCTGTTGCAAAACTGTAATGATGAAATCAGTCAAGGAAGAAATAAGAATAGTTCACACTAAATACACTGAAAACTGCATAAAAAAAATGAAATATTCACTAAACAAATCTAACCGAATGCCTGCTCACCATGAGGTCAGCGGATCCTGTGTATCAGGTCAGTTACAACGTGGAACTTCGTACATGAGTACATAAGTTCAGCTTGCCATACCGCATCAACACAGATACGCACCTGTCAGTTCAAATCAAATGGTGGTAGCGATAGTAGAAGTATAGCAGTAACGGAGAAGATTAGTGTATAATTCAGTGAGATAAAGTTATAAAGAGAAAGATAGAGATGATGAGGAACTGAGGAGTTTAGAATTTGAGAGAACACAATGAATGAATGCACCTGCACCTGTGTATAAAATACATACTGATGAAAAATAAGTCAAAATATCTACTGTTTATCAGCATTTTTTAAATTAATTTAACCACTGACAATTATCTATTCTTTGTTATTATGGTATTTAGTTGGCAGATTTTCGAAAAATTTATTTTCTAATTCCTTCTGCAATTCAAACGTTTTAGATCACACCACAAATTGCTGAATTACCAGGTCTTTTACAGAATATTACAGAATCATTAAATAGTCAAACCTTCAAATCATGGAATAATAAAAGTCAGACCAATTTCGATAGAACCGCAAATAGTAGTTCAAATTTTTTTAGAAGTGGAATACCAAGACATCATAGTTTCGCGAACACTAATTCTATTTCAAGCATTGATAACCGAAGGCAATCAGAAACAACTAACAGTACAAAACCACCGGTAAGTGATTAGATAGCATGTTATTCTGAACTAATGAAAAAATAACACATTTTTGAGAAATGTTAAGTAATTATTGATATAGAGTGCTGTGAAAAATATTCTACTTGAAGCTTCGAATCAAGGACTAGGTTTAATCACTGATAAATAGAAAGCAGTTGGCAGCTTCTTCGTTTTAGTATGGGAATCCTCAGAATTTCGCATACCCATTCTCAACAGAGTTCGAATACATGACGGTCTCGCAGTGAGTGATTAACCTTCAGACAGTTGAGTTAGTGTCTAATGGTTCACATTTCTGACTTCGGGTTTTTCTTGGTGCTGTGTGATTGCTAATGATGATATTTATCTCACGGCCGGCATTGTTGAACTCCGCTCGTTATGCAACGTAGCGATTTTAAACAATATATTGAAGTTCTAAATAAAAATATCAAGCAGATATTTAGAAAACAAATGCAAGTTTGTAAATGTATTACTAGATTTAAAATGCTTCCTAGATCAACACAGCTAATTAGTTTTACTTACCATAGAACTTTTACATAATGAAATATGATAAGAGAAATTGACATTTCTCGGAAGATAATCATCAAAAGATTAATTAAAGCCTTGGAATGATAATTACATTAAGCATTACTTAGCAACAATACAATTTCGAAAATGAACTTAAACGTACTACTTAATACATATATATATATATATATATATATATATATATATATATATCAACTATAACATTTTTATGGATATTTAATGAAGAAACAATCTTTATTATCATAAGTTGAAAAATTAAGACCCTACACATTATATTATAATAAATAAATTTATTATTTGTTTTCCCTTTGTAAAATTCAATAGCCCTATTTCTTTTATCTTAAAATTGTCTTTTAAAAAATATTCTTCATGTACAATAAAAGATTAGTATTGGGACTTATGTACCGATTATCACTAGATCATGTTTATGAAATTGAATGAGAAGCTTCGAATCAGCTACTGATCTTCAAATCTCGGTTGATATAAATGGCTAAGAACTAGTACTAAGGTTCAATTTTCTAATTTGGAAACTTTGTTGAAAATTAAAACACTATAATCGTGGTCTAACAATGATTTCAATGTGCTAAAATAATAATCTCCATAACTCTAATTGAAAATAATCGTAAAATGTGCTCACTAGTGACTAGCTTCGTGAGGAAAGTCTCGGAATTCTAGTGAGAAGACGTGACCAGTGGAGTTCAACCCTATCGGGTGTAGTCAGTAACTGCCAAAGACAAATGGATGAGGTCGCGCAAAATCTGTAGATTGATCAGAGTTAGACAATAACACCGTTGGACGCCGCCCCAGTGGTCCAGAGGTTAGGCGTTCGGCCACAAGACCGAAGGTCTCGGGTTCGAGTCCTCCGAGGTGCAGGACTCGTGGTTGCATACTGCTGATGAGTCTCATCCCAGGACGAGACGGTGCTTACAGGTTTCTAATGGTGGTCTAACAATGACTGATTGATGATTTCAATGTGTAAAAACACCAATCTCCATAACTAAAATTGAAAAATAATATTTACGGTAAAAATATATAAAATACGATTAAATATGATAAACAATATTCTCTATCAAAATACATATCATTTATTATAAATAAGTTCGATTAGTAATTTTGAGTGAACACAGATAATTAACTAATCCTAGAAGTAGAATTTAGTATTTGAAGATGCTACCAAACTTCTGTTTTTATCAACATATAATGGGAATCAAGATGTTTGATTTTAATGAGAATCCACAATACAGTTACTAACTTATTAACATTTTTATAATTGACTTATGACTTATCTGATAAATAGATTTGGAACATTTTTATAGTAAAGAGAGAAAAACTCCGTGAATTTGATCAAGTTAGACATTAACACCGTTGGATACCTGCTCAGTGGTCTAACGGTTAGGGCGTTTGTGCGCAATACCGAAGGTCCTGGGTTCGAATCCTGCGGGGCGCAGGAGTCGTGGATGAGCACTGCTGAGGAGTCCCATACCAGGACGAAACGGCTGTCCAATGCTTCCAGGTTTCTAATAGTGGTCTAACATTGATCGATTCATGGGTTCAAAAATGTGTAACTTAGCAATCTTCACAACCCCGTAATAAATGTCAGTAATTTCAATTAAGATTAATTGATTAGAACTGATGGATGCGTTTAAAATTTAATAGGATTATACATAACATAGTATTGATTGATTCCAGGTTAACACTAAACGTCTGTTCACTCTAATTTGATTTCTACCATAAAACACATCAAAACCTTAGTTGAAATCTTTCTACCATAAACTGCACAGATTTTATTACATAGAATTCAGGTAATACACAGTTTAACTACGCAGCATATTAAATGTATTGCATGTAATCTTGTTGTTTTTGTTACGTTAATAGCTGACAAACTTACGTGAAGTAGACAGAAAACTATCACTATTACCATCTAATAATACCGTAAAAACATTATGTAATCAACAAGAAACTAGTAATAATATTGCTTCAATTAATTCAGCTGATAGTAATGAATGTATTCCAAATACAAATCAAGAACAATTATGGGATACATTTGTTATTCAAAAAGAATATTTACCTTGCAAATTTAATTCTGCCGATATGATATTTCAACAAATACACATTAATAACCTTGAACAACCAGAAAATATGGAGGAATTATTAAGTCAATATCGTGAACAATTACGTCAATTAAATGATTGTATTGATAAAGTTGGACCGAATTGTTATTACAGTTCCAATCCATCTCATATTTTAAATCATTCTACACAGTCTGTAGATAAAATTCGAAACTCTCCAAATAAAATTTCCAATAATCATAATAACAACAATAATCATATAAAAAATAAAAGATTTGATAGAAATTTATCCAGACAAATTATTGATGAGAAGTTGTATCGTAAAACAAAACAAAAAGTATTCAATTCGAAATCTGCTAATTCAGCTCCAATACCTGTGAATTATATGTTGAATAAGGCTCAATGTGCACATCGAAATTCAGATAACGAATTGAATAATCATTCATTAAATAAAAATAACAACCATAATGATGATGATGAAGTTGATGATAATTATACCATTGAATGTGATATTAGTCGAACATTAGTCCCTATTCGTTCTACATCTATTACTGTTGATCTTTCAAGTACAAGTGATAGTGATTATGATTATGACGATGATGATGAGGATGATGATCGAATCACAGAATGCACCACTGAGGATACAAGTGAATATACAAAGAAAATAGCTACAAAGAACAACAGACCAAGAAAAATTTCCATAGGACAGAATCATTTGTCTGAATCGCCAAGTTTGGATCAGTTAGCTGAAAAGTGAGTCAATAAATTATTCGAGTTCAGATTTTCAGTCCAATTCTGAAACAAACTAATGTAAAATACTTTTAACGATAGATATAGAATGTTTTAGGTTGGGTTTCCATGCTATTAAACTTAACCACCAATTAAAGTATTCTTTACCAGTGAAATCCATGTTTCAGTCAAGATTTTAATTCATATCCATTAGAGTTATAGGAAAAAAAGTAGGACTGTTTCGTTTACTGTTGCTAATCCTACTATTGTGGATATACGATACACTAATGTATTTAAAATGGTGAAGATAGTCACTTGGAAGTAATCATATATGTCTGTTTTCGTTTGTAGTGCATGTGAACAAATAAAACTATAAGAATATTCAACGTTCAAATGTTTTTGTGCTATTAGAAACGAGAAACTTCAGTCTGATCAATTGATTTCCCAGTTTTTTCAGTTACCATGGCAACCATATCATTATAACCCTATTTGCCAGCTTATCGATACTCTATTTTATCTGTGTTTGATTCTTAACATCCTGTTCGAGAATTCAAACACTGCATGTAACTTAATGGTTAATATACATTACCGTAACAATATTCTTCAAATCATGTATGACTATAAATATCAGTTATTTATTCAGTAAGATCATTATTATAGCTTTACGATTATCACTTATTGGAATCAAACGATCTTTAAAGTTCTTGAATATTAACTTTACTTGTGTAACATCACGAATAGCCTTAAATTTTAATATACGATAACTGGTCTCATTTGTTACAACATCATTAACGCTTTCATAACTTACTTCTTAAATATTCCCAGCTGATGAGAGTTAAATCTAGTTTTAAAAAAAAGACTACTTCTTGTTCTGTAGAAACAATTTGCAATTGAATATTGTAATGTCAACATTTAATGCTTTCAGTATAAGGTTGTGGAAATAGTTGAGTTTCATTGAAATCACGAACCGATCAATGTTAGACCACTACTGAAATCCTGGAATAACTGAACGGCCATCTCGTTCTAGTATGGGACTCTTAAGCAGTGCACCCAAAAGCTACCAAAGATGAACAAGAGATAATTATCTAGCTTGAAATCAATCTAAATTCTTTTAATACTGAATTAAGTAGGAAATTTATATCTCAAGAAGAACTCAGCGACGTCATTATGGAAGATATTGATCTAAGTAAACCACCAAGCTGAGTCAGGTTAAATGCTTACCGGTATCATTCTTCGATAATTGTACCAAGTATTGAATCAACTAAAAGTTGACAATCGGATTTCACAAATCAATAGCGTGTACATTTAAAACCTAAAGGTAATGAATGAATTCATGTACTCCATTAGGTATATCCTGTAGTGGATTTCAAACGTAAAACAAATCAGTTGTATAACTCCACGTAATCATCTGTCCAATTATAAGAAATATCCATATACAGTAAAAATCATCTACCGAAATCGTTTATTTTGTCTACAGTCAACCGTTTTTAAATTATAGGGTTATGGAGATTGTTGGGTTTTATTGAACTAGTGAGTCGATCAATGCTAGACCACCATTAGAAACATGAAGGCATTGGACAACCGTTTCGTCCTAGTATGGGATCCATCAGTAGTGAGCATCCACGACCCTCACACACGGGAATCAAACCCAGGACCTTCGGTCTCGCGCGCCAACCCCTAACATCTAAATCACTGAGCCGGGACCCAACGGTATATATGTGCGGTCATGGATGCGCACTACTGATGGGTCCTATTCTAAGATAAAATGCCGTCCAGTGCATCCAGGTTTCTAATGGTGGTCTAACATTGACTTATTCGTGAGTTCAACCTTTTTAAATTATCAATAAAATCATAAACTGGTCACCTGATTTTAGCTTTTACTAATTCTATTTTTTTAAGCAAATCAGAACTTTTTTCTCAAGTTATTTAGCATTAAAACGTGGGATGAAATATACTTTAAAATGTCACACAATCTAATTGATTTTCAATAAAATCATAATCTGAACTAATAGTAACGTAACAATAAAATTCATAGATATATTATTCTTGTACTATTTGTTGTTTAAATTAATTAATTAATTATTTCTGCGTCTTATCGTTTTTGCTAAAACAAAAATGTTTTAATAGATTGCAAGAATTGAAAAAAATGCTTCAATTAGAACGTCAAGAAATTGAAGAAGTAGTAGCGTCTAAAACAGAAGTGATCAAACAACAAGAAAAATCTATTGAACAATTAGAATCGGAACTTGATCAACTACGTAAAGAGCATAGACCACTGAAAGTAAAACCACCGAATGGTAGACACACAAGTAAATCAACTTCACGTACAGTCAGTCCAACTTCATCATTCTCATCTGAATATTATTCATCGAATTTATCTGATATAACTCAAGCTTGTCAAAGTTACAATAATCCTTTCAATCATAATGATATGCATAATAACAATAATAATAATAATAATAGTAATACTAGTAATAATAATCACTTTTGGGATTCATCAGTTTCAAATTACCACAATAATCAAGGTTTAAATAATCTTAATCGTGGTGAACTAATCAATGCAGAGAATTATCGTACTCAAAGTTTTCGAGAGAAATTATTATGGAGAGGACAAGTAGGTCGATGTGAACCACAAGTTATATGTGATTCCAACCTACTTTATTTATCAAAAGCTAGTGAAGGCACAGGAATTCCATTAGGACATTTAATTGAAGCAAATCGTTCAGTGCATATTGGACGTCGTGTCTCAGAAACAAAACTCTCACCGCATTAACATCATATTCCAGTGGTAATATTTTATTATCCAAAATGTTTTAATTTTAAAAATCGACTCTTCTGAAAAAAAAGGTATTATTAATTATCTTTTCTTAGTGCAATCATAACTTCTCATTAACTTAAACTGTTGATGATTTCATTTCGTCCTTGAGATATACAACATATAAACTGAACCTATATTGATTGAATTAAATACAAGAATTGAATTATTCATAGATAAACATATTCATTGCATACTAGATTATGTATGTATCATTAGCAACTCTGTGAATAACTCGTGTATACACAAAATCCCAGTGATTCAAGTCAAAAACGATAACCAACGAAAATTCAAATAATTCGCATTTTTTTTGTCAACTAGTTTTCTTTTTTCCTCTCTCTTTTTAATCTTTCTGAATGGTAAAACAACTGAAAAAAAAAATAAAATAAAATCAATACAGATTAGAAAAAAAAAGTTGAAATGCACAAAAGATCTTTTGTGTTTTCGCACTGTGTTCTTTTTGAAATTCTTTTTTGAAATTTTTATTTTGTATCAACTTTTAATTCGTGTCTTATTATCACTAGTAGTACCATATATATATATATATATATATATATATATATATATATATACTCTTTATTCAACATTTTATAATACTTTGTACCAGTATTTAACACTAGTGATTTTTCAAAGAAAACTACTGATTGTGTTTAATCGATAAAAACCAGTCCACACTCAATGTACAGACATACATAGTTAGATATATCTATGCTGACATAACTATATATGCATATATTATATTATACATTAATAGAAATATATATATATATATATATATCAGGTTATTATTACTAATGTGTCATTTTCATAATACATTTTAAAAAAAATAATAATAAGATTTTTGACAATTATATATTATTCAAATGATTTTGACTTTTCTTTTCTCTTAGATTTTATGTGAATAAAATTTAATATTCAATAAGTGGGAATATTATCACAATTAATTTAATTATCATTCAATATATTGAATATATATAGATTTACTGAAATGACAATCAAAACTAAAATGAGAATTATTGTTTCACTGTCTCAACTTAGTAATAATTTATTATTACGGTGAATTGGACATTGAAACAGGCTAACGAACGATTAAGATGAATGAGATATATAAAAATGAACATCGTTTTTTTTCTTCAATCATATAACCTCAAAAATGGAATTATATACATGATCATTTACAATGGTATCATGTTGGCTATGTTTGTCCATTTCACTGGATTCATATAGATGCTGAAAACGTCGAGTAGATTTTGTACTATATAATCAGAAAAACTTTTACAGTCATTATAGATGAACTGACAAACAATAGCATTACTATCATCTCTTAGAAGTTTTCTATTCCTATGAATCATAAAAAAGAATGAAGTAAAGTCTCGATTGTGGCTACTGAAGTAACATTTTAGGGAGAAATATGATTGATTTACTCTTAGTAACATCCAACTAGTAATGACAAGAGAATATTTTACTGAACAAATGCTACACCCAACAAAAGTTGTGGGATTGCTGTTGAATATCAGATCCAAATAATCAATAAATGGATTGTTAAACTCAACGATCATTATTACTGCATCAGTTCACAATATCAATAGTGATCACTTCCGATTAGTTTTAAAGCGAAAATTCAAACATGACTATAACAGTAGACTATGAGCATCAATAAATGTAAAATTTGTTCGTCCGGAAAAATTGTAGCTTAATAACCCGTAGTTGGAGGACAAACTAATCTCCTTAGTTTGACAGCTTACAGAATAACATATATATACTACAGTATGAAGCGGTTTATTCGATAAGTACCAATTGTAACCGTTATAAATATCAAATGACTATTGATAAAGAAACGTATATCTAATTTATTATACAGCTGATTCAATTTACTAAAAAGTAAAGATTGTACACATATTTTCTTGACTAGATTCCATTTATTTTTATTGATTGGACAATAACAAGGCACCCTACATTAAATGTGTAAACCTATTTAAATGAATTTACACATAATAAATTCTGATACTTACTAAACTCAATCAACATTAACTAGTACGTGGTGAAATTGTTTTTATAAAGAAAAATGTGAAAATAATTTGATTCTCAGTCTGATTTCATACACGAATCATCACAGTGGTCGTATATATAATGTCAAGTAGATAAAGTGAACAATCTTATTTGATATTATCACTAGTGGAAGCACCATTCCATTGACATTTTGAAAGTAAAGTAACTGGCTAGTTCAAGTCGATACTGAGTTAACATGCTAGAAAATTGCACCAACTTATAAGGGAACAATAGTTCCCATTTATACCAATTTGAATAATGGATATTCAAATGTAAATCAAGTGTCTTCATGGTGAAAATAGAAAAATCAAGTGAGTAGAAGAAGGGATTTTCTTTGTTACTTTGACAAAGACTCAACTTAAAATGAGATCTCCAATTGCACACCAAGCAGAATACCTTAAACTATGTACTATAGGATAACAAACAATATATTGTAAGGAAAACAAACTTCATCTTCCGTAACTATTGCTTTTCAGAATATTTGTACATATTTATCAACGATATTATACTTACTCATAGCTGGACACAAACAAATAACCAGTTTTCTACATTGATTTTCTGAGGATAAAGTCGGACAGTTGTATTTGTCAAACAGGAAACACAGTAACGATAGCTACTCAGTTCATAATTTATCAAGTACCAGAAGGTGATGGGTTATTATTAGTAGTTAAGATATTCTACAAACGAATGCGGTACGATTGACTTTCTGCAAATTCATAAAGCCACAAATACTGTACCATGTACAACAAAAGCATAAACTTGATTACGGAATACGAAATCCACTAGTCATTATTCATAACTCTGGTTACCAGCGATTATAGTGTGTCGAACAACACTTTGTAAGAACACAATACGTATCAAAGAGTACTTAAATTTATGACAGAAAACACTTTATGTAAGTGGATAATCGTAATAATGGACAATTACTTATTTTTAAAGGCATTCCTAAAAACTAGGATGTGAAAGCTAATATTATTAGTATCAATAAAATGATTTGATCGATCATACTTCGAGGATGCTAAAATACTGATTTCATATTTATGTATGTGTCGGTTTCTAATACTATCTTACCATACAGACATATGTGTGAAGTGCTACAAAGTAGGCCAAATCGATTATCACTGGCTTAAAAACATAAATATTCGCTGTTTATTTGTAATCCTAAGGGTCATAGATATTATACTGGACGAAAACAGTCACGCTTTTAAGGTACATAAAATGACAAAATTTCTAATAACTCGCAGATGTAATACTGTCTCGTGTTAAATCATTGACGTTATTTTCCGAATCATTTGATTAATCAAATGAAAACCGTGATCAAGTATTCAGTCGAAATCACAGGACAGATTATGTCTCGAATAAAGTGTTCAGAGGCCAAGTGAAATACTTGAGTTATCAACAATCATACACTACCTAAATGCTAAGTCATGGAATTTTCAAGATTTGTCCTAACTTATGCAGATAAATTTATCCTAGTTACTTCTTTGTTACATTCTTGTACTGATTTCAGTCTTGCTAATCTAGTCAGTCAGTCAGTTGCAACGTAGAACTTCGTACGTAAGTACATCAGTTCATGTCGCAATACCACATCAGCACAGAGATATAATTGTCAATTCAAATCCAATAGTAGAAGAGGTAGTAAAGGAGGAATCGGAGTGGTTAGGATTAGAAGATATTATTCAAGAAGTATGATTAAATGAGAAAAGTTTAGAAAGTCAAAACTAGAGGTGTTGAAGAATCCAGAAGATTAGGATTTGAGAGAACACAAAGAATAAATGCACCGGCACCATTGCGAACGATTTTGAGCCATGTCATTCAAGGTCTCTAACCATCGATTATTATCATCTCGCGGACCCCAACCAAGTAGTCGACAATTACCAACATGGCTAAGTCCACTCGTCAATGACTTCATGGATTTCTGCCATGTTTTGGTTCGGCCGCCCTTAACTTTCTTCCAACCTATTCCTACACGACAAAACAAAGCTCGACGAGGAAGTCGGTGGTTGGGCTAATCTAACGTGGTTGCCTATCAGCATAACTTAATTAAGCTTTATTGTCTGGACTACAAGCTGTAGAAACAGTAGAGAAAACTACCAGTAACGTAAACTAATAGGTTAAGAAGAATCAGTGGATTTGAATGGCATCTACTGAAATGACAGATGATCAGAAACACATCCCGTCTGGCTCTAAACACAATGAGAAGTACAGGCACCCTGAACATACTCTGATGGAGTGCCTGCGCAATGATGGTGAGCAGCGGTGGTTATCGAAAGTAAAAGAGATGGAAAAGGAAGCGGGGATGTGTAACAATAGGCAACTGTTCAACCTTGTCAAGGAGATTAGTATTAGAAATCGAACTGTTATTGAGACTCTCAGAGGACTGGATAGATGGGTGAAACATTTTAAGGGACATTCCTACTATCCTCCAGCACCTCAGCTAGTAGCGGAAGTCCTTTAACTCTTAATGACGTTACAATGCCTATAGGCAATCTGAAGAGAGGGGAAACGGCAGGACCTGATTTATTAAACCCCCCAGATTTTTGAGAATGGAGGTCAAGTTTGATTAACTGTGATCTTAGTTGGAATCTGCAAAATAAGCGTAGTCCCATCGGACTGATCTCGACTGCTAATTGTCCCAGTCTACAAGAAAGGAAAAAACTCCTCTTGAGACAATCACAGAGGGGTCAGTTTGACTAACATGTTATTTTACCACAGGGAGGTGATATTGTCAGACCAAGTCCCAGAGTTGTCAAAGTAGTAACAGTATTAACAGTAATGGAAAATATTAGGGGTCGGAAATAAAATTCGGGAAGATATGTTACATGTGCCCAAACCACCCACTACTTCAACCCGGTATAAAGGTAGGCACAGCCAAACTAAAACATTGTGTCAGACCATGAAGTCATTGATAACTGAACTGAGCCGTGTTAATAAGTGAAGGCTACCTAGTTAGGTCCCCTCAGCTAATTTTCACCACTTATTGAAGACTTTGAATCACGTGGCTCAAAACCGTTTACAATGGTGGAGATGCACCCTTGCCTCGTCTTTCCCGAAATTCAAGCTTTCGAGTTCCCCATAACTTTTTATGTTCCACTGGTTCACATTTCCTTGAGTACAATCTTAGATCCATAATGTTTTATATTATTACTGATACATTTATTACCTCTACCACTACTTCCATATGACAATATCACCTCTATATGCTAAAGGGGTATGGCAAGTTGAACTGATGTACGTACGAACCAAGTTCTACGATGAAACTGAATCGTGATTTTATTTAATTAAGCACAGAGTTGGTGCAATTTCTGAAGGGATACATTGAAATTTAAAGTTGTTAAATATTATGAAGAAAAAAATTTGTTTGATTTAGTTATATTTTTCTTCATATGTAATCAAAAATATCTGATTAAACGTCAAAGAAAACTATCCAATGGTTGAACACTCAGAAGAGAAACCCCAAATACCATCTGACTGGATAAACTTCTCATTAATCTTCATATCGTCACACCAAACAAGAATAAGTATAAAATGTAAGCAATCAACTCTATAATATTTGACTTTAAATTTTTGTATTTCGAGAATACTCTATACAAACAATCGAGGTCTTGTAGATTTTGGGACTGGAAGATGATAGAAAAGAATCAAGTGGATTTTAGAATTTCCTCTGAATTGAATTAGATTTACTTGTGGGAAATGAATGATAGTAGCTGAACAAAACTAGAAAATAAACAATACTCGTTACATATGCCGATAAAGTGTGAAACATGTTCATTAATTTGAGTACAATCAACATACGATAGTGATCTCTCTTTTCAAGCGTATCCTAATGTTGCTCCAACGCCTTGTGGATCAGACCTTAAGAAGTGAAGCCCTAAGAAAGTTACCTGTTTCGGTTTGAGAGCCCGGACAGCATCCTAACCCACTTACAAATTCAATAATTTAAGTGGCATACAAATATTTAGGTACCCCACCTTGTACCAATAGATGTATTTAAACAAATCAATAACAGAAAATTCCCAGGTAAAGTTATCTCAAATTAAAATCAACGTTGAAGAATATAAATAGTTAAACTTTGTCAAGTACATTTATTTTTTCTCTGGAATCGATTCACCACATAATTTTTTATTACATAAAACAAAACAACAGTATAAAAAAGTAATTAATATTTGATTGTGAAAACCATAAATAAAAGTGAGCAGCAACATACATTAAATACAACTAATGATTGGCAGCACGTAAACAACAGTAGTATACAGAATTTAAAATTACATAAAGTAGTACAAAGCGATTATCATAATTACATGTACATGTACATAGTGAAAACAAAAACTATAAATCAAGTGACATTAAAAGTGAAAAACAAAATCATATATTTTAATTTTTATCCATAGAAAACAGAGACCATCATAGTAATACTGGTACATTTATGAAAGCATTTAATTGTTCAAATATTTTTTGCTAGCATTTTGAAAAGTACTCCATTTTTATTTCACTTTCCCTCACTACATTGAATAATATTGTACAGAATTACAGTAAGATCTAATTAAAATGTACAAAATAACTAGTAGCTGGATTATCAAAATAACAGAAGTATTAGAAATTTGTGATAGTCAAAATAATCAAGATATTCATTGTAGGCGAGAGATGGAAGATATATATATATATATAACTTTGCTTATTTTCTCTTGCCTACATGAAAAAAAAAATCCAAGCTTATGTTGTTAGTTTAAGAATGCACAAATTAATAGCTGTTTCAATATCATACACCACAGGAATATTAAACTCTTGAGCTAAATCAATTAAATACATACGTACACGATTATAATCTTTAAGAGCCTGTTGTGAAAGTAATATTGTAGAAATATTATCATATAATTGTGAATTGTTAAGTTTATTATTATTAATATTATTATCAATGATACAATTAAAATTATCAGTAGAATATTTATTAGAATTATGTGAATCAATTACAATGCCATATTCCAAAGAATTAGATCGAATTGATAGTTGTTCATCGGAAGTAGAAGAATTTGTTCCAGTGAAATCGCTTAGAATACCACTGCTATCAATACTACTTTTAATGTTGTTAATCTAAAATATAAAATTTTAATGATAAAAAAATGAACTTACAGAAAATTGTCTCAATTTAGAATCATCATCAATGTATTCCTGAAGTGAATTAGGTTCACATTTCTCTTGAGAGATATCACAACTGTTAATATGTGTTTCATTAGGAGAATTAAACATTTGTATGAAAAGTACTACGGGTAAATGACATCCTATAGAATAGGCTGCCTGAAATAAAGCAAATAATAAAATATTAATCGAAATATATAATAAGAATAACAGAAGTAATTCTTAAAATGCAATAACCAAGTAGAAATTTGAGTCACAGTTATTATGTGAGATTTAAAATTATTAATCGACTGGAACGAATTAAACTTGATAAAGTAAGAACTGAATTTCAAGACAGAAGTGAACACATGTACGTAGCATACATTGCTCATACAATCCGATACGAAACTAACCACTTACGCACTATCATCATCATCGTTCTTCATATAATTACTAATCTGAAAATCACAGAAGCATTATCAGGGTATTTATCAGATGGAGTAACACGTACTAAAAGAGGATACACAAATGATGAAAGTGAATTATTCTCAACGTTAAACAGTCTAAAAGTATTCAGATTACAAGCCTACTACAACCACCTTTATTTACTGATCTCTAGATGATTCTGGTATCCGGGTTAAACTGTTTAACCCGGATAAGTATGTAACAAATTTATCATCCGTTGAAGATTCTGGTATCACTTGAATTTATTTCCTTAAAATGTGCTCAGATAACTAGGTGACATCAAACTTCCCCTATGATACATAATTTAATCGAAGTATCATTAAGTGTAAACAGGTTTAAAGAGCAGACTGATAAATGAGACGTGGCTTCCTAAACAACCGAAGGTGGGTCACAGATTTAACCTCATGATCCAGTGATTAAAATTTAAATTTCGTGATTTCCATGGCACAGATCAACTTTGATTATATAATTCGAAAGCTTAATAAAGCTTCGGGATAACTACTAAGTGCATTTTCAGTGTACACTTGATAATCATTATTATTCAAGTGACGAGTTTAAAGATTACATAAATTAATCATAACAGTACAGTTTATTTTATGACAGGGTGAGTCAAACAAATATACCGTAAACATGCACTAGCTCTACCGGTTGGGAATGTGTTATGTACTCAAAGTCATTATTTATTTTGAGGTAATGATTATGACTGTAGTAAAGTGAAATTAAAAAAAGAAGATAGTGTCAAGCAGACCAGTAAATTGAACAACCAGATGAGGGTCACTGGTTGTTAATCTGAGCCATCTACGTAGATGTAGATTATTTAAATGATGTTCTGGAAATGATAGAAATTGATTTTAGTAGACCTATGGTGTTAAAGCTGCTAGTTGGTAACAATGATGCAATACATTCACGTTTATTCTTTCCTAAATGTCAAACAGCTTACCAATTGTATTTTTTCCATTGTCATTTACATCATTTCTACTTTAATACTTCCTTAGATTGTGAATTTCCTCTTTTTCTGTTGTTTTAAAGTATAAAGCCTAGAATCTGTAAACTATGATCCAGCATAAATATATCTGTCCCTCTATCTCTCACTATTCAGTCCCAAACTTATGGACATACACAAAAGGACACACACTAATGAGAGAGACCTTCCAAAAGGCTCATAAACATAAAAGAGAAAACAAAGTTTTCAAGAGTGGGTAATCTGTTCGACTCGCTTTCTATCCCTTTAACTCTACAATCAGTCAAAAGTGTAGCTTTCTAAACGTTTTGTAAAGAGTTTACTTTCGAATTCGGTAATAATTTGCTATTCTTGTTACCACAGTCATGTTATCGTGTATGTTTTCTTTTTAGAACAGCTATGGGATAGTCTTCTAAGAGATATGTTTAAAAAATGTTATTGTTAACACTGTCCTTTGTGCACATCAGCTAAATGAAATGAGCTTTTAATCTGTACATTATTGACCTCCACGATAATAAGAGTCAAATGAGTAGGTTTTATTTAATATTAATTAGATGGACAGGTGTAACTTAGTCGGTGGATTTGGTGCAATTACTAGTATTCATTAGTATATGATTGTAATGTATTTGTGTAAGTCAGACTATCATTTGTTTCACTTAAATCAAATGTCAGATTTACGCGACAAGTGAAAACGTTTAAACAGTATATTTAAATCAGTTAGCTTATATTACAAATCCAACTACATCGCTAAAATATCTCTAGATAAGTTTGCTGTTTGTATAAATAAGCTTGAGTTGTGTGCTTGTTGACCTCGTATTTTCTGGGTGCCTATGAATACTTTGTCTCTACGTTTTATTAAGACTTTTTCCTCTAGTTAGCGGGGCCTGAGACAATCGGATTAGAATAGCCTATCATGTCGCACTGAATCACTGATTTTACTCCGTTTACCGATTAAGGTGAACTCGTAATAGTTCAAACATATCAATTGGCGAGCATATCAGTTTTAAACCTACTCATTTGACTCTTATTATCATGGAGATCAATAATGTACAGATTAAAAGCTTATTTCATTTAGCTGATGTGCACAAAGGACAGTGTTAACGATAACATTTTTTAAACATATCTCTTAGAAGACTATCCCATAGCTGTTCTAAAAAAAACACACGATAACATTGACTGTGGTAACAAGAATAGCAAATTATTACCGAATTCGAAAACTTACAGTATTTGTTGGAAGTAAACTCTTTACAAAACGTTTAGAAAGCTACACTTTTGACTGATTGTAGAGTTAAAGGGATAGAAAGCGAATCGAACAGATTTCCCACTCTTGAAAACTTTATTTTCTCTTTCAATGCTAACTTTTATGTTTATGAGCCTTTTGGAGGACACTTTTAAACAGAAATTATGGATTTTTTAATCACTATTCATCACTTTGTCTAAAACTTTAATTAAATCGTTCTTGTGTAAAATAATTAGTTATGGCAACTAGACAAATGAAAATAATAAACAGTACCAATCATAAATAAATAATTACCATTTATTTCAGACAAAATTCTTACCTCCATTAGAGTAATTAAATGAAAAGAGGTATTATCAATTATATACAATAAAATCCGACAATTTTGACGGATTTCTATTTGTTTAATTTCTAAATCTTGACAGAATTTTGACAAATTCTTATCAACTTCAAATGATGTATGAAAATTATTCTGTACAGCTTGATAATATGATAAATTTGAATTAATTAATCTTGGTAAAATAATATTATCTAGTAAGCATTGGCTGGATTTATTTCCATTCAATATTCCAGCAATATAAACATCAAACGTTACATTTTTGGAAGGTTGAGTGTTGTTTAAACGTATATAACTATTTGATTTTGGTAGCGGTAGTGGTGAACAATGTGAGAAAGATGGCGTTTGAGCATTGGAATCAATCAATGCATTATTTGAATCGCTGAGGAGACAGGGGTTGAGCTATATCAGTAAAGAAGAAGGTTCAAAGGTTTAAAATGCTCGAAAAAATATACAAATAAGTAGTAACGTAATAGTAAAATTTGATAAGGTCAGTCATATGCAACGTGGAGCTGGTACATATGTACGTATCAGATAGAATGACTTTTGTAAAAAAAATCAGTCTTTACCTGATCATACTTATATCAACTATGCGTGTTCTTTCACTTAATCTAAGTATGTTTCGCCGTTCGTCATCATTTTGCTCTACATCTTGAAGTATCACAATTAAAATGATAAACTCTTATGGAAGATTTAATGTTGGTCAATTTGTTTCATTTGACATAAACCAGAAAATATAGGTTTATTTTCTTTGAAATGCTTGATTGAGAAGAATTTCAGTACCAAATTATTGTGTTTGCCAGTCTATCAACTCGATAAGTAGGATAACTTTATGTACACGATTCGTAATAAGTACATTTATTTTATGGAGTCTGTTAGTCAATAATAGAGTTAAGTTAAGATAACAGGAAGACTGATAGCTTAAGTAAGATATGTATAAATACCATGTAGAACCTTCTAAAGCTTCGGTTTAGCATGTAATTTAAAACAAAATTAGTTACGCAGATGTACGTAAAAATGTACTAATCAATTTGTTTCTATTTAATTAAAATTGATAATACCTGTAATTGCTTGCTGGGTGTAGATTTCATTGATCCAAAACATGATTCAGTTCCTGAAGATGAATTCCCCATTTGTTCACCCACACGGAATTCACATTTATTACAATTACTCAGTAATGTAGTGGAAAGATATTTTTCTAAGCTGACCCATAATGATGGATAATTTTGTTTTAGTATATGCTCAACATACAATGAAGATAATAAATCGAAACGACTAATTTTATCCCAATAAGTAATGAAATTTCTATCACTGATTAGATTAATATTTAATGACTTAAATCCAAGACGAACCTTTGGAGATACAATAAAACAAAAGAAGAAAATAATAAGGTAATGAAATCAACTTTCTATAAAATAAATAGCTAGCATTATAATTGTTGACCACAAGAAATATGTTTAGCCTAAAATGCGAAAGCAAGTACTAAATATATACTGCTAGTTGTTAGGGAGCCCCGGAATATCCCTCAAAAAAGTCTGTAGAGGCGAAGAAACGTTAGGTGTCGTTTTATGCAATCAGCATTGAATAGAACCCATACAGAAATATTTGGAAAATGTGAAGCCATACTCCAGGATCCTGAATAAACATTTAGCGTTACAGCTACTACATTTAATATGGTTCTCGAACCTCCTAAAAGCTCAAGGGCATCGGTAACCCCGCAAATACCTTCATTTTTCCGTATATAAACTAACCTTGAAGTAAAGCGCTCTTCTCGTACTTCGCACCTTTTCTTTTGTAGTCAAGTTGAAGTGTAGATTTAATAAGAAGTTATTAACAGCGGATAGCAATCAGATCTTGCATTCATTTAACAGACTTATCACTAGTCATAACTCATATGACAATGAAGACAAATTCAGCAACCAAAGGTTATACATTATAACAACTGTTAACAGTCCTACAAAAATATAATATCATGTCTAATAAGATAATAATCCGTTGATTTAGGAATTATATTTTTTCTTTTCTTTCAACATACTCCAGTCAGAATTACGTATCGAAGTTAGTAGGCAGTGCTTAAGTATAGGTACAGACATATCCCAGCCATTTCAGTTGATGGATATTAGTAGTTTCATAGGCTGATTTGCCATATAAGCGAAAGTGCCCTGTATCTAACCTTAACATTGCTGTTCCCGTTGTTAGCTCAAATGCATCAACGCTTTGAATTCACTTTCGGTTAAATACTTGAGGCTTGCGTATTTCTCTTACTTTCATAGACCTAGTTGATTAGCTACAGACTAATATAGAACTAGTTTGCAGCATACTTTCACATTCATTGGCAGACAAACATTATATCTAAGAACTGACGAAAGTTGCCAAAACTCAACCAAACTTTCTGAATCAGAGCCTGAATTTCATCAGCCATAAACCCACCAGGATCGATGAAACTTCTAATGTGAGTGACGTGGTTAACGTGTTCAATTACTTAACTTCCTCCGACCGGTTGATAGATAATTTTTGGCAAAGATATCAATCATCCAGCCAACATAAAACAGATCATTTTAATTGCAAAAATGGGATGTGTTTGCTGGTTCAGTTATGATTAAAGGAGGATAGCGGAAATAACTTTATAAGACGAGTAAACGGAAAGAAAAACATGCCAATAATGCTGGGGAAATTTTTCAAAATAGTATTTCTGATATTTTCATAACATTAACACAGTTTAGTAAAAGACGTTCCGTAAGAATAATCAGTTAAAAAAAATTCAATGTGAAAAGCTGATAGAATAACCAATGATAAAAACATCTGACAGCTAAACTTACTTGGTCATATACAGTCTGACTATCAGCTGACTTAGGAGTCCGTCGGATTATTTCATGGAATACATTAGATACAAATCTAAAATAAAAACGATGGTTAAAAGGAAACGTTGGTGATTTAGCATCCTCAACATCTACTCTACTTTGTCACAAGTTTACTTTCAACTTTAATATCGTCGTACATGAAAGTTAGTCAGATAAACTATAATATCCAAACTCATCATATTGGTAGCAAAAATTTCTGTTCACAGTATTCTTTTAGTACGACATGTCTATTGTATGTCTATAAGAAATTTCGTTCAGTTTCAGTGAACCAAGTGCATGGATAACATTTAAAATGTAAATTATGTCTCGACAAAAATCTAACGTATTGAAATTATATAATTGCGAAATCGTTCGTAATCCATTACATACATTAATGAGTTTAATATTTGACTATAGACTAGAATGATCAATTCGATCTTGAATATAAAGGCCAAATGTAGTCAACTAATTATCGAATAAAAATTACAAGCACGTAAATACATTTTGCATACTATAAATTTCCCATAAAATAATTCACATTCACACAATAAACAAAATTCAATATCTCAACATGATCGGACAATTTTTTTAATAAATAGTTGTTTTGTGATATTATTCGATTTTTGATTATTTCTTTAAAGATTGGAGCAGAGTGCTGAGTGTAACGGAGTCAATTTCAATCACTGAGATTTTTAAAAATATGTGTTATCTGTGTCTATAGACACAGTTTTTTTTATGGAATGTAAAACAAAACAAACTTACGATATTTTATTCACTAATTCCTTGTCCTTATTTGTTATAGTTTCCGATAGTTTAAATCTCTTGAAGAAAAACGCAAAAAGCAAAATAGACATAAAACTACAAACAAATATTTTTAAAATTTATTTTTCTTTCGAGAACAATACAGTACGATTCCAGTAATATTTCCAGACATATATAGACTCTTCGTTATACTGTACTAATCAAGTATAAGTATCAATAACTTACTGAAGACTGTAACAAACAAACTATATGTTTTTACTATAAAACCTTAAAAAACAGGACAAATCTTAAAACTACAGAAAATCCCGCATGTTACCCAAGATTACTCTTTTTATTCCTTGGCAACACATCAGCTGGAATTAGTACACTAGGATGTATGTGGTCGACTTAAGTGGTTCAGATAGTTAACATCCTTTTAGTTTCCACAAGTTGTGTGCAGAGATAGTAATATCAACCTATATAAACGATGTGTTATATATATACATATATATATATTACAGATCTTCAGCAAAGGAAACCATTTCTTGACCAATGATATGCATCCGTCCCTTAGCATATCTCAATGGTCATCAAGCAGCCTACGAATTCAGCCACTTCTGCCTTCTCACAATGAAGGAAGGGTTAGAAAAGGTCGACCCTAAAAATGTCACACCTCACCTACCCCACGGATTTACGTCTCCGGCGGTAAGGGTGCCCACTAAGGGCTTTTAAGAGCGGAGCTAGCAGTCGAAAAACATTTAATAAAAAGGCCGTGCGTGACCGGCCTCAAGCAGTTGTCCCTTGGACTCTGCGGTCACGCTCCCAGGTCGTTAAGACCAACACTAATCTACTTTCCTTTTCAGGTTCCTCGAGAAACACCCTTCCACGGTGTGGGCAGCCGGGAAGTGACAACCGCCCTCATACCCATAAAAGCGCACTAAACCAAATTGGTCATAATCAAATCCTTTCTACACCTCTTAATAACTCGCTTATCTCAACGACCAACCTTTCTTTCGATCGTTTATCACCTCATGCCACTGAAGCAAACGGTATGAGCTCACAAAACGTTATTCCTGGTCTCTTGAAACGCCTACTAAATTACATATAGCAGCTTTCAATTTTCGGACCCTATGCCAAATAGAGCAACAGGTTTCATTAGATAGAACTCTGGAATCCCGATCGATCCGTAGTGAGTCATTCAATGTCTAGCTCACATGAGTTGTCCCACTTGTCTTTTGACCTTGTCACTTATTCGTCGCTTGTATTCATGTGTGTGAATGCCTACTCGCTTACTACATGTCTGTCTTATTTTTGTCTGACTATAAATTCTTAGTCATGCTTTACCTCTCGGAGATGGCTCACTAGCCTTCTCCACTTCGCTTCATCCATTCATTCGTCCATTCGCACATTCGCCCGCTAGTGTGTCTGCCCTGTCTGCTTATGGTCCGCTGTCCCATTTTGTGGTGTGCTAAAATAAACGAAATCGACACTTCGTATTTACCTTCTGATTTATAACCGTCAGGCATTATTTGGTGCTGACCGCCTAGACGAGCGGATTATGAAGCTTAGGAACACGTTGTAATTGGCCACTACTAATTGGTCGAATCCAATGCACTCAATACATAATTTGGCGATACCGACGAAAGATCGAACACTAGCAACTAATTGGTAATTTTGACGTAGAATCGAACTCAATCACCAATTGGTAATCCCGAAGACGAATCGAACGCGACCACAATATTACTGACACTTACCATTTCGATACGAATTACTACAGTGGATTATAATTACCATCGCAGATTATTATAATTGTCATCATATTTTCATTACATGTTAATGTTTCCATAAACATTATTTGACATATTTTTACAATATTAACAATCACGATTAACGCCATTATACATACAACTGTTAATTGCTAATGGAATTGCATTACGAATATTGTATCCAATCGCAACTCACGGAATGATTTTACTATTTTCGATAACGCAAACGGCTTTCCCGCTTAAAGTGAGTTTGTTCCATTTTCTTGCCGTATCTCATTATTATGCTTCGAATTGCTTATCAAAGCAATGGCTCAATGACAATTACTACTTACTTACTTACGCCTGTTACCCTCAATGGAGCATAGGCCACAATGACAATTATTATCCATTATCATTTCCGTGCCTATAAGATTATTGTATGGGAGATATCTTCGATGCACTCATCAGCTGCTCGTACCTCGAAAATCTTGCAGCCTGCTAAGTAAATTGGTGGTATGATCTTACGCACATGCACACGAAGCAGCAGTCGGGCGGAACTCCTGCACGCGTTGCTAACCGTTGCCAGCGTTGGGGTAGTCGAAAACATGCGAATACCAGCTCGGTGGGGTCATCACGACAGACAAGCCCGACCACCAAGTCAAGATAGCAGCTATGGTCGGGTATGAGTATAATTTGAAATGAACAAGTGAAAAAGGGGATTAAAAATTACCAACTAAAATTAGAACCCAACAGTCAGGAAAAAATGATGATTAAATGAACATAGTATTTTAATGAATACTAGTCCTTTGCAATCCGGGCTAATGAACAGTTAACACAAAAGTGCAGTGTACACTATCTGTTTATTAGCATTCTATTCATTCATTTTAACAATCTAAAACCTCTTCAGTTGAGCTCACATTACATGCAACAGATCAGTCGGAGACGTTAAGTAACAGAAAACGTAAAAGAACCACTGACGCTCTTAGTTACTGGATAAAAACAATTTGAATGTTCGTACAGTTTTAGATGGAATCATGTAACTAGTGTTTATCCTAAAGAGGAAAGATGGAGTGAATTTAAAAATTCACTTACCTGCCGGTAAAAAGACTGGGGAATACTTGAAGCGAGTGTAAAGGATCACTATCTTATTTATGTTGCGACAGAGGAAACTCATATCAATTCGTACAGGTGATATGATAGTCAACAATTAGACCTGAAGTTCAAGTCATAAATCGTTAGGATTAAATAACTTGCGAAACCGATATCCTCTACTTGATTACGTCATCCAATCTTTTTTATTTTACTGTAGGTAATTTCTATATAAGCATATTGGTTTATTAGGTATAAAAACCTATTATATGGACTAGTGGTCTTATCAGTTTAATATCACCAAAATGTCGCATTAGCATAGTAATCGAGAAAAATGATAAAGAAACTTACTAAATGACTATTATGTATAGCATAATTTACAGCAGTTTTAACTTCTGAAAAGCACGGTATCTTGAGACGTTTAATCATTTGGAGAAAACAATTCATAGCCTCTTCTAGAAACTGATATTCCCTAAAAGAATTAGGATTTAGAAAATATAGAATATAAGTACATAACTGAGCTAGAGAAGAGAAAGAATCTGGCCTCAGCCTCCTAAGAACCGTTTTTAAATTTTTATAAACCTGTAAAAAATTTTGAAATGCAACAAAACATTGACAGACAGGCAGATCAGTAAAAGCAATATCATTGACTTCGTAAGGTTATTTTATCTCTACATAAAAGACCTTCATAAGATTATAAAACATCAAAATTTTATATTGTAATCAAAAATATATCACAAAGTCTCTAGTTTTCAATCTATTTGAAAACATTACGTCGCCATTTGAACTCTTAAAATAAAGCCTGAAAATAAATTAGAATAGCAGCTATAGTTGAATTTTGCAGATAAACTTTCCAAGAACAGTCTCTGTTTAGAGACCGTACAACTGCAACATGATATGCTTCAAAATTTAAAGAGGATTTTATAGTTAACGATTTGAAGGGCTTAGATTAGCCTTGATCAGTTTAGCAACAACGCAGAACTTGGTATGTACTTACAGCCGTTCAAATCTCAATAGCACAGGACTGAGAGATAGAATTTTCAGTTCGAATTCCGTAGAAGTAAAGGTAGTAGAAGTATTAGTGGTGATCGAAGATATGATTCGAAAAGTAATATCGCAATGGAATGTATTTAAAAGTAGCAAAAAGGTCGTAAGGAATTTAGAAGATTAGAATTTGAGAGAACATCAAGAATGGATGCACCTTCGCCGTTGCAAACGATCCTGAACCATATCATTCTAGGTCATCAATCACTAGTTACAATACTCAAACGCAACCCAATCAGGTAGACAACACCTACAAACATGGCTCAGTCCACTTGCCAGTAACTTCATGGACTTGTGCATTGTTGTGGTCTGGCTGCCCCTAGCTTTCTTTCGGCCTAACCCTACATCACAAAACAGCGTTCATTAGGACAGTTGGTGGTAACACATGTTCCAACCACCTCAAATGATGAAAGTTCACTACTTCGTCAATTGATCTGCCATCTTTACCTAATACCCGTTTCCAAACGCTAGCATTGCTTACTCGATTGTACCAAGATAAACGAACACTGGTGACAGACGAATATCTTTTATTCTTAGTAGCCATGTTTCGCACCCGTAAAGTAGGACCCTATAAGAAACTGACACTGGAAACCAATAAATATGTAATTTATGCAACAAGCTAATACAAGGATTCTCAAAAAAAGAACATGGAAGAACTATTATGATACCTTACATTGTGAACTATATCTATTCAAATTAAACTAATAGTTTTTGTTGTGTACAAGAGATATGTACTATATTATGACTATAGCACTCAAGAATAGTGATCCTTATGTAGTATGTTTTTACGAAAGTGACAATACGAGAAGTGAACGTCCGATTCATAAACCGGGATTATGGATACAGAGGGTCCACCTAGGGCTAGAAAACCACCATTCAAAATATATAACCCACATGGTTGTGAATAAGTAAGCAACAAGTGAACCTAGTTTGGTCACCGACTACGGTAAGATTGGCTATACTGAGGTTACTTCACTCCCTCATAGTTAAGATGAAGGCTTGGAGAATGGTCTGAATATCAAAAGACCACTCAACCTCATACACAAATACGAAAATGAATAATCATAAAGAAAGTGTTCTACTCACTTCAACATGTACTATGTAAACTGGATAGTTGCTGAATTACACTTGCGTTACTCTAATATGATATGCACATCATGAAAAGCACCCTAACACTATATAACATCCCTAAAATACCAATCACTATGATGGAGAAATAAGAAGTATTCAACTTACAACTTTGCAATATTTTCACTAACTGCTGAAGAATCAGTACTATCAAGTTTAGATATACATAAAACTAGTGGCTTTTTTTGAGAAGCAAGGTATGTAACCTCCAAAAGACTGACCAATCCTCTTGTTCTCCAATTCTCGAAAACGAACAAAAGTATGTCCGACATTGATTTGGCTTTCCTTTCCAGTTCCATGAGGTCAGGTGACCAGTCATCGACCTGCTACTTTCGTGAATAAGAAATAAAGTTGAAACCTAATTATATACCTGATGATATAGGTGGAGTAGTAACACCAACTTGGTAATAAATTTAAACCAAAAGCACATTTATTAAACCAATATGTAATAAGTTTGTTATAAATCCATACTGAGATATAATATTTCAGGTTGATAACTAGTAGTTTAAGCAAGATCGTCTTAATAAAAACGTAATTGGATAGAAAACAGCTTTAGAATTAATATGCTTATTTATGACTACAGTTTTGTAGTGCAGATAATATATGAGGTTGATGCATTAAGGTCAGGACATGGCCAGCAACAAGCAGTAGTCTGTTGGGCTCTGTGGTTTCGCTACCAAATCGAAAATTTTGTTAATACGAATTTATTTCCTTTATCAGATTGCTCAAGAATTATTCTTCTATTTGGGTCTCTGGAATGTATGTGGTTATTTACTAAACTCACCTAATTAGTGTAGCAAACGAACACAGTCCCTCCATTGTATATGTGAAAATTAGATATCAACTTTTAACAAGTGCTGTGCAGACTTCAAAAATAGGACGGATACTTCTGAGATGCCTTAAAATTGACTTGAATAAACTCCTAGTGCAACATTAGATGGCAAAGTAATCGCAAGAGTTCACTAGTTCATTTATTGTAAAAGCATTATATACTCAATATTGGCCAAGCGAAAAACATTCGCATAACCTTTGCACAATAACTTTAGACTAAGTTCCTATCTACTATTTCCCTACCATTGATATGATTATTATTTTTACACTTGCGTTTTTATCATATCACTCTTTTCCCCCTACTTCTTTGTGATAACTTATGAAGATGAACTATTTCCTCAAGTCTTTTGTTGCTTAAAACTGACTGGCAAGTTTCAGAATATTTAAAAATCGTCCCATTATGATTCAGGTTATAATATTTACGAAATTTCAATACAGGAAACATTCTAGATAACTAAGGTTCAGACAAACACGATTAGTGGAAAAATTTCAATTATAAATGAAGTAATGAAACCATTCATAGTGATCTTATCCTGAGTTAATCTGAAGGAAATCTACCTGGGGTACTGACTAGTGACTGTTAAGATAACACGACAAAAAGACTGTGAAACAGGATATACTTTTCTGCCTAGACTCAAACAACTAAAACACGATGAAACTAACAACTTTACACAGATTACAGACACTCAAATATGCGACCACTTATTGATAATAATGCAGTAAAACCAGGCAAAAGGTTAACTATTACAAACTTATGATTCACTACACAATGCTAAAGTCATTGGCAAATATTTTAGAACGAAGTGAAATGTTTTAAAATCGATCAACTCATCACAGGTTTCAACAAAATACTGATTATGTTGATAAGCACTATTATTAATCTCCACAATAATTTATAAACAATTTAGTGTATGAGCTCTTACTGAGTAACCGAGATACGCCGACATAAATGAAAGAAAGAGACAGCTTTGAACCAATGGTTGTGTCTAGTGACGTTAGTCCTCTGATAATTACATAATAAATCCTTCCAAGTTCATTTAACACATGGACGTTACGTACTTCCTACAGATTGACGAAAATGAGATATAAAACCGGGACAAGGTAGTATTCGTGTAATATTTAACAGTAAAAGAGAACCGTTCAATACTATTCAAACCCAGCTGTTAAAAGGCAACATGTGTTTGTATTTTAAATGCACTACCGCGATGAAATAAACAACTCACGCAACAAAAAATAAAAAAATTAACTAACCGGATTATAATATGTGAGACCAAGACGATCAAGAATCGGTATGGCCACTTCTTTCCTCCAAGTAGTAGGATTACAAGCACCTCCAAGGAAGACTACATGTATTAAAAGGCGCCCAACTTACAGTCGTATCTACTGAGACCTAAGCTTGCCTCAAAAGAATTCACAGTAATCGAATCAAGTGCACAAGCTGCGTACAAAATTACATCTGAGTAACGAATCTGGTCGGTGGAATTCTGAAGAATCCTAGGTACCACTAACATCTCTGAAAATGTGACTAAATTACTTGTTAAGAGCAACGCACGTTGTTCAACAGGCATTGGTAAACCAAAGATCTCCAAGATGCTCTTTATGTCGCTAAAACAACAATTTGTCGATAACTTTAGTACATCTGATGATATCATCGTCAACGATTGCAATCTAAGTTTAAAAAGGAAATTTATCACTATTTTCTGTGAACTTCATTACTTTAAAACACCTAAGGATAGTCTAAAGTCTTTCTGAGTAGCTTAGATCGGAATCACATTATGATTGGAACACCACGAACAAGGTCACACTTATCTTGGAGGAAAAACTGAAGGACGTCCAATACCTTCAATATCTTTTTCACGACCTAGTATAAAGTGGTTGATTTCTTTGTGCTCGATTCTTGTTCTTTATAAACGGTCCATGGTGTTAAATAGTGTCCAACGGAGATAGAGTAGTCACTCTACTGTCTAATCTAGTCAGTTGGCAGTTATTTGTGAGTTTGTATGTCCCGTGATTTGCATGAAAACGTTTATTTCAGGGTAGTAGGTTTCGGTATACCAGCAGCCGTAATATCACCAGACCAGATTTCAGTTATTTGCAATGCGAAGAATAATAAGGAGAAAACTCTACTGCTAATAAGTACTAGTTAAATAAGTAGATATTTTAGTTTGTGCTAGGGGACCGAAGTGTAAGCAAGGAAGAGAAAATAGAAATAATCAGCGAAATAGATTAGATTAATGATCTGATAATATGGCGATAATGATGAATATCAAGTCTCAAGACATGCTTCTAGGACGGCTTGTCCAAGAAGGAGATGATAGTCCGTTTGTGAGTACGAGTTAACCAAGACTCTTCTTGAAGATGTCCACTGAGGGGGATGTGGTCACGTCGGCTGAGAGAGCATATCAAGTCACAAAGACTCTTAATGATAAAGTGTGCACTAACGTTAGTGTTTTCCATTTGATGAGCAATTTTTTGAGGATTGCCTCGATGTGAGTGATTGTGATGCATCGATAAGATCCTAACGTTGGGATGGTTTGTCGTGCTTAATATGCTATACGCCACAATCAAACCACCTCTGATTCTATTGTAA
Source organism: Schistosoma turkestanicum (assembly GCA_944470395.2). Taxonomy (NCBI): domain Eukaryota; kingdom Metazoa; phylum Platyhelminthes; class Trematoda; order Strigeidida; family Schistosomatidae; genus Schistosoma; species Schistosoma turkestanicum. The sequence continues at coordinate 47,946,427 of OX103971.1, forward strand.
CTCAGGAGAAATAATCCGAAATGCTGGAGTATATATTCTTCATTTTTATTATTCAGCCCTGTCATCCATTTCATTGTTCCATTCTTGTTCATTCTATATCGTCCCAGGTGATTGGAAGTGGTTTGGATGACAAAGAAGAACTATTTTGTTACGCTAGATAATTCTCCATACAAACAAGCGATGTTTGATTGACTGAATAGTCATTCAGAATCTGCTCACGACTAATCTCCATTTTACTTTGAGGTATACATATTTCAGTAAACGAATTTACCTTCATCAACAGAATTTATAAGTGACTCAGTAACCAGAGCGCGTAGAATTGCAAGTATTTAACACCTATTTATACTGTATACGCTTTAAAGCAGAGTATTGTATCTTCCGCTGAATTAGCGATTAAATCAGACATTTCGTTAGAATTACATGGCCGATTTTATAATATACATTTATTCTAATCTAGATGTCCACATGCGCTACACAACCTGCACAAAACAGAATGAAAATGGTTTAAGGAGTATTTCATTGATAATTCCTGTGCAGTTTAAAGGCAGTTAAGACGTTTCAGAGCGATACTTTGCACGATACGTAGTATGATGTATCATGCTTGTACAAAAATGAGATAGAAGACGATGCTGGAAAACAGGGCTAGAAGAATTGAGTGTTTTACCACCAGTTGTTCAGAACTAGTAGAGTATACTATCAGCCTTGGGGCTACACTTGTAGTTGCATTTCAGAGAAAAGTTGCTGAAAAGCATCTATGCAGTTTCTGGGAAGCTGTTTCAGAAAAACGTGATTTGTACAGAAAGTATGTTATAAATTAGACTCAATATATTCATTTAACACCAGAAATGTGTTTTTATTTTCAGATTCCCGTCAATATATAGAGATATTTAAAGTATGCCTTCCACGTAAAGGATATATCTAGCCGATCAAAAGATCTGTTTGTCAACCTCCGAAAGGAACAGACTCTTCGAATTAGGATCACTAAACCACTGTTATTAAGAGAGTCTATAGTCTCCAAATAACCACTACGATATGTAAGTAATCTTGTTAGTTCACAAAAGAACACGTGATACAAACCTAATAGCTTATAATGGAAATGAAGCCTCAAGGGAGACTAAGAGGAAGATGATCTAAAAGTATTGAGTTCTAACCATAATGTTTCGTTGGTACTTCTGAAATGCGATAGCGAATAATGAATGGCAGGGAGAAATGAGAGGTGTTCTTTAGGATGGAGCAGCAGGTTAGTTACTTGGTATTAGAAACTATTGTCACTAAACATTTAATCATCATATGTAGAATATAGTCCAAAAAAAGGAACTACCTGACTTATACTGACATGTATTTTAGTGAACACAAATTAGATACTAGATATTTCGTTTCTTTATAGTCGCTACAGCAGTCAATATCCACAGTTAACTTGTATTGATCGTAACCTACCACTAAGTGCTTGGTTTGCTGCTCAGATAAATCCATCCTACGCTAATGATCTCCAGGTCTATCGGCCACGTCCGTGAATTAGCGATTTTAAGATTTGCGACATACCTTTTTAGGCCGCTATTCACTACGTGCGACTATTGGCGTTGGAATTTTATTCATTAGCAATACTGAATACCTGTACCGCTTCACGCCGCTGGTGCCCATTGCGTAGAACATTTATCGGACTGAGTAATCCATGTTTGTATAGATATCCCCAGAAAGCAATTTTTGGTTACATTCCCTTGCATAATGTCTGCCAACAATTACAGAATAATATACTTCTCTGGTGTGCAATTCTACTATTCCTTATGATTGGTGGATGACCATGAAGAAGTAGCAAATTAGCACTGGCTTTTGAAATACTGATATTCGTCTTTGAGTTAGCACGTCCTGAATAGGTCATTCAACATGTCCAACACAAACTTAACAGTAGGACAGATACAACGCAGAACTTCGTACGTAAGTACATAAGTTCAGGTTGCCATGCCCCATCACCACAGAGAATCAACTGTCAGTTCAAATCCAACAGTGATAACAATAATAGAAGTATTAGCAGTAATGGAAAAGATTAGAGGGCGAAGATATGATTCGAGAAGTATAATTCAGTACGATAAATTTACAAGGTGAAAGGTAGAGATTATGAGGGATGTAGAAACTTAAAAATTCGTAAAACACAAAGAGTGGATGCACTTGCGCCATTGCAAACGATTTTGAGTCATATCGTTCAAGGTCTCTAACCATTGGTGACATACGTCTCGCGGACCCCAACCAGGTAGTCTACATCTACCAACATGACTCAGCCCACTTGTCAGTGACTTCATGCATTTCTGCCATGTTTTGGTCTGACCGACCCTAGCTTTCTTCCAATCTACACCTACGCCACAAAACATAGCTCGTCGAGGCAGTCGGTGGTTAGGCATTCGTAACACATGTCCCAACCACCTCAACTGATGAAGTTTCATTACTTCATCTATTGATCTGCCATTCTTACCTAGTACTCGTTTCCTAACGACAGTATTGCTTACTCGGTTGTCCCACGATATACGAGCAATGCTTCTTAAACATCTATGATCGAATACTAGTAACCTACGAACATCTTCTACTCTCAACGGCCATGTTTCGCATCCATATAGGAGAACGGAGCGAACTGCTGCGCAGAACACCCGTCCTTTGATCAGCAAACGGATATCTCGCCTACGCCATAAGTGACACAGGTTGGCAAAAGCCAATCGAGCTTTCTGAATCCGCGCTGAGATTTCGTCAGTCACCAGGCTATCAGCGCTGATGAAACTCCCCAGATAAGTAAAGCAGTCTACACGCCCGACTACTTCACTCCCTATCACTAGTTCAGGTGCCGATGCAACCCAGTCTTGAAGCAACATTTTGCATTTCGATAGAGAAAACTGCATGCCGAACATGCTTGCATTGTTCCTTACGGTAGTCAGAAGACTCTGCATTTTGTCAGCGTCTTCACCGAATAGAACTATGTCATCGGCATATTCTAAGTCTATAAGCGAGCCTCCTGGTAAAAGGTCAACCCCTGAAAAATCTGACGAGGATAATGTTAACTCTAAAAGGATGTCTACAACAAAGTTAAACAAGAATGGAGAGAGTAGACAGCCCTGACGGACACCACTTGATGTAGAGAATTCAGATGACAGTTCGCCATATGCTCTCACTTGACCAGTGGTGTTCGAGTAGAGAGCTTGTATAAGGTTAATGTACTTCTCTGACAATGTACTTCTCAGACACTGCCACAGAACCTCACGATCCACTGAGTCAAATGCCGCCTCAACGTCCAGGAGAACAACTATTGTACGACGCCCTAAATTATTCTGCCCATCGATCCAGTCTCCTGGATTGAGAATAAATAATAGTCCTATCATTTTCCGATATAGTCTCACTTACACTAAGATTCCTGATACCAGTTTCCTTGATAAGTCGGAAAATTTGTCTAGTGTTGCCTATCGCCGCTGCCTTTTCTATCGCTTTTGCTTTCGCCACCCACCACTGTTCACGGTTGTTGCGCAGGTTTTTTATTAGCCTGCGTTTAAGCTGACTTCGTTCTTCATGTTCAGAGGCCAGGTGGGATGAGTTTTCGAGTATCCATCATAAGGAAGGTAAGACGATGTTCTGGCTGTGCTTGGTCTTAAGGGAGGTGCTTATGTTACGTGTATACGTAACAGACAAATCTATTCCTTCTTAGCAACTAAACTGATATAATTTACAGTGTAGTCTCACAGGGTTTCTGATTGGCTACGTTATTTCTCTTACTACCGACATAATAATACAGGAACAGCTTAAAGTTGAATTAGCTAGATATTCTAAAGTAATCGCCTACCTTGTTAATGCATATTAGTTTACAGAAGAAATGAATCCAAGACTGATCTGTGCCGTACATAACTTATATGGTTCTCAGTGGTGCCTGTCCATATGACAGAGCAGCAAAAACGCGGTGACCTTGTCACACTCTATCTGAGCACTTACTGATTTTCTAAGCTTTATTAGTGTCAGTGGGATGCTGCTCCGACCACCAAACTAGAGTGGGCGGAGCCAAACAATCTTTAGACACCAATAAACTTTGCGACTGATGACAGAACTACTTGCGAGAAACTCAGTAGAAAAAATAAAGCTGATGAGATAACGAATTAGTTAAGCATAATAAGTAAACTGATATAACAGAAGGATGATCAACTCAACGACGGCATGTAATGAGGTAGTAAGTATCCCTACTGGTAACAAAGTTATATGTTAGCGATCATATAAAATAATGGGATAGTTTAATATGACTAAAAGATTTATTTCCTGTCACTATTTAGATAAAATACAATCACAAGATTGAACTACGATTACAAACCAAATAAAAAGAAAAGTCTAACGACCATACAAAAAAAGATACAAAACCTACTGAACATAAACCTAATCACAGTTTGAGGAGCAGCATTAACCAATGTACAGAAGATACACTAGTAAATAAAAACTGTTATCTACACATAGATTTATTCAAATATCTTCCATTCCAGGCATTGGAAAACTTGATGCAAAATCAGCAACACGATTACGTAAATCCTTAATCTTTGATTTTATGTCTTCATCTTCTTGAAGGACAAGTCGGAAAGATTTGAGATTTTCTGAAACAACAAAAACATTTACTGATTCACAAAAATAACTTCATTATAAAAATCTGATTAGCTTGATACAGGCCTCTGTACCAACCATTATATTCTTCATACAAAGATTACAGTAAAAAAAATATGCATACATACACTTGGAGTGATTAGAAGTGAGCTTAAATTAGTGATTACTTGCACATACTAACTTACTGAAAACTGATAAAAGGAAGAATGATTTTAAAAAGGATTAATAATTAAAGCTACATAAAAAAGGGAGGCTTGCATAGCAGTACTAAAAGATTAGTTTAACAGAAAATTTAGATCCTTTCAGAGATTCTCACAAACACTTTAGAATGAATTACATTGTGGCGCATATATTGTGAAAAGTCTTACTTGAGACGGACTTAACCAAAACTGTCAGATCAAGCAGTTCATCAATGAATGAAGCGACTTTTTCAAAATCTTTTTCTTTGAATCCACGAGTCGTTAACGCTGGTGTGCCTGAATGAAAAAAATTAAAAGACACATATCATCTGTTTCAGAAACGTCTGTAATTATTTTTTGAAATAATTCAAAGGAAGTACTCAAATATTTATGCCAAAACTAAACATTAAGACTTCATCGATAGAATGCTTTTAAAGCATAACAAGGATGTGCTATGTCCGCGTCACACATTACTTGAAAACGAGGAACCATCACGATTCCCCCAAAATGAAGCAAGAACACAAAATTATTGGTAAAAGTGAATATTTATTCACTCTAAAATACAACAACCCTACTCGATAATACACTCACTTCTCTACTGATTTATAAATGTACTAAGTATTAATTAGGAAAAAGTCATATACGAAATTACACTTGGATTTGGATCATAATGTAACTACCTAGACGGCTCTGAGGCATACTTTTTGAGGATTAACTGTACTACTAGACTAAGCAAACATACGGAGATGAAGCAAGATTCAAACCTGGTTGTTGAAGACTGAATGCCCTAGTTACAACGTCACGGTATGACCTACAGCCTGAATATAGATTCCAAAAGTTGTCATTTTGGAATGCTATTAGTCATATATGTATAAAATCAAACATTAATCACCCGTACAACCGTAGAGGTTTGTATAATTTTTTGTTATTATTCAAGACATGTCACATACCGTGTTCAGAATTAATGTTAGTTGAAGACAGAATAATAAAAACACGTACAGTTAGAAGACGTTCATAAAGTAATATATATTCGATACAATACAAAATATGCGAGAGAAGCATAGAGATAGCCGTCAATGACAGTTAAGCTTAAACACTGTGGGCAAAAAGGGATGAAAACTTAAGAAGAGCTCGTACATCTTGAAAATAGATGATCGGGAAAACTTTGTATAAAGAAAACGGGGTGGAAATCTCACACCTAGAAAGCAAACATGTCCCGTAAAGAAAGATTAACTGTTGCTTTTTTAAATCCATTAACAATTCTGACTCCCTAGTGTACATGGGTCCAGATTGAAATAGTGAGTCACTTTACATTCAGAATTTTAACGATGATTATTGTGGTGACATGTGATCAAAGTTAACCGTGTGTGCACGGATCATGATCAACCTCCTATTTCATGATCTTAAGACTCATCCCAATTTTACAAGTCGTAAGCATCAATTATTAGCATATTCGTTACCCTCATTGCAAAGTAAATAGTTGTCTCCTGCATTCATAATATAATTACGCTTCAATAAGACAGAAACTGTTGCATACCTTTATTTCTTGATCATTTTCGACTGCTTTACCAAGTGATGCTACACCCACTTTATTCAGTGCTTGAAAACTTTCGATTAGTTAACTACATGGTCACTGCTTTTAATGTCATCGAACTTAAAACATCAACCAGTTATTCGAATGTTCTGATTAATTCCAGTATCGGTTTGCATATTAATAAAACCATTAAATCATTAAAAGGGAAATTTACCAGACTGTAAAAATGTAATTGAACTTTTAGAAGATAGACTTAAATATTTGTGCTTAATTCATTCATCATTACAACGAAGTCAAAATAATGTGAAAATGTATCTTAAGTTAACTAGCAATATCTAGGAACTATTTAACTGAAGTAAAATTGAATGAAAAGTATGATTTGCTACGTTTAAATGTATAGGAAGCTAAAATGAGGAATTTTACCGATTCTCAGACCAGATGGTTGCTGTGCACTAGAATCACCAACAACTGTATTTTTGTTTAGAACAATGCCAACAAGATCTCCAATCATTTGAACTCGCGCTCCATCACCACGACCTAATTTCGGTTTACTCGGTGATTTAGATAAATCAGCAAGAACGAAATGAATATCAGTGCCACCTGTCACAAGACGGATACCGAGTGATGTAAGAGCATTAGCTAAAGCCTGAGCATTCAATAGAACCTGACGAGCATAATCCTGAAAATCAGGTTTACTTGCCTAGATACAATGTAAAAATAGACAGAAAGATTTTAATTATTAATTTATTTATTTACACTTACACTAATATCAGTTTAATTATTACCAAATTACAAATAGTGAAACTTATTAAATACGAAAAACAGGATAAACAGTTTATTACTTTTATTATTATTAACTTAACATCAGTTAGTGGTAACATGAAACTTAGTACATCAATTTAAATCACAATATCGCATTAGCATAGAGGTGAAACAGTCAAGCCGAATCTCAAATTAGTGGAGGCAGTAACAGTAATAGTAGTAATAAGAGATTAGAGACCGATAACTAGTATCAAGAAAAAGTTAGGACTAGTGAGATAAATAAACAAAAAGTACGAAATTCGGAAGCTTAGAATTTGGCGGGCGGCAGCAAATGGAAGTATCTGAGCTCCTGCAAACGATCTTAAACCATATCATTCTAGGTCATCAATCACTAGTTACAATACTCAAACGCAACCCAATCAGGTAGACAACACCTACAAACATGGCTCAGTCCACTTGCCAGTAACTTCATGGACTTGTGAATTGTTGTGGTCTGGCTGCCCCTAGCTTTCTTTCGGCCTAACCCTACATCACAAAACAGCGTTCATTAGGACAGTTGGTGGTAACACATGTTCCAACCACCTCAAATGATGAAAGTTCACTACTTCGTCAATTGATCTGCCATCTTTACCTAATACCCGTTTCCAAACGCTAGCATTGCTTGCTCGATTGTATCAGGATAAACGAGCACTGCTTCTAAAACATGAATGATCGAATACTGGTAACATACGAATATTCTCTATTCTTAGTGGCCTTGTTTCGTACCTGTAAAGTAGGATGAACCAACCTATTGCGGAGTAAACCCGTACTTCGACTGGTAGAGAGACGCAAGTTGGCAGAAGTCAATTGAGTCTTCTGTGCCAAATAGTACAGCAGGAATCGCGAGCGATCGATTTATGCTGAGTCTCCAGAACACGCATGCATGATCAGATAACAATCAGTAATTTAACTTCACCTTGTCCAGAAGCAGCCCGGTTTGTGCTCCGTATATCTGGAAGCCCTGCGGCTGCTTTCCGTGGCTTCGTTGGTGTAGGTATAGCATTGAGTTCTAGGGCAGAACTAGCGCTCCCAGACTGTATCCCAGTAAACACTCGCTTGTGCGATGTCCAACTAAACGGGACGGTACGGACTCCACAAGATGGAGAAACTCGCCGTTACCTCTTCGTCATATCTGCCTACGCTCCCACTGACTGCAGCTCACATGAGATAAAAGATGAGTTTTACAGGAATCTTTCTAACCTCCTCCGAAAAGTTAGGCGCTTTGATGTAGATATGGTAGCGGGGGACTTTAATGCTCAAGTAGGTAGACTAAGTGAAAAGGAAAGACACCTGGGTGGATCTTATGTTATCATGGCTCAAAGAACAAATAATGGCGACCGCCTGTCGCAGCTGTGCTCAGATAGTCGCCTATTTCTGACAAATACCAACTTTAAATATAAGAGACAACTTCGTTTGACATAGCGACTCCAAAAATCGACTCAACGCTGGACCCAACTAGACCACATTGCTAACAGCAACCGATGGAGAGGCTTGATAGAAAACTACCGATCATTGCGAAGCACATATTTTGATTCCGATCGTGACCTAGTGCGAGGAAATACATGTCTGCATCTTACTGAACGTAAGAACGACACCACAAGGGAACCTCTTAAGGTTCTACTTAGAGATATTAAAGTCAAGATTATATTTCAGGAGCAACTAGAAAAACAGTTAGACGGCCATGTAACTGATTTCCACGCTGAGGCAGCTTGGAATGATATCCGAAAAGCTAAGGAAACAGCATTGATATCTGCTAGTAAGGTAAACCACAAGGTTAAGGAGAAACAGTGGATCTCAGTAACATCTACTGAACTGATAGATACTCAAAAACTCATCCCATCTGGCTACGAACATGATGAGGAGTGGAGTCAGTTTAGGCGCAGGCTGATAAAAAGCCTACACAACAGTCGTGGGTAGCGAAGGCAAGAAAGATGGAAAAGGAAGAGGCGATATGTAACAGTAGATAACTATTCAGACTTATCAAGGAAACCGGAACTAGGAATCCGACTGTCAATGAGACTATCTCGGGAAAGAGTGGGCTTATTATTCATTATCAATCCAAGATATTGGATGGATATACAGAACACTTCAGGGATCAATTCGATTCGCCTCCAACCACACTTCCGTTGCATATGATCTCCAATCAACCTGAATGGCAAATTGATGTAAACTCTAAACGAGGTTGAAAAAGCTATACATCTGAAGCCACGGAGAAGAGCTGGCCCTGATAGGCTAACTCCTCAGAATTTTAAGGATGGTGGTCCAGTTTAAGAAGTGAAATCGACTGAGCTCTTAGTTGGAATTCGGAAACCGGAAGTAATTCCATTTGACTGGTCTCAATCGCTGATTGTTCCAGTCTGTAAGAAAAGACAAACGTCCTCATGTGACAAGCACAGTGGAATCAGTCTAAATTATTAGCTTGAAAAATAATTCGAGGCTCAACTAGGGATCATGAAAATCAGACTCGAGAAAATCAGGGTGGGTTCAGATCACTATAGTAGTATTTCTCGACCTTAAAGCAGTATTCGGCTATGCCGATCGTGAGATTCTCTGACAGTGTATGTCTTTAAAAGGTGTACCAGAGAAGTACATTAACCATATACAAGCTCTCTACTCGAACACTACTAGTCGAGTTACAGCTTATGGGGAACTGTCACTGGAAATCGTTACTTCAAGTGGTGTCTGTCAGGGCTGTGCACTCTCTCCATTCTTGTATAACTTTGTGACTTTATCTTCGTCTGACTTTTCAGGAGTGGATCTTATACCAAGAGACGCTTACTGACTTAGAGTATGCTGAAGATATAGTTCTTTTCAGTGAAGACGCTGAAAAAAATGCAGTCTTCTCACTAGCCTAAGCAACTATTCAAGCATATTCGGGATGCGGTTTTCCACCTTGAAATGAGAAATGTTGCTTCAAGGACTGGGTTGCATCGGCACCTGAACTAGTGATAGAGAGTGAAGCAACTGAGCGTGTTGACCACTTAACTTATCTCGATAGTCTCATCAGTGCTGATGGACTGGTGACTGATGAAATCACAGCACGGATACAAAAAGTTCGATTGGCTTTCGCCAACCTGCGTCACCCATGGCGTAGGTGAGATATCTATTTGATAACTAAAGGACGGGTGTACTACGCAGCAGTTCGCTCAATTCTACTTTGTATTGGTGATTCGTGGCCAGTAAGAGGACAGGATATTCGTAGGTTACCAGTATTCAATCATAGGTGTCTTCGAAGCATTGCTCGTGTATCCTTGGATAGGAGTTCCGTATATGCAACCACTGACTGCCTTAACGAGAATTGTTTTATGGTGTAGGGGTAGGTTGGGAGAAAGATGGGGATGGCAAAACTAAAACAAGGCACAAATCCTAGAAGTCATTAACAACTCAACTGAGCCATGCTAGTAGGCGTAGACTAACTTGTTGGGGTCCACGAGACAATAGTAACCGATGATTAGAAACTTTGAATAACATGGCTCAAAATCGTCTGTAATGGCGCAGATGAGTCCATTCTTTGTCTTCTCTCAAATTATAATATTTTTGATTCCTCATCACCTCTATTTTTCTCGTTTTGAATTTATTTCACTGGATTATACTTCTTGAATAATTTCTTTGAACCCTAATCTTATCCATTACCGCCAATATTTCTACTACATCTACCACTATGCGATTTGAATTGGTGATTGCATCTCTGTGATAATGTGGTATGACAAGTTGAACTGATGTACGTACGTACGAGGTTCTACGTTGTAGCTGACTGACTGACTGATTGACATAGGCTGTTAGTGAGAGAAGTTCTACTCCATGATCACGAAATGTATCTTCTTGCAGCAGGGATACTCGATAACTATGTTCGACTAACGATATCTGCGAAGCAGAGCTAACTTCCGGTAGGCAAAACCATGTTAGTAATGCAGAGATCTGAGAGAGTGTATTCGGGCGTAATGACGGTAACCAAATCTTGAAATACCGGTTTCAGTAGTGGTTATTTATAACAAAGCGATGTGGTATGGACGATCACATTATGGAACTGGCATTTGTCAGATCATCATGACTTCTCGGGTTTGGATCTTGTAGATAACTCAACTCATTAATCCGACATATTATAATTAAAATCCAATGAAGAACCTGCTGTGACTTTCTATTACAACCCCTCTTAAATAAAAATTTTTATCTAGGTTGTATTTTAATTACACCGTATCTTATACTAAATATTATTATTGTTCGTGTATTTATTATGAGACCACTCACTCTTCACAATATCTAGCATTTGTAGAGCTTTATTGTGCCAGAGTTTGTGTTAATAATATGATAACAAAAATGCATAAGTCCCGGCTGATTTGGTAGAAGCAAACTTCTCATTACAGCCATCATCATAAAAAATATCGAACGAAAAATCATTATTGAGTCCAGTATAACTTTTCTTTGGGAGAAGCAAACGTCTATCGGTACCAGATGAAGTAATCGGAATATATGAACATTTTAGGCAGTTATCAAACTACGTTTTTATATATATGCGTGTTAATATTATGAAACAGACTTAGGAAACCATATCTGAGAGAAATTTGGAATGATTCTCAGCATAAACAGTAATGAAAAATAATTAATTGAATAGATTTAGAGCCGCAATAGCATGAGTACTCATTTTTAAAAAGGAAATTGTAATTGTAAGTCAGTTTTTATTACAGAATATAATCGACCATCCTAAGTATGATAACCATGAGACTAATGAACAGAGTTGGTCTGCTTTCAGTTCTCCATTACTAGATAGACAACTTTAGTTTCAACAGCTGGATAGTGACATTGATCCTCGCATAAATTGTTTCAAAAATGATTATGTACATCTGTTCACGGTAAATGAGTTAAATTTAAAGAGAAGAAAAATAACCAAAAGATTATTTATGACTAGATAACGTACCTCAAGTGCCATAGCAGCAATAGCAGCTATTGCATTTTCATGTGGTCCACCTTGAAGACCAGGAAAAACAGCATTATTTATTCTTGTTTCCAACTGATCAACAGGAATAAAACAGTTTACACTAGGTTTCTCCATAGATCTCTCTCGTTTACGATAGAAAATAATTCCAGAGCGTGGTCCACGTAGAGTTTTGTGTGTTGTAGAACTCACAACATCTGCGTATTCAAATGGTGAAGGGATAACTTTTGCAGCAACTAAACCTGAAATATGGGCCATATCAGCTAGTAATACAGCTCCAACTGAGTCACAAATCTAGGGAGACAAATAAAACCTAGAGTCATTTTCAACACTACACATCATTGAAATTACATATCAATATATTTTCTGGACAACAGTGAACCTTGAGAAGCTTGTCTGTAGTAGGCCTGTTGTTGGAATTAAGATTACACCAATAAATAACTAGTGACAAAATATTTGAATTCGAATAATACACACCGATTTCATCAACTGATGTGATCTTATTATCACCTTTCATGTTACACAAACATAACTACAGCGGAGATCAACATCAATAAAAGGAAGTGATTTGAGCCAAAACTTTTATAATTTAGTGGTGACAAGTTTCCTGAAATTTAGATCCATCACAATTTCGTCATAACTTCGCAAACAAAGCAAACATCACTAAATTGAGTTAATAACCCTTGTTATTAATGAGAAGACACGAATTCCAAGCGACTGTTCAAAAGGTTTGACGTTTGGTGAACTACGGATCAAGTCAACTGTTACTGATTTGTGAGATGTTATTTTGTTTTGAGAGCTAAGTATCATCGCATAAACCATGGACGTACAAGCTGATTTAGACAAATTTCTAAAACATAAAAATCACTGGTTGTGTGATTTGTACAACTTTCATTCCCATTCTGTAAATTATGCTATCCATTTATTTTCTTTGATTACTCGGTTTCTTAAAAGGAGTTTGTGGTCCCATTAACATATTCAGCCCCCAAATGCCCTGGTACGGCCGAGAGATTGTGCTATCTCTCTCGAAATGTCCTATGGCCACCTGTCTGTAGCTACTGCTAGAGAAGTTCTACTCACTGTCTTTTCGCATAATAGGGGTGGTGGTGGTGGACGGAAAGGGAATGTCCTGCGTTGTAATCGGGTTAGTGGGTACGGAAGATCTATGCAGGAGGATTGGAAAATCCTGATTCCAAACTGGTGGTGCACACAGGCCCCAGAATCCAAGTGGGACGAATAGCATCTCAACCTACTTTGGTCAACAGCCGTCACGGGACTACACCTTCCAATGTTTTTCAACTGCCTTATGAGTTAAACTTTTGGGTCAAAGGCTCGGTGAGCGGCCTCCTAAGTGAAGCATTCGAATTTCTCCACGTTTGACCTGTAGCTTGTTCTGCTAACCTCGACCTTTATTGGTTGCTGTTGACCTTAAACCTGTCGTTGTTTTCACCTTTATTTTGATTTTATCCCCCTTTTAATCTGTTTCTTGATCCTATGTCACCTATGATTTCCCTGATTGATTGATAAACTGGGTCAATGCCGATGTGTTTGTCGATTGCTGATTGACCTGAGTGCCAAGCTTCTAAAAATTCTCTAGTGTTCTTTGTCCTCTCCCTACCCAGTATTTACACACTGTTCCAATCGAATGTGTCCATAATTGTCGGTGTGTATTGATATAAGCGAAGCGTTGTCATGGCGTTTTACTGCTAATTGGTGTTCACGTAAACAAAGCTGAAGAGGCCGTCCACTTTGTCCTGTTTTTCAGTCTGAGCAATTTATTAAAGGTTTTTTCTTCTTTGTCATTTTGTCCTTTGGTTGAAATGCTTCTGTTGGTTTGTTTGCCACACCTATTCCAAATGGTTTTAGTAGTCGTGCCGTAGGCTGCGATATATTTTTTATGTGTGGTAGGATGATCCGGTTATTGGTTCCTGTACTTGATTTCGCTTCTGTTGATGATTTCGGTTGATGTTCTTTGATGAAGTTGCGTGAATAGCCTTTCTTTTGGAAGATAGTCATAAGATGTTTTTCCTCGATTTTTAGTACTTCATTTATGCTGCAGTGTGTATTCGCTCTCTTGAACCTACAAAATCAACTGTATATATATATATATATATATATATATATATATATATATATATATATATATATATCGATATCCGTTAGTTACTATCAGGAAGTGAATACGCAACTCAGTAATTTGATGTATCGTCAGTTAATGAAGTTAAATCTATAAGAGCATCCAGCTCAGAGAATCAAACACCACCAAAATCATCCACCTGAGCTACTAATTTTCTCCACCATCTCAAAATGTATAAACTTTTCTAGTTCTTACTGATATTAGTTCATGCTTATGAGTCCAAACTTTGAAAAATACGACATAACTTTATTTGATAAAATGTGGAAGTATAATCCTAATACTGTGGAAGCCTACTTGGCCAATTATTGGGGTATACTGTTTCCATTTAATTCACTAAGGTAAAATATTATTTTCAATAATTAACATGAACCCTTATCCTTTGTCCTAAACTACAAATTAACTGTTGGATAACAGAAAATATATTTCTTGATAACCATGTTGATTTATTAAACTCACTTGACGAAAGCGTTTGTAATCCAGCAATCTTGGATAAGCGGTAATCCCAGCAATTATAAGTTTTGGAAATAAATTAAGAGCATCTCGCTGTAGTGCATCAAAATCAATCTCTTCTGTTTCCTTCTGAAAACCAGATATATATGAAGAAATTGTTATCACATAACAAAATAGGCCGATAGTGTAATCAAAGACTAATGAAGTAATTCAGCGAATAAAATTTTCTTTTATATAATTTCATTCGCTTAAAATGTGTAATCGGATTCATAGTTGATTTTATTTGACAAAATAGTCGTCTATAGTAAAATAGAATGGTGTAGAGTAATGATGATGATAAAAAACAAAAAGTAACATCAAATTATATCATGTCATGAATTGTTTATGAAAATCAAATATTTGAAGGAAACTGTGTAGTATTCAGTTGATGAAAAAGTGCTAAGGTTAGGGTAATTACCCAGTCAGTCAGTCAGTTGCAACGTAGAACTTCGTACGTATGTACATAAGTTCATGTTGCCATACCACATTAGCACAGAGACGCAAATGTCAAATCAAACCTCATAGTGAAAAAGATAGTAGAGGTATTAATGGTAATGAAGAAGACTAGGGTTTGAAGATATTATTCAAGAAGTATAATTCAGTGAGATAAGGTTAGAAAGACAAAGATAGAGGTGCTGACGAATCCAGAAGATGAGGATTTGAGAGAGCTCAACGAATGGATGCACTTGCGCCATTGCAAACGATTTTGAGTCATATCGTTCAAGGTCTCTAACCATTGATGACATACGTCTCGCGGACCCCAACCAGGTAGTCTACATCTACCAACATGACTCAGCCCACTTGTCAGTGACTTCATGCATTTCTGCCATGTTTTGGTCTGGCCGACCCTAGCTTTCTTCTAATCTACACCTACGCCACAAAACATAGCTCGTCGAGGCAGTCGGTGGTTAGGCATTCGTAACACATGTCCCAACCACCTCAACTGATGAAGTTTCGATACTTCATCCATTGATTTGCCGTCCCTACCTAGAACTTGTTTCCTAACGACAGCATTGCTTATACGGTTGTTCCATGATACACGAACAATGCTTCTTAAACATCTATGATCGAATACTAGTAACCTACGAACATCTTCTACTCTCAACGGCCATGTTTCGCATCCATATAGGAGAACGGAGCGAACTGCTGCGCAGAACACCCGTCCTTTGATCAGCAAACGGATATCACGCCTACGCCATAAGTGACACAGGTTGGCAAAAGCCAATCGAGCTTTCTGAATCCGCGCTGAGATTTCGTCAGTCACCAGGCTATCAGCGCTGATGAAACTCCCCAGATAAGTAAAGCAGTCTACACGCCCGACTACTTCACTCCCTATCACTAGTTCAGGTGCCGATGCAACCCAGTCTTGAAGCAACATTTTGCATTTCGATAGAGAAAACTGCATGCCGAACATGCTTGCATTGTTGCTTACGGTAGTCAGAAGACTCTGCATTTTGTCAGCGTCTTCACCGAATAGAACTATGTCATCGGCATATTCTAAGTCTATAAGCGAGCCTCCTGGTAAAAGGTCAACCCCTGAAAAATCTGACGAGGATAATGTTAACTCTAAGAGGATGTCTACAACAAAGTTAAACAAGAATGGAGAGAGTAGACATCCCTGACGGACACCGCTTGATGTAGAGAATTCAGATGACAGTTCGCCATATGCTCTCACTTGACCAGTGGTGTTCGAGTAGAGAGCTTGTATAAGGTTAATGTACTTCTCTGGTACACCTTTCAATGACAGACACTGCCACAGAACCTCATGATCCACTGAGTCGAATGCCGCCTCAAGGTTCAGGAACACGGCCATTGTCGGACGTCTGAATGAGTGTCTGTGCTCCAGGACCTGTCGTGGGATGAGTTTTCGAGCATCCATCAGTTCGGTGGATGCGACTGAAATCCACGGATTCATTCTAGCCTTATGGTTTACCTTGCTAGCAGATGTCACTGCTGTTTCCACAGACTTTTTGATATCATTCTAACCTGAATCCGGATGGGAATCGCTTACATGGTCGCCTAACTGTCTTTCTAGTTGTTCCTGGAATATATTCTTAGCCTCATTGTCATTAGGTAGAACCCTAAGAGGCTTTCTTACGGTATCTTTCCTACGCCCAGCAAGCCTCAAACAAATACGAGCTCGCTATAGGGCATGATCTGAATCTAAACATGTGTCCCAAAACGAGCGGCAGTCCTCTATCGAACCCCTCCATCGGTGGCTGATGGCGATGTGATCTAGTTGCGTCCAACGTTGAGACGACTTCGGGGGTCGCCAGGCCAAAAGATGCTTTTCCTTATGCTTAAAATTAGTGTTTGCTAGAAATAGTTGGTTTTCTGAGCACAGTTGCAACAGACGGTCGCCATTGTCTGTTCTGTGAGCCGCGACACCACAACATCCACCTAGGTGTCTTTCATTTTCACTCAGTCTACCTACTTGAGCATTAAAGTCACCAGCTAATAATACTATATCAGAGCGTCTAGCTTTTTGGAGGAGGTCCGAAAGCTTTCTGTAAAACTCATCTTTCACATCGTCTGAACTGCATTCAGTGGGGGCGTAGGCTGATATGACGAAGAGGCAACGACGAGTGTCCCTATACTTTCGAATCCTTACTGTCCCGTTTAGTCGGACGGCGCACAAACAACTATCTACTGGGATCCGGTCTAGGAGCGCTAGTTCTGCCCTACGACTCAATGCTATACCTACACCAGCGAGGCCCCGGGAAGCAGCATCAGGGCTACCGGATACACGAAGGGTAAATCGAGCTGCTTCTTTATCTTGACATGGTGAGGTCAAGTGAATGATGCTACTCGGATCCTGTATGCGCGTTTCCGAGACGCAGCATACATCGATGGCACGAGATTCTAAAGTCCTAGCTAATGATGCCTGTTGCCCTATTTGACATAATGTACGTACATTAAATGCTCCAACATGTAGTTTAGAACGGGGTTTAAGGAGACCAGGAACGACGTTTCGCGAACTCGTATCGTTTGCATTAGCTAAATGAGTGTGAAAAGAGTTAGTCGTGGAGATAAGAGAGGTATGTGTGGGTGTAGGAAGGATTTGATTTTGACCAATTTGGTCTCGTGTGCTGTTACGGGTATGAGGGCGGTTGTCACTTCCCGGCTGCCCACGCCGTGGAAGGTTGTTTCTTGAGGGACCTGAAAACGAAGAGAGATTAGTGGTGGTCTTAGAGACCTGGGAGCGTGACCGCAGAGCCCAAGGGACAACTGCTTGAGGCCGGTCACGCACGGCCTTTTTATGAGTTTTTTGAGGATTAGCTGCGTTCTTAAAGGCCCTTAGTGGGCACCCTTACCCAAGAAGACGGAAATCCGTGAGGTAGGGTGAGGTGTGACATTTTTAGGGTCGACCTTTCCTAACCCTTCCTTCCATGTGAGAAGGCAGCATCGCTGCAGATGCTGGTTGTCCGAGGGAAACACCTTACTGCTGTCACACCCCTCTGCAGTCAGCAGTACGACTTCGCCCTCAGACCTTGAGTAGCTGCTTTTAGTCTCATCGCTCTCCAATCGACCTGCCTGGCATGGCAGAACCTACAGGAACATATGTACCGGCCAACATAGCTCGGTTGGGTCATCACGATAGGCAAGCCCGACCACCACGTCAAGGTAGCAGCTTCGGTCGGGAGGGTAACAACCCAACTGATATCTATTAAAAACAGAGTAAATGAAAGCTGTGATAATGAATAGTTAATAATTGAGGAAATAATTGGAGAGGATGAGGATTAATAATCTAAAAACAAACAAATTAATTAAGCAAACACACAGAAAACAATCGAAAAATCCCCATAGATTGTAGAAGAATCGATAGGAATTCTAAGACCGTGGAAGAATGAGTGACTGAACATGTCATTTCGAATGCAGTTAGGCTTGAACTAGTGGACAGCAATAACCTCTGCTGTAGATAGATTCCTCATTTTAATTCCTTTTAAGTCAGCTCTTCTAACTGTATGTAGGATTTTGAAGGAGGCTTCTGGTGAAGAAAACAACGAACTCGATATCGATATCCCACTACATTATCTGAAGAAACTGCTTCTTCGATGCACTTTCAACGTTCAGTTTAAATTTAATAATTGACGACCTAGAGTTCGGGTTACCACTTGATCCTCCCCTAATAGACTGTTTCACTGTCAATCTCGAGAGAAATATACTTAGATTATTAATAGACAGTTACCTTTACAAGAAATATTTAGAGGACACTTTCATGATTTGTGACGAAAAAATATCAGTACAATGACATCTTCGACAAGCTTGACTTGTCACTAATCAATCAAATTCACAATAAAATCAGAGTCCAGTTCAGAATTCTGATTCCTAGATGTTTTGGTAAAAAGGAGACATGACGGTTCCCTACAAAGATGTATCAAAAAAGTGTCGAAACAGAAATGGCCACTACACAAATTCTCAAAGTTGGGTCACACTGAAGTAAAAAGGAAACCTGATTCACTCAGTCCGCACGAGGGCTAGATGAATATGTACCGATCAACAATGGATATTCAACTAGATTCATTGAGGAAAATCTGAACTCGTAACAATAGTGTGGAAGAAAGTCGTTAGCAGCATATACGATTCTTTTCATGAGTATTCAGTTTAAAGGAGATTCGGCAGCAGGAATTCTACGTGGTAAAATAATGAGTTTCGGTAAAATAGATGTTCAGTGGAAGCATAGTTGGACACAAGTAGGTATCGTAAATTTTTGAAAAACCTACTGTTGTCCAAATCAACAGCAAGCAGGTGGTTTGACTATAATCTAGTTGAAAAGAGTTCACCGTACCTTTACACTTAACTTTATTTTGCATCTACGTCATTCAGTCAGCCATAACGTAGAACTTCGTACGTACGTTCATTAGTTCAAGTTGCCATGCCACATTAGCAGAGAGAGATAGAATTGTCAATTCAAATCTCATTGCGGCAAAGGTAGTAGCAGTTTTAGCGGTAATGAGAAAGATTACGGATCGAAAATCTTATTCGAGAAGTATATCCCAATGAGTTAAATTTAAAAGAGAAAAAACGGTCATCGAAAATTCAGAACTTGAGAGAAGGCAAAGAATGGATGAATCTGCGCCACTGCATCTACAACTTAACAAGGAAAACGTTTATTGGGCAGTGATGTTATAACTGGGGACAATATATTTGCAACCTGAAATACAAATATTATAAAACGACTATTCATAATAAACATTAAGGTTTCAATTTCAAATTTTCCACAATACTGAGACAAGACTGAAAGAACTGTGGCAATACTTCAAGGATTACAGCAGCATTATAAAAATATGCCAGCAGGAACCTTATGACAAGTTATCCTGAGTGCTCGAAAAAAGTCATAAAAGGAGTAAAATAATTTACTAACTGGACTCGCAAACAAAAATACTGAAACTTACATTTAAGTAATAGGGGAGGGATTCGAAAAAAATGGAAGTAGCGCTTATTTTTTTCGATAAAGTTTGGAAACCATGTGTAAGATGACCTCCATCAGGTAAGTGCAGACCCATTAGCCTGTCATGGGGATTTAGTAAGCCAGTATATACAGCGAAATTTGCTGGTGACCCACTATAGGGTTGTACATTAACACCCCACGCAGCATCACCAAGCGCTGCTCCCGGAATCTTGAGACCAAAGAGATCCAATAATCTGGATTGTGCCAGTGTCTCAATAGCATCTATAACCTCATTTCCTCCATAGTATCTGCAAAGTAAGTTTTGCAAAGGACAAAAAAAGTAATGTACATATACAGTGCACTTGCATTCTGCCAAAGGAACTATATTTATGTCATTTGAAACGAAACTTCACTACAAATGACGGCGTAACAAAGTTTTTAAATTATATTAGGGAAAAGGGAAAGTAATACAATCAAAATAAAGTAGAAGTTATGCCCTATACTACTAGGCTATTTACATTAGGAAAGATGCATTTAATCGATAAAGCATTCCAGTGATCTGAAATTCTGATATTAAAGCTTTTTATTTTCAGAGAGATCTAAGTACAATTGATAATATCGGTACCATCAGCAGTAACATGACTAGATAATTCCCAATTATTTTCATTAGCAGCTATCAATGTACACAAAACCAATAACGAAAATAAGCATAACCGACTTGCCTATTTGTATAAAGATGCTGATGTTACATACTTACCACAACGTTAGAGTCAAATAGATTGTTCGGTAAGAATATCTTCTAAAAAATCATACATGAATAGCTGATATATTGTGTGCCTAGATATATAAGTGATAGAATAATAAGACGTAACTGATCTGAAAAACGTGATGCGTTTGCGCTATACATTCCGAACAATATGGTCACACATATACTTGTCACGGTATTTTATATGAAAACTAATGAACGGTCGACTAAATAGGTTCAAATAAACATAAATGATAGTCGTAAATAAAAGAGAGTGAAAGTAAACCCTTCCCTATTAACCTTTTTCTGACCCCAGCATTGCTTACTCGACTGTCCCAGGATACACATACAATGCTTCGAAGACACTTATGATTGAATACTAGTAAACTACGAATACTCTCGGTTCTTACTAGCCAGGTTTCACACGCATGGAGTAGGACAGACCGAATCGCTGCGCAGTAAACCCGTCCTTGGTTTGGTAGGCGGATATCTTGTCTATGCTACAAGTGACGCAAGCGGGCGAAAGTTAGTTGAACCTTTGGTTATTATTTTTTTGAGGACGCTAAAATCTGGTAATTCCGCTTATACTTACCGCTATTGGACTATAACTGTAATTTTCATGACGTTGAGTGTTAGATAAAGACATACAGACGTTGGTCAACAGTCTTTTAGTGAAGAGATCGAAAGCTATATTGCTTGAGTATCAGGACATGTGGCAAATGTTTAACAAAAATCAGAATGAACCGAAAGGCAGAGTATTTAGTAGAGACAATCGAGTTACCAGACAAACAAATAAGTGGTGACAGAACAAAACATTTAAAAATTGGGCAACGAGATCGAACTTTTTATAAACGTAAAAATTATGGCTTAAAGATGACGTTGAGTCTCACTGAAAGTAGCATTTCTAATACAAAACAGCTTTATTTTGATAGTTGGTGTTAAGGTTCGCAAAAACCTGAAACAGGTGTTAACGAGCAATTATGTTCTAAAATTTTTTCCAAGAATTAAAAATACCCATCGATGAAAAACAGTTTCTCCAACCTTTAGTGAATATGTTGGGGAAAATGTTGGGCTTGTTTACACTTAATTAACTAGAGTGCAAGATGCTGTTTCCAGGGTGAACTAGACCTATATTTAAAATTAGTACAATAATAACAAAGCCTGGAACTAACCAGAGATAAGTAGTAACATGGTGTTTTGGAATCCCAGAGACCAATGTACGAATTACGATCGAATTTAAACCACATTAATCAGTTTTAACTGATTATTGCAGTTGTCACAAGGGATCCAATGAAACAAGCTTTGCTCAATTAGACGTCCTAGACAAGTCAAAGACTTCACGAAGTGAGACCATTTTTAATATTATTAGTTTGCTTCAACAATAACCAGCAAACCACATTACGGCACACAGTAGGAAGTGGCATATTACTGCAACAGCCCATATTTAAAATTTCGCTAATCTTATCAAGTAATTTGTACCAACAATCAATACTATTTATTTAAAGACGAGCAATGTTTTTGTATTTACAAGCTTCCCCTTAATATGCCACATGGATTGAGAATAAGGGAAAGTAAGCGACAATTTTACCAGACCAAAGTTAGACGATCGAAAAGCTTCCCATTAGCCCTACGTAACATTACCTACTACAAATTCCGACATCAGATGGCCGAAGTCTGATATCCATAAATATAATGGTTATTATTAAAGGAGAAACATACCTCGCAAAGGGATATCCTTCAGAATATTTGTTTGTTAGACATGAGCCGAGACACTCAAGAATACTTTGAGAAACAAAGTTCTGGAAATACATACAGGTGGACCAAGAAACATACTTCCGAAGCAATTAGTGCAAGTGATGATTGTTGTCTACATTTTTCTTTTCTTATCAATTCCCACAACTCAACATCATTGTTTCTCAACATCCTTGTACCGTACATTGCTGACGTGCATACCTTCAGAATACTTGTCTCCAAGCAACACTGGATATTACGCCGTATGAGTTTAGTGACATTCATCTACACGATCAAGTGTAGCGGTTTGCGTCTAGCCTGGAGGCACTATCGGTACTAGAGGAAGAAGTTGAGTAGCTTGTGAGGAGAGCAAGAAAAAAAGTGAACAGACAACTCAGCTGGCGTACAGAATGAATTGATCTGACTACGGAAAGCAATGAATTACCAGCAGCAACACAAGTCTAAGATTAAGAAGACCTGAAATCGAAACTAGGTATAATAGGGTTTAAGATAAAACCAATTGGATGAAGTAATGCGGCGGTGGCACCGTCCACTGATGGGGGCAGCCGAGCCCTTGGAGGTCAACTTTCAGTAGAACGATTGGTGCGTCACATCGAGAAGCAGCTAAATCAAAATAATTGCAAGTTTGGTTTTAGTTCTGTCACTCTACGTCCGACAACCTCGGTCCTTCAAGTAGTGGAAGGAATGTCGTCGCAGTGGTGCATGATATAGGACGACAATTCAGTGATATCATGCGATCGTGATGACTTATCAATTTATATAGTTTCAAAACCTGCCCGGATGAAGTGCATAAAGTAATGAATCTAGTCATTAATGCATCCGAAATATGTATTGGCATGTAAAAATAATAAGCTTGACTCAACTCTCAGATATGTTCCCAATCTCGCACCTTTAGTGGAATTTTAGGGTTTTCCCCAAAACCATGTACGAATTTAAGCTAGGAAGCGGTTTTAAACTGGCTTACATACCAATGGCAGCAGATATTCTGGAAATAAACCCCAAGGCCAATGTAGCGCAGTTGAACGAATAGAGACACTCCAATATCCAATATCTTTTCAACGAGCTGCTATAAACCATTGATTTCTTTGCTCTCGATTCTTGTTCTTTTGGTACAGCTCCAGGTATTCGGTAGACTCCAATGAATGAGGGTCTAGCCACTCGATAGTAGTGGTATACTTTTAGGAAGAAAACATAATTGCTGAAATATAAACATTTATTATTGTACCTGATTCTGACAATAATTGTTAGATTGTACACCTCTTGTTTATCTGTACCAAAGAGTATCTCTCGCTCACCAAGCGTGTTATTCCCATTCTCCTCTTCTCACGTTAACTACGTGGACGTTAGCCGTTTGTACGCCGTCTGGCCTCGATATTATTTCGATATCACTAGGCTAGCACTAAATATACTTCTTCCTCTAGGGTCGCCTTTTTATTTGGTTCTTAGAGTAACGGTATTAACATTTGTTATCCTGCAAAGTAGTATATTATTCGATTTGCTATACGACTGTCTAATTCTAGTCAGTTGGTAGTTGTTTGTGAGTTTGTATGTCCAGTGTTTTGAATGAATACACTTGTTTCACGGCAGTGGGTTTCCGAATACGAATAGATATCTCATTATCAGACCGGAGACCAGTTAGGTGCAATTTAGGGAATAATAAGGCGAAAATTCTGATGCTAATGTAAAATTTCAGAACTAAGTAAATAAATAGATAGTTTATTTTAACAAATGCTAGTGAAGATTGTGAGAGAGAACCGAATTGGAGACAAGGGAGATGAATCAGAGATAGTAAGCGAGATAGAATAAAGTAATCAGATGCGGAAATGACGATCATTATAACTAGCAAGTTTAGACATGCATGGGGAACTGCTGGTTCAAGAAGTAGATGACAATCCACATGTCAGTACGTGTTTACAAGTCTCTCCTTGAAGCTATCCACTGAGAAGGGCCGTCTTTACCTTGGCTGAGTATTCGCTCTTTGATACGCGATCTTTCGAGGATTACCTAGCGGGACGCAGTGGTGATGCTTCGGCGAGATGCTCAGGTCAAAATGATTAGGCATACCTAATCTGTAGGACACCATTATCGGATTACCTACATTCTCCTGTAACTCAGAAAGAATAATTCCGAATTCCTGAGTCTATCTTCGTAAGGTTTGTTCTATAAAACTATCACTCATTTAGTTGCTCATATGTGCACTCAACTCTGGAGGAAAGGGAATGCGATAACATTGTAAACTTCAAATTGTGGTTGTGCGTATACTCTGAAGAAAATTAAGTACAATTCTAAGGTGACTCCTCAGAGTTTTCTTTGCATACAGTGGACGGTTTCCTGTTACTATTAGGCCGAGATCACACTCTGGGGTGACATTAGTGAGCGGACTTCCATTGAGGACATGAGGTGTTTGCTGTGTGGGGCAGAATGTTCACGACGCGGCATTTCGACCGGTTGCATTTTAACCCGTTTTGTACTGTCCATTCCTTAACTGATGCACGGTCCTTCTGCAGCTCAGTTGAATCACCTTCAGTTTTGCGGGCCTCAAGATCTCAATGGCTGCGAGGATTAGCGCAGTTGAGCTAATATTTTCTAACTAGTCACTAATGAATATCGGGAAGAGAATTGGTTCTCTGTTTAGACCCTGAGGCTCGCCAACCAGCATGCACTCTATTCACCGAACCTCTCAGTTCTCGAGGTAGTTTCTGAGACAAGATAGAAGTAGAACGATGAAGCACATCTTCGCAACCTTCGCACTTAGGAGTACGTCATGTATTGTGTCAAGAGCTTCTACGATGTCAGTTAATAGTATACGGACGGGTACTTTTTGGTCCAAGCGGAGTTGGTGTAACTCCAGTGAATGTCTGAACAGTTCGCATACCAGAGAAGTTAGGGCTCCTGCACACTGTTTCAAGACTAAAGGATGGCTATTGTCGCATGGTGACTTTCGTGGGCGCTAGGATTTTAGTTTTCTGAGTACCAAGCCAGGAGTAAGTCGGTTATTCCCTAGGCCGTCAGCTGGGACTAATAATAATAATAATAATTTATTCTCAAATAACAAACATGTTACAAGAGACATGCCAATTTACAGGCAAGATCAAAATGTTAAGATTAGCAACATATTTTTTTCTGAAAACGGTATAAAGTTACTGAAACATTTCACAAGATTCATTGTTTTCTTAAAGATGGAATGTACAAAGCGATCAATTGGCGCAAGTTACGAAGTTTGCGTTACGACAATCATCTTATGGGCTGAGAAATGATTTTATGGTACAGACAGGTTTTCATATAACAAGAATTGATGCGGTAAATGTACAAAAGTCTGGTTGATATTCGTCAGCTAATGATTTCACATGTTCTTGGCTAGGGTAACCAAGTCTACTGCAAATATCCAGACTAATATATGTGGATTGGAATAAGGTTCTGAAAAAAGAGGAATAAAGAAAACGGGACGAGGAGCAGAACAAAAAATATTCATGTTCAAAGCCGAACAACGGCTTCGCACATACGTTTATGGATAAAACAAAGGTATGTTTACCCAAACATTTTTAATATCAGAACACTTTACACCTGCGCTTATGTAGGTTAATGAAGACAATTCAGTGGTGAGATAACTAATGAGAAGTTAGTTGAAAGAATCGAGGAATTTCAGAAGAACCAAGTTGTTAGTAATAAAGTTGATTTACAAAATATAATAAAGAGGTTTGAGTAGTCCTTTGAAAGTGCATGTTCTCGGTTTAATTGATCGGTTAAGGTGGTGTTAAATATCTCAGTCATCCCTAAGTTGGTAATATCTTCGTTATTTGTACTCTTAATAGCACAAACACCCTGATTCGTAGGTTTTCTTCTAATCATGAAGCTAAAAAGATTTTCCGGGTCTACCTGAATTTTAGCATCTGGTTTCCCCTGGAAGTATCTCCTAACGCTTCGAACTTTGTCATTGCGTGTTTCTCAGTGCCAAGTAAGAACTACGGCCGGTGTATCAATCGAAGTAGCGAGGATTGGAGAATAATGTAAATCAGGTCAGCAAATTAATATTTTCAGATTTTTAAAACGAAAATTGACTCTGGATGTTAGTTATTTCCATAACTAATTGTAGTTATGCCATAACTAACCAATCACATTGTGGTTTAAGCGCTCACCACGATATCTAGTCTGACCGGTTTGTAAACCTTCTTTGTTGTAAATGACCTATTGATTGAAGGATGTTATTATCTTATTATATTGATGTGACTCATACTTTTATTCATTTTCCAAAGACACGCTATACTGGTCGGTACGTTTGCTCGTCTTACTTGACAATTGTAATTTCCTTATTTATTGTACAAATTTAATCGTGTTTTGTTTAGAAACAGATAAGGTTTAAACCAAGTTGTCTTCTACTAACTATAGCTTTACCATTGATTCTGTATTCAGTATTGCGTTCACTGTTTTACAATTACATCTGTAGGACAAATTAAATCCTACATAGTTTTGATCAGTACCTCATCAGAAGTTCATATACTGAGTACCTTCAAATGTCTACGGAGAATAGTAAGACTGATTAGATTCCCGAATTGTCTCCACACTACTCGGAAACTCGTAGCGAAGACCAGTGTGGAAGAAACAGCTTTGGAATGGACACTTTGTCAGAGTTAGAATTAGCTAAAGTACGTTAAGCTCATATAGAAAAGGAAATTGAGTTAGAGCGGTTACGTCAGATAGGAAGAGAATATTGTAACCAAATCCAGGATAAAAAGGTTGCGAATCTACATCCGTTTCACGTACAGCTGACTGGGTAGGAATGATATCTAAAGCTTTAGACCTACCTGTAGGATTTAATTTTGTCCTACAGATGTAATTCTAAAACGTTAACGCAAACACCGCCGATGACAGAATCCAGAGTGAAACCATAGTTAACAGAAGACAATTTGGTTTTAAACTTTATCTGTTTCTAAACAAAAAGAAAACGATTAATTTAGTACAATAAATAAGGAAATTACAATTATCAAGCAGGATGAGCGAACGTACCGGACAGTATAGCGTGTCTTCAGAAAATGAATAAAAAACATGAGTTACATCTATATAAAATAAAATAATAACATCCTTCAATCGATAGGCCGTTCACAACAAAGAAAGTTCATAGACCGGTCAGACTAGATGACGTGGTGAGCGCTTAACCAATCTGATTGGTTAGTTATGACATAACTACAATTAGTTATAAAATAACTAACACTACCCAAGCGAGAAATCATAAGGTTCGATGGTAATCCTATGAACTACTGGAGTTTCTTACGAAATTTCGAGGACTGTTTTGATGAAAGCGTCGGATCTCGATCTAAATTGAACTATTTGATTCAATATTGTGATGGTGAAGCCAAGGCTACCATTGTTCATTGTACATTGCTTCAACCGGAAGAAGGTTATCGTAAAGCGTTAGAGCTTCTTTAGGAAGCATTCGGTGAGAAACACGTAGTTCCCCCTGCATTTATCGACAAGATGTTGAAAATCCCTGTTATTAAGGAGACTGACCCAAATAGTTTAAGAAGGCTGGCTCGTGAGATGTATACCTGTGAGCTTACGCTCACACAAATGAACTACCTATCCGATATTAATTCTATGAAAACCATCGAAAGCATGTTTTTAAAACTTCCACCATACGTACAGAAAGAATGGGTTAAAGTAACGTGTCGAATTCTCAAGCCTTCATTCAACGACCTCTGTGGATTTGTAAGAGAACAGTCAGATATACATAATACTAGATACGGCCTACTTGTCAACAGCAGCAGTAATGCCGACAAAAGAGATTTCGGTGCTTTGAAAAGGAAAGCTGTCGCAAGTTACAACATAGCAACAGTAGCACATGCAAGCGTTAATGATGGAAATACCTCCTTACATAGTTCACCTTGTCCAGATTACTCCAGCAATCATCCCTTAGATCAATGCCAGAAGTTTAAAGACAAAAATGTTAAAAAAGGAAAGAATTCGTCTGTAAGCATAAGTTATGTAATGTTTGTCTGAAAGCGAACCATATAGCAAGAAATTGTCGATCGCCGAGGTCATGTGCTGTTGAAGGATGTGGCTGGAGACACCATACTCTGTTACATGAGAAGCGGGAAGAACGGAGAGATACTACCAGTGATGCCTACATTAATACTCAGATTTGTACGGAGGAAGGCGTTAAGTGTATGCAGAGGCCAGTGGCATTTGCGGTAGTTTCCGTATGGATAAAAAATGGTGAGAGAATTATTCAGACTTGCACCTTTCTAGATAGCGGATCAGACACATCTCTCATAGTTGAAGATATAGCTGATAAGTTAGGCCTCGAAGGAAAACCGAGAACGATATCTCTAAAGACCATTAGTAACGAACCGTCGTTGGTATCTAAAGAGGTTGATGTAGAGTTGCACACAACAGACTTCTCATCATCCGTTAAGATCCAGAAAGTGTTGACGGTCAAAAAACTACCGGTAGTTCACGGAACTGTGCCAACGGCGAGTCAAATGACATCCTGGTCCTATTTAAAGGACGTAAGTTTTCCGAGAGTAGAAGATGAGAACGTTAAACTGTTGATCGGGTGTAATGCACCGAGCGTACACGAGACGAAAGAGGTGAGAACCGGAAAGAAAAATGAACCGTCTGCTGTGAGGACTTTATTAGGTCGGATGCTGTTAGTTCCTTACGCGGAATTCAGTGGTAACAACCGTGTACTTAACCACCTCTCGACTAAGGAGGAACTAGAATATAAGTTTGAACAGTTGTACTCAACTGATTTCAAAGACCCATTTAGTTATACCCCATCTATGTCTGTGGATGATCGTATAGCATTCAACGATATATCAAGCTCAGTGTAAAGGTTAAATGGACAATACCAAATAGCTCTGCCTTAGAGGCACTAACATAAGTTACCTAATAATAGAAAATTAGCAGAACATATACATAGAAGTTTGAGAGGTAGATTTGTTAGGGATGCGAAGCTGTTCCAAGACTATGTGAACACTATGACGCGATATATAGAAAGAGATTATGCCGAGAAAAAATCAAATTTGTTTATTATGGACAGCAACAATGAACATGACAAAATTCAGATAAACTTGAATGGAACAAACGCTCCTCACTTTAAATCGATAGATCAGGGTTTTTCTAGTTCTCCCTCTAATCATCCTGTTTCTCTTACAGAGGCTTCTGTTGCATCACTCGAAGCATCAAATGAATTAGCTAAGTCGCCTACCGTTCTGTCAAGTCCTACCATAGCTAAGAAAGACATTCCATCTGATTGTGTTCTCGGATCAAATATTTCATCAAGCGTTGTGAATGCTGATGTGGTGTGTAGAATTCTTTTTGAATGTTTTGTTTTTGGGAAAATCCCTCCATGTTTACATATTTTTGCTATGACCTGATGGACTTTTTCTCTTGACATTTTTGGTATTTTATTTGATTCCAATTTGAGATTTTACCATTGTATGGTGTTATTCTTTCCATATTTTGTACTTATATTGAAGTTTTTGTGTTTGCCTTTGAACTGTACATATATTGTTTAAATTTGATATAATATGGCTACCGCCACATTTTTGGATAGACGCGGTGGCTGCTGGACTTAGTGTCACTTACTAGCTGTTGTAATAGATACTCTACGGAGTAATTTAGTCCTGGAAGAAACAAAAACACCGTAAGCCTCTGTATTTCCATTTTATAACAATATAGAAACGTTTTCTCCTAGAAAATTTGGCCTTTTGAATTGGCTGGGACCTGGATCTAGGAGTATCGTACCGGTGTGTTTCTATTGGACGCGATTAGGACAGCCGCCGGCGAAATAGATTCTACATGGTGAAAGATGCATCGGTTGATTTATTGATATCATCATCTACAAGTCATGATTCTGCTTTATGTCCTTTTACTACATTGGCTAAAGTAGTTACAGCTTCTCAGATAGACTGTAAGGATTCGAAAAATCTAGAAGATTCTGCTAGGGAAGTAGCTTTAATGAGGAAAATCATACAGAAGGAAACATTACCCTATGCGGATCCAACCAGATGAGTAAACGAACGCTGGGAATAGAGCAGAATACCCGAGCGCATGAATCACTTTTCAGAGTTCATGAGTTTCCTGGAAACCTAGATAGAAGGAATATTTTGTCGTTCATAGCATTACTCTTTGATCCTGTAGGGGGTATATGGAAAGATATCATGAAGTCAATGAAAAGGAATCCACAACATGGAGACTCAGTGTTAGTAAACAATAATGAATTGCCGAGAAATCTGTGGGCGAAAGCTTTAGTTAGAAAGGTCAATTATGGTCCAGATGGAGAAGTCAGAACAGTTCGATTAAAGACAGCAACCGAAGAAATCAACTGAGATATACGGAACCTATGCTTACTTAAAGAAGCCGACTACTTGAACGCTACGTAACGAGGTCTGGACGTGGTGACCGCTTCGCGGGAATGTTAGTTATTTATAACTGATTGTAGTTATGCCATAACTAACCAATCACATTGTGGTTTAAGCGCTCACCACGATATCTAGTCTGACCGGTTTGTAAACCTTCTTTGTTGTAAATGACCTATTGATTGAAGGATGTTATTATCTTATTATATTGATGTGACTCATACTTTTATTCATTTTCCAAAGACACACTATACTGGTCGGTACGTTTGCTCGTCTTACTTGACAATTGTAATTTCCTTATTTATTGTACAAATTTAATCGTGTTTTGTTTAGAAACAGATAAGGTTTAAACCAAGTTGTCTTCTACTAACTATAGCTTTACCATTGATTCTGTATTCAGTATTGCGTTCACTGTTTTACAATTACATCTGTAGGACAAATTAAATCCTACTCATAGTCCATCTGTAACGAACATCTACACTATCACCGAAAAAATCAGGGGTAGGCCTTATAAACTGAAACCGCTATATTACTGTCAAGCTGGCCAATTGATATGATTGATAGTATTTCGAGTTCACCTTAGTCGATAAACGAGAACGAGACAGTGAAATCCGTTGCCCTGCCTGACTGAAGGAGAAGTCTTGGTCTGGTGTATAAAATTGCTTTCTAGGAGCACCCAGAAAATATACAATGATCTCAAGCACACAAATCGAGTTTATTTATACACCATAGAATCGTGCTAGGGAGAGCCACAAAAATAGCGTACTAATGCTTGAACCGTCTATACACATAACGAGGCAGTACAAGAGACGAAGTTCCAGGAAATAAGTGATTTCATCGAGCTCAAAGAAATCAACTGGTTTATACTAGCTCGTGAGAAAGGTATTGGATTGGATTTAATTCAGCTGTCCTAATTCGGTTAGTACTGAAGGTCATACGGACAGGCGTTTATTTAATGCTATACATCGTTTTCGTGGGGCCATCAGAGACAATTCATCGGACAATTGCGTTGCAAATAATAAAGGTCAGCAAGAGTTTGGTGAATGCCTATCATGTGGCGATTTCAACTCTTGCAATCCATGCACATCTCGTTATGCCAAATGCATCAAGTGGCAGAATAGGTCACATTAAATCTGCTTGTATATCAGCTGTGCATTTCGCGGCTAGTTATGATAAATCCTGTTACACGGATCTTAATAGTGTCGTTTATTCCAAAAATGAGATGCCATTCTTGTTGTAAACCCCCAGTGGTTCACTTCATATTCGAGAACGATTATGTATAACTAATGGTTCTTTTCATTATTTCACCGCTCATACTAGTTGTATAGAATCTATCATTTGATTCCAAATGTTAAAATAACCAATTTTCAATGCTGTAGTTAAACCTACTTAGTGTCTTGTTTTGAGTATTACTAGTCATAAAGTCCCCATTCTCATGTAACTCACTGATCAGAGGTAACAGATCTTCGATTTTAACTGGTGAGTTCGTCGTCAGTGATTTTGGACCGACTATACTAAGCCTGAAACATTTAAAAACGCTTCAACGACAGTCTCCTCTATCAACGGATCTAATAAAATTCTTGATAACCTGTCGAATACAAAGTCAAATATTTGCAGTTAATTCCTAAATTTTGCCATTCTGATTATCAGACATGAAAAATTGGGATATTGCGCAAAGCAAACAATTCTATTACTACTACGAAACTTAGTGAGCTATTGTTGAATACTATCGATGAGTAGGTTTTCGACAATCGACGGAAGTTCGTATATACGTTGGAAACAACCACTGAACACATTACTAGGACCTATGTGAGTCCGTTGCAATTTCCTTCATTAATTCTGATAATGATGAGCTTCTTCTAGACAATAATCAGTTTGACTTCAAGCAAGAATCTCAGTTACATTCAATGAAGCTTTTCAAAAGATGTGCGAAGTATTCTAGAAAACCCAACATCCGTTTAATTAGTGACAAATTTGATGGTTGCATGCGACACTTAGATTGTTCTGGGTATTACAAGTTACCGTATGGAATTTGGCTACTTCCGCTGACAATCCTTTATTATTTACTGCCCTTCATAAGTAGCATACGTGTTATTCATATGATTCGTCTCAAAACTATATACCACATCTGGGTGAAATTATCAAGATGAAAATCAAAGTAGTGTGTCCCACTTACAACAAGGCTTGTAAGCGCAGTGCAGCAGAATATCGTCTAAAACGTTAGTAGTGTTGTACGCAGATGCATGTCACTGATCGAACATCTTGAGGAACAGAAGACAGCCAGGAATGCGCTTGTTTTGCAAATGGATGTTTTATGATAGGGTGTACCCTTGTTAAGCTAGTACATTGTATCATCTTCAAATAGATGACACATTCAATCCGGTCTTCCATCTTCGTTTATTACAGCGTAATGATACAAACTTCGTACAGATAACATAGTGTGAAAGAATATCCGATAGCAGTATAGAGTAAGCAAATCCACAACCTACAGGGAATCTTTGACAATAATTTGAGTGTATGAGACTAACCAAAAGCCGTTTTGCAGGTCTGTCTTTTTCGGTAAGCACAGGTAATGCTAATATATAGTATTCTTTCCCTGATCAGTCGAGTCAAAACTCAGAAGTGACAAGACAGAGAACAACCATTCGTAGAATATATTCTCACAGTAACGGTGCATTGAACCAATATTAGTTTGAATTTATGTAGAGACGGATGATTTTAATGTGTAAAAACACTGATTTTCATAACTCTAACTGAAAAATTTGGTACAATATGCCCATGGAATGGAATGATTATTCGTGATGTTATAAATAAATACCCAGGAGATATTGTTTTTGAACTAACAAGCGTAGCGAGCTATCGATTGAGCATGCTATCATCAAAAGTAAAACATTATTAGCAGACAGATCTATTACAGTTCTCAGCATCAGCGGTAAACTCATAAAACCGATACAAATGAATCTTATCTTTCGTCGCAGGAAATTCCCGACCATGGTTGCCACCTTGTCGTGGTAGTCGGGCTTGCCTATCGTGAAGACCCAACCGAGCTATATTGGCTGGAAAATATGTTCCTGTAGGTCATACCATGCCAGACAGGTCGATTGGAGAACAGTAAGACTAAAAGCAGCAACTCAAGGCTTGAGGGCCATGTCATACTGCTGAATGTAGAGGGGTGTCACAGAAGTAAAGTGCTTCCCCCAGCTAACTCTTTGAAAACTCATAAAAAGGCCGTGCATGGCCAGCCTCAAGCAGTCATCCCTTTTGCTCTGCGGCCACACTCCAAGGTCTCTAGGACCAACGCTTATCTGAGTTCCATTTCAGGCTCTTCAAGAAACACCCTTCCACAGTGTTGGCAGCCGTGGCGTGACAACCTCCTTCGATCCGTAACAGCACACAAAACCCAATCGGTCAAAATCAAATCTTTCCTACACTCCTAACATCTGTCTTATCTTAACGACTAACTCTTCTCTTATCTCTTTATCACCCTGCACCACCAATGTTAATGATTCGAGCACGCGAAACGTCATTCCTGGTCACCTGAAACCCCACTCCAAACTACTTGTTGGAGGTCTAAATGTCCGGACATTTTGTTAAATAAGGCAACGAGCTTTCCTAGCTAGAACTGTAGAAACTCACGAGATCGATGTATGCTGCGCCTTCGAAAAACTCATACAGAATCCGAGTAGCATCATGCATTTCACCTCAGCATGTCAAAATAAAGAAGCAGCTCGATTCACGCTTCGTGTGTCTGGAGGCTCTTCTGCTTCCTGTGACCTCGCTGGTGTAAGTGTAGCATTAGGTCGCAGGACAGAACTAGTTCTCTTAGACTGGATCCCAGTAGATATTCGCTTATGCGCTGTCCGACTAAACGGGACAGTAAGGACTCGAGAGGATAAGGGGACTCTTCGTTGCCTATTTGTTGTGTCGGCGTACGCTCCCACTGACTGCAGTTCAGACAAGGTGGTAGATGAGTTTTAAAGGAAGCTTTCGGACCTCCTCCAAAAAGTTAAGCGCTCTGATAAAGTAATAGCAGCTGGTGACTTTAATGATCAAGTAGGTAGACTAAGTGAAAAGGAAAGACACCTTGGTGGATCTTATGGAGTCGTGACTCAAAGATCAAAAACTGGCGACCGTGTGCTGCAGCTATGCTTAGATAACCACGGTGAAAGATAAACTATACGATTAGGAGGAGCCTTGGATGTCAATAGCATTTTTCGAACTGATAGGTGCTAGGAAGCTCATTCTGTCACACTTCTGTTGACCACGATCTTCAGTCATCGTGAGTGATAAGTTGATGTAATCCCTCCTACTCTTGAAGAATTTGAATAGGCCGTAGGAAAACTAAAACGAGGGCAAGCCGCAGGGTCTTACAGGCTTACTGCTGAGATTTATATGTTGGTAGTCCAGTTCTGAGGCACATGTTTAGATTCAGATCATGCTCTAGTGCGAGAGCGTTTTTGTTTACGTCTTACTGGATGTACGAAAGACACCGCAAGAAAACGTGTTAAGGTTCTACTTAATGATAGCATAGCTAAGAATATATTTGAGGAACAACTAGAAAACGAGTTTGGCGGCCATGTCAGTTATTCCCATTCCGAGGCAGCTTGTAATGATATCGAAAAAGCTGTGGAAACAGAAATGATATCTGCTAGTAAGGTATAGCGTAACGTTAGGTATAAGCCGTGGATCTCAGCAGCATCCACCTAACTGATAGACGCTCGTAAACTCTTCGCACCTGGCACTGAACATGACCCTGAGCCAAGTCAGCTTAATCGCAGGCTGATGAAAAGCCTACGCAACGACGCGAACAGTGGTGGGTGGCGGAAGCAAAAGCGATGGAAAAGGCAGCGGCGATAGGCAATAATTGACAACTTTTCCGTGTAATAAAGGAAACCGGTATAAGGAATCCATCTGTTAGAGAAACTATCTCAGAATTGGATGGGGTTATTATTCATTCTCAATTCGGGAGATTGGATCGACGGGCAGAACACTTTAGGGATCAGTTCGACTGGCCTTCAGCCACACTTGCGTTGCCCACGATCTCCTTTCATCTTGAATGGCAGATCGATTTAAGTCCTCCTAGTCTTTACGAAGTTCAGAAAGCTATAGGAAACGTGAAACGGGGGCGAGTTTCGGGGTCTAACATGCTTACCCCTGAGATTTTTAAGGATGGTTTTCCAGTTTTAGCAGTCAGACTGACTGAAATCTTAGGTGGAATCTGAGAAATCAGTGTAATCCCATCTGAATGATCTCAGTCACTGAATATCCCAGTCTGTGAAAAGGACAAAAGTCCTGTTGTGGCAGCCGCCGAGGAATCAGTCTAACTGATACGGTATCTAAAACATTGGCCTCATTAATACTCGGACGCCTAACTAGAGCTCGTGAAGACCAGACTAAAGAAAACCAGGTTTTTTTTCAACCTGGACGTGGATGTATAGACCAAATATTCACACTACGACAGGTCCTGTAATACAGACACACATTTAGGCGTCCAACAATAGTAGTATTTCTCGACATTAAGTCAGCATTTGACTCTGTGGATCGAGAGGTTCTGTGTCAGAGTCTGTCACTAAAAGGTTTACCGAAGAAGTGCATTATCTTTATACAAGTTCTGTACTCGAAGACCACTGTTCATGTGAAGGCTTATGGCGAAATGTCATCGGAATTCATTACTTCAAGTGGGCTGTCCACTTTTCCCATTCTTGTCTAACTTTGTAGTAGATATGTTTTTGGAGTTAAGATTATCCTCATCAGACTTTTCAGAAGTAGATCTTCTACCAGGAGGTTCGCTTATTGACTTAGAATATGCCGA
This sequence comes from Schistosoma turkestanicum, assembly GCA_944470395.2. Taxonomy (NCBI): domain Eukaryota; kingdom Metazoa; phylum Platyhelminthes; class Trematoda; order Strigeidida; family Schistosomatidae; genus Schistosoma; species Schistosoma turkestanicum. Next base: position 47,983,172 of record OX103971.1, read on the forward strand.
TGACATAGTCTTCTGACTACCCTGAGCGATAATGCAAGCATGTTCGGGATGCGGTTCCCAACCTCGAAATGTAAAATGCTACTTCAGGATTGACTTGCATCGGCACCTGAACTAACTTTAGGTAGTGAAGAAGTCGAGCGTGTCGACCACTTCACTTATCTCGGGAGTCTCATCAGTGTCGATGGCCTGGTGACTGTTGAAATCTCAGCATGGGCACAATAGGCTCGATCGGCTTTTGCCAACTTGCGTCACCAATGTCGCTAACCAAAGGTCGAATCTACTGCGCATTAGTTCGATCCGTTCTACTTTATGGCTGTGAAACATCGCCAATAAGAGTAGAGGATATTCGTAGGTTGCTGGTTCTCTATCATAGGTGTCTCCGAAGCATTGCTCGTTTATCTTGGGACTATAGATCAAGCAATGCAGTTGTTGGGGGACGGGTACTAGTTAGGGAAGGCAGATAAATATATAAAGAAGTTCAACTGCCTTGTCGAACCATGTTTTCCGATGTAGGAATAGGTTGGAAGACAGCTACGGGCGCCAAACTAAAACATGGTAAAAATCCATGAGTTCACTGACAAGTGGACTAGGGCCTTGTTGGTAGATGCAGACTACCTGGTTGGGAGTCAGCAAGACCATAGTAACCGATGGTTGGAGACCTTAAACGACATGGGTTAAAACCGTTTACAACGGCGCAGGTGCATCCACTCGTTGTGTTCTATGAAAACCCAATCTTCTGAATTCGTCATCACCTCTATATTTCTCCTTTGATGCTTGAAGTATATTTCTTGAATGATATTTTCGAACCATAATCTTCTCCATTACTGTTAACAATTCTACAATCTGTACCACTATGCGATTTCAACTGACGATTGCGTCTCTGTGCTAATGTGGTATGGCAACTTCAACTGATATACTTGCGTACGAAGTTCAACCTTGTAACTGACTGACCCCGGTAAATTAGCTAGTGACTTTCTGGCCTCAGCAGTGTGCTAACCCCGAAGAAACAATAAAGTTGAGACACAGGGGCATTCAGTCAGAGTTCAAAGCTGGACGAGACGCACATCCAAGACCCGACTGATAGCCAACTCTGCTACTAATGCTTGTAGTATATATAATGATTCCGAGACTATCAGTGATTGGGATCAGTCAGATAAGATTACACCCATTTCCCAGATTCTACTTAAGATCTCAGTCAATCTAAATGTAAAAAGAGGACTACCATCATACAAATCTCAGCAGTAAGCCTGTAAGACCCTGCGGCTTGCCCTCGTTTTAGTTTTCCTACGGCCTATTCAAATTCTTCAAGAGTAGGAGGGATTACATCAACTTATCACTCACGATGACTGAAGATCGTGGTCAACAGAAGTGTGACAGAATGAGCTTCCTAGCACCTATCAGTTCGAAAAATGCTATTGACATCCAAGGCTCCTCCTAATCGTATAGTTTATCTTTCACCGTGGTTATCTAAGCATAGCTGCAGCACACGGTCGCCAGTTTTTGATCTTTGAGTCACGACTCCATAAGATCCACCAAGGTGTCTTTCCTTTTCACTTAGTCTACCTACTTGATCATTAAAGTCACCAGCTGCTATTACTTTATCAGAGCGCTTAACTTTTTGGAGGAGGTCCGAAAGCTTCCTTTAAAACTCATCTACCACCTTGTCTGAACTGCAGTCAGTGGGAGCGTACGCCGACACAACAAATAGGCAACGAAGAGTCCCCTTATCCTCTCGAGTCCTTACTGTCCCGTTTAGTCGGACAGCGCATAAGCGAATATCTACTGGGATCCAGTCTAAGAGAACTAGTTCTGTCCTGCGACCTAATGCTACACTTACACCAGCGAGGTCACAGGAAGCAGAAGAGCCTCCAGACACACGAAGCGTGAATCGAGCTGCTTCTTTATTTTGACATGCTGAGGTGAAATGCATGACGTCACTCGGATGAAACATGTTAGGGGGTGTAGGGAGGATTTTATTATGACCGATTGGGTTTTGTGTGCGGTTACTGGTATGAGGGACATTCGTAGTTCTTTCGTATCCTATTACAGATGTCTTTGAAGCATCGCTCGTATATCTTGGGACTACTGAGTAAGCAATGCCATCGTCAGGAAACGAGTAGTAGTTAGGTATGGCAAATCAACAGATGAAGTATTGAAACTTCTTCAGTTGAGGTGGTTGGGACACGTGTTACTTAGGTCCATCCACCAACTGCCTCGACTAGCTATGTTTTGAGTTGAAGTAGGTGAGTTTGTTCGGATTCGGTCAAAAAGGGATTTTAGGCCGGAAGAAAGATAGGGGCGGCCAAACCAAAACTTGACAGAAAACCCATGAAGTCACTGGCGAGTGGAGTGAACGACGTTGGTAGGTGCAGACAACCTGGTTGGACCCGCAAGATAATAGTAACCGATTGTTACAGACCTTGAATGATATGGCGTAAAATCGTTAGCAAAACCCCACGTGCATCCACTCTGTCTTTCCTCAAATTTTAATCGTCTGAACTCCTCATAACCTCTATCTTTCTAAATTTATTTCAATGAATCATACTTGAATATCTTCGAAAACTAATCGATTCGATTACTGCTAAGAATTCGACTACCTCTACTACTGAGATTCGAATTGACAATTGCGTCTTTGTGCTAATCCGGTACGGTAACTTGAACGGACTGACGTATGTACGAGGTTCAAAGTTGTAACTGGCTGATACAAGTGTTGAGGGAAAGGTTTTGATACCAGTGTTAAAATGTATCATTAGTTTACCATTACGTACATGATTACTCAATTCAATAGAAACAAAGCGAGTTCAGTTGTAATCTATTTATTTAATTTTAAAAAATAATTTTCTCTGGGACCTAAGGAGAATCCAGATCTGCATATAATATAGGTGGCGGCTCTCACAGCAGATTGCAGTGACGTGATCAATGGCTTATTACGTATGTAATCCGCAATAAATCCAGCAGCAAATGCATCTCCAGCTCCATTCGTATCGACTATTTCATGGTCTTTAACATGCTCTACCATAAATTGGTGGATATCCGATTCAAAAGAGTTCGTATATACTAAGGGGTCTTTTCCTCGAGTTATTATAACCAGTCGTTTACGCTGTTTTCCATCAGCGAATGGTAAATCAGCTAGGAAACGTGCTACTCCATGAACAGTTCTATCCTGAAGACCATTAGCCACTCCATATGCTTTGGCTTCGGCTTCATTTCCAAAGATTACGTTAGAATGTGATACGATTTCATTTAATTGCTGAGTATTGTATTGAGGAAGGAAAGGAGCACTAAGATTGAAACAAAATAACTTTCCACTTTCCAGAGAATGTGTGGCTATTTTATGCATACCTTCATAACAGGTATTTATTACGAAGCCCTTGAAAATAACTATATAACACGATTTTGACTTACTGCAATATAATACGCTTGTGCTTTTTCAACAAGACTCCAAATTTCCGGACTTTCAATGTAATCCAAGGAAAGATAAGACGCTGCTCCCAGGTAGGTGACCATGCTACGTAGTTTATCTCTGACAAGGACTGCTACTTTTCCGGTGTTCGGAATGCCCTCTTTGGACTGGAATTTCGCGTTTAAATTCAACAGCGAACAATCCTTCTTAATGTAATCCCCTTCTGAGTCAGAACCTACGCATCCGACAAATGAGCAAACAAATGGTTTCTGAAGTATCCACTGAATCATTTTAACTGTGTTCAAAGTGGCTCCTCCTGCGATACGGTTTATGTTGCTTTTTTTCTCGATATCTTTATAAATGGGCATATGATTCTCTCCAGCCAGTACGATATTATCCTTTTCCAGATTATATCTCTCATACAAATAGTCGTCAGCATCTACAATCATATCTAGGAGAGGGTTTCCCATCCCGAAAACATAACCCTCCGGCAGATCATCCATTTCAAAGATTGACAATTTTAAAGTAAGCGGCTTATTATATAAACTATCATCCAGCCAATTAGTATGGAGTGTGATATCTCTGTTATATGATTTGCTGTCTCTAGGTCATTCTGTCATCTAACCGTGGAAAAGTATTGGATGTTAGAGAACGTGCTAAGTTATAGTTGCTGTGGCTGCTTTGGTGAGCAGATCTTTTAACTAGCTGTTGAGTCTCATTCCGTAAAGTCGTCTGGAAATTATATGGCCTCGTTTCAACGTTGGGAATACATTTGATTTTTGTTCTTGCGCTATTATTGCCTTATCACCTAGTGTTCCCATCCGAATCAACGTATAAACACGTACGTATTATCATCTAACTGCAGTAGTCTTTTTTTTAAAATAAGCTTTACCGTGAAGATTTATTTTAATATATCTAACAGTGTTCATTACTGACATGACCCTACCAAGAACCACTCTCTCTGTCCTTTGGGCTAACTTTCGATCACTGAGTTGGAAGCCAATGGTTCACATGTTCAACTCCAGTGAGTTCCCAGTATTCTCCTACCGTCATTCGCACTCGAAGGTTCTAGTTCTATTTCTAGTGCGATGATCAGTGAATACTGCTTTGAAGTCCTGTAATAGGATAAATAACTGTGCAGTGCTTCTTGGTTTCCAGCAGTCGTCAACCTAAAGTCATTTTGAAGTGAACGCCTTTTGAGATTGGAAAATGTTCTTAGACCCTTTTACTGAGTAGATGCCATTTTGATAAATTATTGAGTGTAGCCCATTATTATTTAGAAATATTTGTGCTATGATTTCGTTTCATAAAGATAACTTCATTCGTTAATGATTCGATGAATCATGTATATGGATTTTCAGTCTTTTGATTCGACTCTCAAAGAACTGTTTGTAATTACTTAATAATCATAAATTTAAGATTGTATGAATGGATTACTAAAGTTCTGAAACAATGTAGATTCAAGGATTGTCATCTACTCACATGATGAAGCTAGCGTAACATTTTCTTTAGACAATAATTGTAGATAATTTATTGTGATTGATACAAGCCTAGTTATTATAAATACTAGGGGAACATGGCTTAGTTGCCCAAGAATTTGTTTCTTCTAGACAGGTTCCAACTTCTCTTTACTTATCAAAGTTTAGGCATTTATCTAGCATTGCTATTTCTGAAATCCAATGCATCGTAACGGAATGTATATTCAGGTCCTAATTGTAGTGATACACGATTTCATGATATAATGTGCTAGCCTATAACCTAATAGATCATATCTGTGATCGCTACTTGAGCATGATACTGTACAGTCACTAGGATCGGGTCTAGCGAGTCACATTTTTCTATTGAATTCAGTTCGCTACGTAAAGTGATTACCATCTCTAGGTTTTTGACAGCTACCATTGTCCCCTTTTCTTAATATTTCTATTTCAGCCTCGGTCTTATCATGTCTTATTAATTTGTTTCTACTTTTTAAATAAACAATGTATTTTTTTGTACTACAGATATACATCAGTCGGAAGTGTGGAAGGCACACACCCTAATCCCCAATTAAGATACATAACAGAAAGTGGACGGATCGCATACCATCCAGCCTATACATTAAACGAGAAAATTTATGAACGCATCGGTCGTGTACATACAAATACAAAGCTCGATTGAATCAAAGCCATACATAAGTTAGCCTTTCAAAGAAACACTCGTAAGACAATTGTTGACGGATATTTACGATTTTGGATAGACAGCTATAAAAGACTGTCTTCGCAGCCGTTCAGTAGCATACGTATTCTGAATCTGCTTAAAGCTTTAACAATACGTTTACAGATATAAATATCAACTCATATTAAACGTACCTTAGTTACTTTTTACTAACAATGCTATAACATAGATTGATGAAGTCCGTTTTCTTGGTGTGTCCTTCGTCATAACATCTCTTGACAAAAACTCACAATTCGCGTATTCTCACTTATAAAACTTGTCTCACTCACCGAAAATGTCAGTCAGTCAGTCAGATGCAACGTAGAACTTCGTACGTAAGTACATCAGTTCATGTCGCCATACCACATCAGCACAGAGATGTAATTGTCAATTCAAATCCAATAGAAGAAGAGGTAGTAAGGGTATTGGAAGTAATTGGGGAGGTTAGGATTAGAAGATATTATTCAAGAAGTACGATTCAGTGAGAAAAGTTTAGAAAGTCAAAAGTAGAGGGGTTGACGAATCCAGAAGATAGGGATTTGAAAGAACACAGAGAATAAATGCACCGGCACCATTGCGAACGATTTTGAGCCATGTCATTCAAGGTCTTTACCCATCGATTATTATCATCTCACGGACCCCAACCAGGTAGTCGACAATTACCAACATGGCCATGTTTTTGTTTGGCCGCCCCTAACTTTCTTCCAACCTACTCCTACGCTACAAAACAAAGCTCTTCGAGGCAGTCGGTGATTAGGCATACGCAGCACATGTCCCATCCACCTCAACTGATGGAGTTTCAGCACTTCATCTATTGATCTGCCATTCTTACCTAGCACCCGTTTCCTAATAACAGCGTTGCTCACTCGGGTGTCCCACGATATACGAGCAATGCTTCGAAGACACCTATGATCGAAAACCAGTAACCTACGAATATCTTCTACTCTCACTGGCCATGTTTCACAGCCATAAAGTAAGACGGGGCGAACTACTGCACAGTACACTCGTCCTTTAGTCAGCAAACGGATATCTCGCCTACGCCATAAGTGACGCAGGTTTGCGAGCCAGCAGGTAAAAGGTCTACTCCTGAAAATTCAGACGAGGATGATGTTATATCTAGGGGCGTGTCTATGACGAAATTGAACAAGAATGGAGAAAGTGGACATCCCTGACGGCCACCACTTGAAGTGAAGAATTCCGGTGACAGTTCGCCATAAGCTCTCACCCGACCAGTGGTGTTCGAGTAGAGAGCTTGTATAAGGTTATTGTATTTCTCTAGTACACCTTTCAATGACACACTGCCACAGAACCTCACGGTCCACTGAGTCGAATGCCACCTTATGATCCAGGAAGACAACTGTTGTCGAACGCCTAAATGTGTGTCTGTGTTCCAGGACCTGTCGTAGTGTGAAGATGTGGTCTATACAACCACGTCCAGGTCGAAAACCAGACTGGTTTTCTCTAGTCCGCTCTTCACGAGCTTTCGTTAGGCGCCGAAGCATTATTGAGGCCAATATTTTAGATACTATATTAGTTAGACTTATTCCCCTGTGATTGTCACAAGAAGACTTCTGTCCTTTCTTATAGATTGGGACAATCAGTGATTGAGACCAGTCGGATGGGATTGTGTCCATTTCCAAGATTCTACCTAACATCTCGGTCAACCTAGCTGCTAAAACTGGACCACCATCCTTAAACATCTCAGGGGTCAGTCTGTCACGACCTGCAGCTCGCCCTCGCTTCAGATTTCCTAACGCTTTCTCAACTTCAAAAAGACTAGGGGGACTTACGTCGATTTGCTATTCAGGATGACTGGAGATCGTGGGCAACCGAAGCGTGGCTCGAGGCCAGTTGAAATGATCCCTAAAGTGTTCTGCCCATCGATCCAGTCTCCTGGATTGAGAATGGATAATAAGACCATCCTTTTCCGAGATAGTCTCACTCACATTTTGGTTCCTAATACCGGTTTCTTTAATAAGGCGGAAAAGTTGTTTAGTGTTGCCTATCGCCACTGCCTTTTCCATCGCTTTCGCCACCCATCACTGTTCACGGTCGTTGCGCAGGCTTTTTATCAGCCTGTGCTTAAGCAGCCTTCGCTCTTCATCATGTTCAGAGTCAGGTCGGATGAGTTTTTGGGCATCCATCAGATCGGTGGCTGCTACAGAGATCCACGGCTTCATTCTAGCCTTATGCTCTACTTTACTAGCAGATATCACTGCTGTTTCCACAGCCATTTTGATATCAAACCAACCTGCTTCTGGATGAGAATCTCCTACATGGTTGCTTAACTCTGTTTCTAGTTGCTCCTGAAATATTTTCTTAGTTTGATTATCATTAAGTAAAACCCTAAGAGGCTTCCTTACGGTGTCTTTCCTACGCCTAGTAACCCTCAAACAAATACGAGCTCGTACTAGGGCATGATCTGAGTCTAGACATGTGCTTCAGAACGAGCGGCAGTCCTCTATCGAACCCCTCCATCGGTGGCTGATGGCGATGTGATCTAGTTGAGTCCAACGTTGAGACGACTTTGGAGGTCGCCAGGTCAACAGATGCTTTTCCTTATGCCTGAAGTTAGTGTTTGCTAAGAATAGGCGGTTATCTGAGAATACTTGCAACAGACGGTCGCCATTGTCTGTTCTGTGAGCCGTGACGCCATAACATCCACCTAGGTGTCTTTCATTTTCACTCAGTCTACCTACTTGAGCATTGAAGTCACCAGCCATTAGTACTACATCAGAGCCCCTAGCTTTTTGGAGGGAGTCTGAAAACTTTCTGTAAAACTCATCTTTCACATCGTCTGAACTGCAGTCAGTGGGGGCATAGGCAGATACGATGAAGAGGCAACGGCGTGTGTCCCTATCTTTCCGAGTCCTTACCTTCCCGTTTAGTCGGACAGCGCACAAACGACTATCTACAGGGATCCACTCTAGGAGACATTGTTCAGCTCTACGACTCAATGCTATGCCTACGCCAGCAAGACCCCGGGAAGAAGCATCAGGGCTTCCAGATACACGAAGAGTAAATTGACAAGGTGAAATCAGATTAATAATTTTACTAGGATCCTGTATGCGCGTTTCCGAGACGCAGCATACATCGATGGCACGAGATTCTAAAGTCCTAGCTAATGGAGCCTGTTGCCCTATTTGACACAATGTCCGTACACTAAATGCTCCAAAATGTAGTTTAGAACGGGGTTTCAAGAGACCAGGAACGACGTTTCGTGAACTCGCATCGTTTGCATTAGCTGTGCACTGTGATAAATGAATGTGAGAAGAGTTAGTCGTGGAGATAAGAGAGGTATGTGTGGGTGTAGGAAGGATTTGATTTTGACCAATTTGGTCTCGTGTGGTGTTGCAGGTATGAGGGCGGTTATCACTTCCCGGCTGCCCACACCGTGGAAGGTCACCGAAAATGTGGAATGGATGAATAATATTAACTAACCACTTAAGTTGGAAATGAACATAAATTTCTCGAAATGTTCCGCAGAGTTCTCTATAGGCTATTTGTAGCTGATGGCGATTTCGGATTCCATTTTGGAAGCGTTTAAATATCTGTTTCGTAGTACAGTTTACAATTCGACGGTATTTTTTACTCTAAAGTACATAAATATGAGAATCGGGAGCTGTTCTCTATTTCGATCACTGACTGTCAAAGTAAATAGCTTCGTTGGTTTCTGTTCAATGAATAAAGTCACTAATCACTGGACTGTTGAAAATTAATTGCGTGGATAGTACACAAACTTTATGATGAAACAATCTGTGAGAAGTAATTAACATTTTTACAGATAAAAGCTAATGGAATGTCAGTGTAAACTATAAGAGTAATTTAGTTAATTAGACTCACAATGTAAGGTTAGTCTAATAACACCCACACAATTTGAATCGATGACCCAGACGAAGCTGTAAAATTTGAATAATATAATTCACTGCCGTCGTAAAGTTTAAAATTTTGATTAAATTATGTTAACTAACATATGTATTTAACGTGAAACTAATGATTCGTTAAAAGATGGGTAAAAGAGATGTGAGATTAAGTTTGAATAATTCCGACCAAACAGGAGAGGATTAAATCAGTAAATTATGAGATTGTTTATAGTTTGAGTAGTGATCTAACTTTGTATATAGAAACGCCAGTGCATTATTATGTATTCCTAAGTGAATTTTTTATGCTACGACATCTACAATATACGAGAAGTATCATTTACTTAACGTTAAGGCATTTTTATATAATTGAGCATTTGAATGCGCTAGATTAATTATTACTGTGGCACATGTGCCAGGCTCTACGCTGCATATAACTCACTGACTAAGCATAGCATAAACGAAGGTTTAGTGAAGATTAACTCAGCTGAACACCTCTGGTTCGGAAATTCAAAGTCAAGTGCTTCATCGTATCAATAATATCTCTTGATTCTGTTTTTCTAGAGCATTCAATGTCTTTGCAAAACCTATCCAATGAATTTAGTTGTAATTATTATATGTATTGAAATAAAATGAATACTAAATCCAAATGATAAGACTTTACCTTCTTAGGTCAAATTCATTTCAACTGCAATATATTTATAGGTAGCATACAGTTATCTGCTGCTTCTGGATTTCGTATGCGTCTTTTATTAGATATAGAGTAACAATTATCAATATTTTCTGAGAATGAGACAGAAAATTGTAAACTTGTCTTCTGTTTCTGTTAAGTTGGTGGAGGATGAGTAAAGTTATGATGTCTGTATAGAATAGTGATTAATTTGTGTCTTCTGTCAACTTCAAGTACCAGGAAAGTTATAATCATAATTTATTAAGAAATTAGTATTTAGGGGTTTTATCGCATTCTAGAAATAATTTTATATAGAAAGTGCATTCATGTCAAGTATTAATAATGAAAATACGAAAGCCAATATGGTGTAAAGACTGATATCTCTTATCTACGCATTTCAGTTTCTTGTCAATTTATTCATTCTGTCAACGTGACATCTAAAAATCTTAGATGCTTGAATGAACATGATTCATGACCATTATTTTGAAACGGGAAAATAATTCGTTAGGATAACTAATTTTCAGGTTGGTCTCTACAACAGGAAATCTCACTCAAGTATATCCGATCAAAAGAGAGATGTTGAAAAGGAGCAAATTTATAAGTCAGTAGTTTTAATTGTTAACTAAAAAAGTTGATATATTTGGTGTCGTGAATTGCTTAAATACATCCAGTTATTTGTTGATCTGTGCTCAGTTCAATGTATCCGAGTTTGTCTATTGACCATCTACTAAGTCTATCATAAAAATCGATGTATTTAGATATAGTTTCGATCAGTGGTTAAATGTGTTGCTGATCTATTTATGATGTATGACAGATTCCTATCTGCAGTTCTACTTTCTTCTCTGCATCCAGCCGTACGGATTTTTTTCTTCGTGTTAAGAATTGACAGTTTTTCCTGCACTTATAGCCAATGTCAGTAACAGTATATTGTCATTTACAATAAATGTGCTTCTACCAAAAAGAAATAATATGAAAAACAGAGTAAAGACGAGAGTTGTTTCCGTAATAATACTTTGCACATTATCCGTTTATAATATTCAATAGTAGCTGTAATAAATCTTACCTATGAATGTTTACTTATTAGTATGTTGCTATTAGTCTGCAAGTCATAGATATGCGTATGTAAACTTTGTTGAGTCGACTAATACTGAACTTCTCTACCTAATTAGTTCATGGATTTGTGTTTGTTTACATCGACTTGTCTAGTTGTCCCGATTACTAGTCTGGGCACAGCTTTACTTACAACTTGTATTTATTCTCATTATCTTAGTGGACATGATTATTGTAATCGTTCGAATGCTAGTATTACTGCAGATTGTATACTTATCGTATTAAGTAACTGGATAAATCAATTATAAGTTTGGTCTATGAAACGTTTTGGTTGCACAGTTTGTTCTATTCAAGATGATATTCGTTACTCAGATGAATTCTTTTTATTCAGCGAAATTCTTGTCTTGATCTAGTCTTCACCCAAATATCAAACATTGTATACATGTCGAGTACACACGGACATCTCTCAGGATCTTTTGGTTGGTTGATTTGGTTATTAAGCTTTCCGAATCCTTCTATATAAAACCCTGATGAAAGCAAGTTATCAGGTATTGTCCACAGATAAAATGTCGCCAGTTGGTTGCACGACATGTATGCACTTGTAATCTGCCACGAACGAAACAAAGTGTAACTACTAATTAGTTTTGTCAGCTGATGAAAGTACCAAACATAGAAATGTGGTATAACATAAGCATCTCTTGTGAACAAATTATATTTAGCGTGGGCGCAATAATATAAAAGTTGATCTTAAGAATATATTTTTGTTTTAGAAGGTTTTGATAATGTGAAAGCCGGTAAAAAATTTGACATTAATTAATAAGAATAGAATAACATAATGAATAGTTATTAATTTTTGCTTTAATAAGATAAAATTGATAAATTCAGAAAAGTAATATACATCGTGCGCATGAAAAATTTGGTGCGAGATACAAAACTTCCAAGAAGTCTACCTAGTAGAATGTACAAAACGTTTGGGATTGCCATTCATCTTACGAAACTGATCGACAACCCAGAAACTAAATTTGTGTAACGTCGAGGTTTCTGTTGAATATTACGCGCCAAAAGCGATACTTCAACTCGTGCAAACCATATATGAGGGCTCTGAGTGATTAGTCGTCAGCTTAGGGAATGACTGTTGATGAGAACATTTTAACTTTTTTTGGTGCATTGGAAATGGAGTGCTCGTTGGAATGGAAAATTTAACCACAACCTACAATTATCAAAATAGAATCGGCATGATCACCTAATCAAGTTTATTGTTTTGAGCCATGAAAAAGTGGTTGGTTTTGATGACCAATTAAGATGGATGAGAGATTAAGGGTAAAAGTGTTTATAAAAATCAACCACAGTATTAAAATGATAAGCGCACTAATGGAGTTCAATGATCTTGATTTCACTCTTGTTGCAAACATTACGATTGTCTACAATAAGCAATAAGACATGCTCTTTCTGTGCAACCAACTAATGTAATATCTACGCATACGAACGTTGATAAGTAGTGTGAGATTGAACCTTGTTTACGACTAAATGATCTTTATAGCGAAAGTCAGAGAGAAACAGTAAAATAATCAAACTGTTTTATATAGAAACACAAGTAATAAGACATTATGAAGAAAAAATACGTAAGATCATTGTAAACAAAACTATTAATTAAGGAACGAAATTATTAGTAGTAAGAGTATAAAGAAATCATTTCTATATACAATACACTATGACAAAAAGGAGGTTAGCACTAATATAGTTCATGTGGTAAAGCTGTCCTTTTAGGGAAAAATGCATGATCTAACGGAAAATGTAACAGATTTGTAACTCTTGACGTATACAATGTTGCATATTGTCCAAGACGTTGTGAAAAATAAGACGGATTGTGAAAAGAACGAAAAATACTTCCAAATTGTGGATCAAATACACATTTACTAGCACGTCTTAAAGCATTTCTTTCATCAAGCCATTTTTCAAGTAGTAATTTTGCTTCAGCTGAGTGAACATGCTGAAAAGGAAAAACAATATATAACTATAATGATTTTAAAATTAATTATAAACACATTATTGTTTAAATTAAACTTACATCAAGATGAATAAACAAGATTTAGAATAATATTTTAACTTTTACTTATTAACACTTACGTTAAAGCACAAATTAATGTTGTTTATCATACGTTTGAAATGTGTTTATTTGCCAAAGCAGAGAAGTATTCACTTTTTGGAAGTTAACCTGATGTCAGCTTTATCCCATTAAGACATGATGTTCAACAAGACCGTTAATGTTTTTCTAAGGTGACTCTATACGCATCATATTCGACTATAGATTGGTAATGCAATGTTTCAAAAGTCTAAGCAATCTGTTCAATTATTTAGCCATGGCAACTAATAGTGAAAAGTCACTATATAAGGTGGGGAGAATAAATCAACTCGTTTCAAATAAGTTAACCACATTAGTGATAACCGTGAAGACTTTAAGAATTCTTGAAAATCGGGAAAACTATTATTGTCTGAAAAGATCGAGAGTGCTTTCCGAATGCCATTTAATGTCCGTATGATTACTGTTTGAGTTTTAGAATAATTTCCATGCATATTATATTATTAAAACCTGAGATAACTGTGAAACCTGATATTTAAGGACCTCTGTTGGAAAAGGAGATTGAATAAGTGTATTTCTAGTGGAATAACTTAACGCACTTCGAATTTAGACACAATAATATATGGATAGAGAGGTAGTGGAACATCACTTTCAATTCTAAGCCATAATCAATCGACAATTCAAATGTCCAAATTCACAACTACTCAGCGTACTAGTTAACAAAATCAAATCCACCAAGTGCTAAAAGATAACAAAATTTTATTCATAATAACAATGGCAATATACAATGCTTTGTTATAAATAGGTGATAGATATTATTACACGCCTTAGTTTTGTTTTTATTTTCGTTGGACAAATAAAATAGAAGTTCAGAAAAGCTTGACCTATATTGTATATACACAAAAAATTAATACTTCGTGTTAAAATAGACTAAAGCTGTCTTCCGATAAGACGTTGATGAAATTTATAATTGTCAATAAAAATTTAGTTAATACTGTCTATGTATGTATGGTTCTCGCATCATAAATATATATATACATAGAGAGAGAGAAATTATATTGAATTATTTACTTGATTTTCCTGAATCAACTTTTCAAGCATTCTTAAACGTTTCAAATTAATTTTGAAATCATGATTATTTGCAGCAATAAGTTCACATTCCAGTTCCGGTATAACAGCTCCAGTCATCCAACCGTAGGTACTAGCCACATCCTAACAAAAAATATAAATAACTGATTTAATTCCCAGTATACTTCTACATAATACATTGGTTGTGTCAGAAAAGGAAATTCGACTTTATTTTTACTACTGAATTGTCATCTTTAAGATTTCAGTTCGGAACATTCAAGTGCATATTTAAACACTAAGAAAAGATACATGAATAACAGCATTTACACTATGACTTTGTCTGATATTAAGCTGAAATTAGTTAATGGCTTGTCACTGGAAATTATGTTATTATTAACTTCACTTCCATGGAAAAAATGTAGAATACGGCGAAGAGAAAGATGGTCTGAAGTAATTGTGCGATACCTTTTAAATCAATTATAATCACAGATTTCCTTTCAATGGAATTTACACAAAAATAAGGAAAAGTCAAATCAATCACCAGTGATAGATGAGAACATCAACTACAAAGTCGAATATTTATACCAAACTTATAACTAAATATAGATTAAGGATTATCGAGGAAAATTCAAAGAGAGAACAGACCATTGTTTTAAAACATAAAAGAAGATTGAATTCTCTAATGGCTATAATCTCTAGAAATGGAGTATACGCAACACTTATCTGAAGTTGCAACAGTAAGCTTACCTCTATACCACCGCATATATTTCTCCAACTCCAACTATGAAGCTAGGCTACTCTACTGTTCATAGACCATACACATACGTTAAGTGACAAATGCGATGTGAAATAATCATATACTTAACATTAAAGTCCAAGTAGAATGATATATTACCACGATGGCTAAGTACATTACTTGTCGCAAAATTATCCAATTGAACTCCCTTTAGCATGATAAAGCAGTGTACACCTTTTTTACGGGATAAAACGGATAAGGATTTTAAATTTTTGCACTGACTGTGAACAGTTTGTCAGTAACTTAAGTTAGCAATTCGACGATTAATATACGCGTATTTCCAGAGCAGATGTCTAAAATTCTGTAGATTAGATACCTCACTGTGGAATATGAATATGACAATGGGTAAAAAAATGCGAAGAATGAGGCTATCCAGAGTTAATTCAATCCCGATCTATATCCTCCGCACTTCAGTTATAAGTTTCTATGGTATAAAAGGTAAAACTTCAAACCCCTAATATCTAAGAGCTATTATAAATGATTTGATGTAATGAGTAAGAGCACTGAATACTAAAGACCACGAAGAAGCGAATATTACGTTACGATAGTGTATCCTGGATATGAAAGGTGAAAAAAGTTTAGAAAAAGTAAAACAATGTTTATCAATATATTTGTTTTCACTCATCATTAATGGATGAGCTATGATGTGATACAGACTCGAATGAATGAGATAGTTTTATGAACTACTGTAAGAAACAACTTGAACTGTAGGTAATAACATAATACTAAAATAATTTTTTAATAATAAATTGGTTATTACAGTAAGTAGAGAAAGATATCTATTGGCATTCACATTTATGAATACAGTGGTAGTTTCAAAACCATTTTGATGACAACGGTTTTGAAATAGACTGATTTGTTAAAACCGTAGTGACTTCAGCTAAATACTTATATATACTATTGATGAAGCTGTTTGCTATGACTACGAAATACTTTCCCTGCTACTTATTGCAACGGAATAAAACTATTTTGTTAATGCAAGGAAGAAAACAAGATTGAATAAGTAGACTGATTTGTATACCAACCAGTAAATTCATCGATCATCAGAATAATAATCAATTATGCATCATTTGAAGTGTTCGATAAATCAATTGAACTAATAGTTAACTGATAATCTAATGTGTGAATACAATTTTCAAAATCAACAAATCAACTGACTTGACTGGAGAAAATAATTCTTCACTTATTCATATAGTTTATACAAAATTTATATAAACGCACAAAAAGATAAATGTAGACATCAAAAGAGAATGAACATTGAGAAATGAAGACACGTTTATTCTGAAACAGGTAACATAATACACGTCACCTTACAGATATGATGATGTTAATAATAATTATTAGATAAGAAGAAAAAATATACGAGACTTGTACACTACTTCAGATTTTATATTCAAAACGTTAGCAATATGAAACAGATACAGAAGTAAAAATGACATCATTTGAAAGGGCAGCGTCGGCATAGAAACGTAATACGTAAATAAACTGGTATGATAACGTCATCAAACATTCAAGAAAAGTGTCATGATCGGATTATTATGCAGTATTTAGAATGGTAGACACACCAAAATAGGTTAACAAATATAATTCAATAATTTGCTACCTTCTAATTTGTAAACATGTCATAAGATTTTAATTAAATTAATTTCACATAATTGGGGTCATATAATAAATTATCACATAACATATTATTTATGATGATATGCAGAAGTGATGAATTAGTTCATAATTGTTTAGTCTATAGTAAACACTAATAATTTGGTCATTTCATAGAACTTTATACCATAATAATAAGAGCTAAAACACATCTGTGTAGAATATACATATATATACTTAAACAATGCTTACCGCAAGATCAGCATATACGTGGTCGCCAAAATATAATATACTAGCTGAAGACCATCCTGTAAGTTTTATCATTTGTTCTAAACAACCCTGAAAAAAAAAACAACAACAACAACAGAAGTATCAAAAGCAAACGTTATATTAAGAGAATTCAAATTTAGATCAATGCTGACTAATTTAATAGTTCGAAATACTTCGAATGGTTTGTTGTATACACCCAGCCATCTTCGAGTACTAATTCATAGTTATACTGCGAAAAAACATGCCCTATTGTTTATAGACAATTCGTTTCTTATTAGCTAAAAGTGAGCAATCTATTCAGTAATAGTCACAGTTTCACCCTAAACTTAACAAACAAATATACTTTAGCCAAGGCCTCCATAAACCTCAAAATTCGTCCTTCAACATTTCTATACAATGTTTTGAAGGCTGTCTTGATGTCAATCTTATGCCCTGTCTCAATTATGTGTTTGGCGATCGATGAACATGGTTTTCTATTTCCAACGTTAATCGGCTCATCTGACGTTAACTGATTTTGAAGCCACTTAGGTACATGTTCCACAAACCCACCGGATCTGTACTACCGAACTTATATGGATTACCCAAAATTCATAAACCGAACACTCCACTGAGACCGATATTGTCTATGTGTGGCTCACCTACGCATAAGCTAGCCAAATGGTTAGCTAAATTACTTAGCCCAATTCGTAATAAATTGTGTAAGTTTTCCCTGAAAGATACATTTGAACTAATAGGTGTTCTTGATAACATTAATATTAAAGAAAAGACAATGCATTCTTTTGATGTAAACTCTCTCTTTACCAATGTTCCCCTAATGAAAACTGTAAACTTTCTTTGTGACTATATATTAAGTAATTTCCCCCTTTTTCCCATTCAGTCAAGTCTACTAAGAGAATTAATTTTATTATGTACTGGAAAAGTTCATTTCACGTTTGATGATGAACATTTCCAGCAAATTGATGGCGTTGCTATGGGTAGTCCTTTGGGACCTCTCTTAGCCGATGTTTACATGGCATATGCTGAAAATTTGTGGAATGAGCACATTAATAAGCTTACTCTCTATAGGAGATATATGGATGATATTTTAATTATATGTGATAAAGAACTTAACGTCTCCCAGTTATTGGAAAACTTCAATAGTCTTCAGAATGATATTGTACTAACTCATGAACCAGAAAATAATAATCGGTTGCCTTTCTTAGACATATTGTTGAGCCGAAGAGATAATGGAACTATAAAGCGGTCTGTTTATAGAAAGCCGACGTGGACTGGACAGTACCTAAATTTCAACAGTTTTTGTCCACTGCAACACAAGCGAGGTTTAGTAAAATGCCTCTTCAATAGGGCACAAAGGATTTGCACCACGGATACATTTGACGACGATGCGAAATTCTTAACTGAAGCATTGATTTCAAATGGCTATCCGCTAAAGTTTATCAATAGGTGTAGAGAGCAGTTAAGACAAAAGCAAGTGTTTGATTCTGCTGAAAAGAAAAAGGTTTATATCACTTTACCATTTAGAGGTGAAGCAAATGGTCTAATAATAAGACAGAGACTAAAAGCAGCCATAGAGAAAACATACAACGCTGCTAAACTGATTATCATTGAAAAGACCAAGTCCATGATTTCTCATATACCTAAACGTTGCTCTAATGATTACATCACATCCCATTGTATTTATCAATTTACATGTTTGTGTGGACACACATACATAGGGAGGAGTAATCGGACTTTGCAATCAAGGGTTGTGGAACATGTACCTAAGTGGCTTCAAAATCAGTTAACGTCAGATGAGCCGATTAACGTTGGAAATAGAAAACCATGTTCATCGATCGCCAAACACATAATTGAGACAGGGCATAAGATTGACATCAAGACAGCCTTCAAAACATTGTATAGAAATGTTGAAGGACGAATTTTGAGGTTTATGGAGGCCTTGGCTATTAGAAAATTAAAACCCCCTTTATGTGTGCAGAAACAATTTGTCATAACCTTGAATTTACCTTGGTAATCTTTAAGCCTAGGGTAATGTGACAATTTTCCTACCCCTTCTTATTCTTTTCATATTACGTTAATTTTCTCTCTCCTTTATTTACAATTATCACCCTATGTCTATTTGAACTTTTATTTAATTGACCTTTTATTCATCTTCATATAAAATGCCTTGACAAGTAAATATGTGTGACCAGATTGTTCGAAATGTATAGCGCAAATACATCACATTTTTCAGATCAATTACGTCTTCTCACTGTTCTATCAAAATTTATAAAAGGGACTAATTGTTTTAAATATACTTTACGTTTATAAATAATATCTTATCTAGGATAATACATAAATTTCAATTCAGAATCTGTGGGAGAAAGAGATAGCAAATTACAATGCACCATGTGATGACCGTAGATCACTTTAATCATAAATTTACAATCATATGATGAATTAATGACAGACTGACAAACTCTTGTTGTGATTATTTTCTGACCTTTAATAATAAATTTACAATCATATCAAAAACTAATGATAAACTGACAAACTCTTGTTGTGATTATTTTCTGACCTTAGTATGTTTAATAATAACTTTCTCGACTAGATCGTTTATCATAATCTGCCCATATTATTCCGTATCTATTTGCATAAATGTGCTGTTGTCAGTTATTCACCATTAACTTAGAACATACATGTGTCTGTTTATCTAATTGGATATCCATAATTCATACGTGTTTATTCATGTTTAATGACTAAATCACGTATTAATCATTGAGTTGGCTTTTGTAACCTCTTCTGTTTGCCTCTCTATTCGTATTTCATATTCACCCGTTCAGTTCGCCTGCTAACATAAATATCTAAAATATAAATGTCCTAAAAGCAACTGGTATTCAATATTCCATCTCCAGGTTGCAGAGAGGTGTACAAAGTTAATCAAATTGAAGTCAACAATAGGCACTAAGTACCCAGTTAAATATTATTACTTGGAATTTTATTGTTAACAAATTTCGCACAGGACATTTGATATGTTATTCATAACAAGGAATCCAGGGTCAACAGAAATGTACAACTACACAACAATGTTGTAAAGGAATCTAATCGAATATCCCGATACATACGTGATGTGAACTATGCAATCGACTGAAATACTAGTCATATAATAATCGAGAGGAATCAGATCCAGCTCTATAGTGTTCGGTTTATTGAATGTTGAATAGTTTTATGTGTGTAACATAGATTACAAATGTTATTTGATACAAAACTCATATGGCAAAATCACATGGAAATGAATATAGATCCCGGTTGATCAGCAGAGTGCTAATCATTTGAACAATAATGATCGACTAGTTATTATAAAGTACAAACTCAATAAGTTTTGTGACACATATGACAGTGTCACATTCTAAAAACAGACGGAGTATGACAAAGTGAAGGAAGTTCAAATAATAAATAAAGGTTTTCTTCATACTCCGTTCAAATAGTGCACATAGTGTTTCATATCGACTGACGACTTTGGTCAACATTGAGTATTATTTGACAGATGCACTCGAGTCCGTCCAAAATATCGGACTACTATTTTTCCAAACGTAAATTTAGTATTATACAACTATCTACTTTAGATCTGTAAAATGAATAGGGCTATTATTATCATTATTAAGGTGAATATATTTCACAAAATAATCAAAGACATACTCCCTCATATATTTGACCTCGTTTAAATGTTTGAACTGCTTCCCAGTGTTTAAAAGTTCCACTAATATCAGTGCGGCGAAATTGCCTACAAAATGGTAAAGAAATTAAAGTGACTAAATCATATTGAAAGGATGATGAAGTATGCAAGGGAAAAATGCAGGGATATGTTATTCACAAATCAGTTAATAGAATCTATCGCCCTATAAATGATGCATATTATTAATATGAGCAACAGTATAATGAGAAAACAGATATCATTAGAATGATTACAGCGGAAATTTGTCTAGAAAATAACAACGGTATACGTTTTCAATGATATGTATATTAGTAACTGAAATATATATTTATACATTCTTAGTTGGAAAGCAATATAATGCTACATATTACCAACTCCAAAGATATAATCCATTCATCAGTACAGACGTATAACTATAGTCGGAAAGATTACTTTCAATTCTAACATTATTCAATATTCAAAGGAACACGCTTATTTTTCTATCTCGATCACCAGGAAACTTGTTAACACAAAATTGTTCGATCATTTACATTAATTTAATTTACAATACAATTCACATAAGTTTTTATTCCTAGAAAGGATAAAATACTGATGTAGAAACTTCATAAAATAAGATATTGTAAAAATTAACATTTAGGCTACTACAACACATCAGATTGGAAAACAAATCGAAATTTACTAGATTCACTTACACCAGTTGTAAAAACAGGATTTAATTAATCGTATCAAATGTAAATAAAGTAGTAAGAACAAGATTTACAAAATAATATGAATTGATTATATTTCACGATTTTTTATTAGCTATGAACTAATTGAATTTACATTAGTAATATTATTAGTATAAAATGTTTTACATGTTGTAATCAATCAAGTTTTATATGAAAGGATGTACGACAAAACAACATATTTAAAACAATAGTTAAGATTGATTATTATTTTGGATGTTGTGGATGAAGTCACACAGAGAATGAAAGTGAATTTATAAATTATAACAATGAGGGAGAGAGAGAGAGAGACAAACTATTAACAAGTGAGTGATAAACAAAACACCTGGTCGACATAAAATCAAAGTTAGAGTGGTGCGTGAATAATAGAGAATGTTTTATTTTACATTATAAGATGCCGTAAAGGGATGGTGTAATCTATAAATGTTGAAGTGATGCGACTATCTTACATGCACTTTGGGAACAAGTATATGGTAAACAGTGAAATAAGGATGTCTAGAAAGTTTTCCGAATATGACCAAAAAGTTGTGTTTGAAAGACAGTAAAGTATTCGCAAGTGCAATCAGTCAGTCAGTTACCACGTAGAACTTCGTACATGAGCAGATAAGTTCAAGT
Source organism: Schistosoma turkestanicum (assembly GCA_944470395.2). Taxonomy (NCBI): domain Eukaryota; kingdom Metazoa; phylum Platyhelminthes; class Trematoda; order Strigeidida; family Schistosomatidae; genus Schistosoma; species Schistosoma turkestanicum. Next base: position 48,005,189 of record OX103971.1, read on the forward strand.
TGCCATACCGCATCAACACAGAGACGCATTTGTCAGTTCAAATCCTATAGTGGTAAAGATAGCAGAAGTATTAGTGGTAATGGAGAAGATTAGGGTTCGAAGATATTATTCAAGAAGTATAATTCAGTGAGATAAGGTTAGAAAGAAAATGGTTGAGGTGATGGGGAATTATGAAGATTAGAATTTCAAAGAACACAACGGGTGGATGCACATACGCCATTGCAAACGATTTTGAGCCATGTCGTTCAACGTCTCTAATCATCAGTTACTTTCGTTGCCCAGAACCCAACCAGATAGTCTACATCTGCCAACATGACTCAGTCCACTTGTGACTTCATGGATTTCTACCATGTTTGGGTTTGACCACCTCTAGCTTTCTTCTAGCCTACTCCTACACCACAAAACAAAGCTCATTGAGGCAGTCGGTGGTTGGACATTCGTAACAATTCCTAACCAATCAACTGACAGAGTTTCACTAGTTCAATTTATCTGCTACCCCTACCAAGTACTCGCTTCCTAACAACAGCATTGCTTACTCGGCTGTGCCAGGATATACGCGTAATGTTTCGAAGACATCTATAATCAAATATTATTAACCTACGGATGTGTCCTACACTCACCGGCCACGTTTTTCATCCTTATAGTAGGACGGAGCGAACTACTGCGCAGTACACTCATCCTTTAGTCAGCAAACAGATATCTCGCCTACGCCGTTAGTGACGCAACTTGGCGAACGCCAATCGATCGTTTCGTATCCGTGCTGAGATTTCGTCAGTCACCAGGTCATCGGCACCGGTGAGACTCCCGATATAAGTAAAGCGGTCGACACGCTCAACTGCTTCACTCCCTATCACTATTTCAGGTGATAACCAAAGCCAATATTGAAGCAACATTTTGCAATTCGACGGGGAGAATCGCATCCCGAACATGCTTGCATTGCTTTTTAGGGTAGTCAGAATACTGCATTTTGTCAGCGTCTTCACCAAATAGAACTACATCATCGGTGTATTCTAAGTCAATAAGCGAGCCTTATGGTAGAAGGTCTACTCCTGAATATTGAGACGAACATAATGTTATATCTAACAGCATGTCTATGACAAAATGGAACAAGAATGGGGGAAGTGGACATCCCTTGTAGAAATCAATTCGGATGACAGTTCGCCATAAGCTCCCACTCGACCTGTGGTGTTCGAGTAGAGAGCTTGTATAAGGTTAATGTACTTCTCTGGTACACCTTTCAATGATAGACATTGCCACAGAACCTCACGGTCCACTGAGTCGAATGCCGCCTTAAGATCCAGGAAGACAACTGTTGTCGAACGCCTAAATGTGTGTCTGTGTTCCAGGACCTGTCGTAGTGTGAAGATGTGGTCTATACAACCGCTTCCAGGTCGAAAACCTGCCTGGTTTTCTCTAGTCCGCTCTTCACGAGCTCTAGTTAGGCGTCTAAGTATAATAGAAGCTGACAATTTAGATACTTTGTTAGTTAAACCGATACCCCTGTGATTGTCACAACAGGACTTTTGTTCTGTGATGGTGGAGAAAATTTGTAGCTCAGGTGGATGTTTGTGGTGGTGTTTGGTTCTCAGAGGACTTTTGTTCTTTCTTATAAATTGGGACAATCAGGGATTGAGACTAGTCAGATAGGATTAGGTCCAGTTACCAAATTCTAACTACGATCTCAGTCAATCCATCTGCTAAAACTGTACCACCATCTTTAAAATCTCAAGGGTTAATCTATCGGGACCCGCTGCCCACCCTAGCTTCAGCCTTTCTATAGCTTTCACAACTTCAAAAAGACTAGGAGGACTTACATTGATTTGTCATTCAGGATGACTGGAGATCGTGGGCAACCGAAGTGTGGCTGAAGGCCAGTGGGACTGAACCCTGAAGTGTTCTGCCCGTCGATCGAATCTCCTGAATTGAGAATTAATAAAAAGACCATTCTTTTTTCAGAAAGTTACGATAACAGATGGATTTCTAATACCAGTTTCCTTGATAAGTCGGGACAACTGTCTACTGTTACCTATTGCCACTGCCTTTTCCATCGCTCTTGCTTTTGCCACCACCCACTACTGTTCGCGATCAGTGCGTAGGCGGTTTTTCATCAGCCTGCGCTTAAGCTGACTTTGCTCCTCATCGCACTCAGAGTCAGGCAGGATGAGTTTTCGAGCATCCATCAGTTCGGTAGATGTTATTGAGATCCACGGTCTACCTTACAGATATCTTTGCTGTTTCCACAGCCTTTGTGATATCCTTCCAAGATGCCTCGGGATGGGAATCACTGACATGGCCGCCAAACTCGTTTTCTAGTTGTTCTTGAAATGTATTCTTAGCTATGCTAACATTTAGTAAAACCCTAACAGGTTTTCTTGCGGTGTCTTTCCTAAGTCCTTTAAGTCGCAAATAAATACGCGCTCTGACTAGGGCGCAAGTGCAATCACTAGATATTTAACAGATAGTGGACGAAATTTGGACATTAAAAACGTTTACAATAAATAACAAGATTCGTAAACTTTTACTCGGCTATGTAAACGCCGTTGCAATTAAGTAGTTTTGACCTGACCTGTATAGGCTATGGTAATACGGAAAAAAACCGATCTTAACTGTTTTGCCAAATACGTTGTTTTCTCCTGTTTCTTGGATCGTTTCATATAAAACTTGATTGATTACAACATGTAAAACATTTTATACTAATAATATTACTAATGTAAATTCAATTAGTTCATAGCTAATAAAAAATCGTGAAATATAATCAATTCATATTATTTTGTAAATCTTGTTCTTACTACTTTATTTACATTTGATACGATTAATTAAATTCTGTTTGTATAAACGCAAAATTTATGTGAGGAAAATATGCTTTATTTGGAGATACATTGAAATTAAGAAGTGAAATGTTTCACTGATATTTTAGTTTTAAATTGTTCAACTGTTTAATACGATGAGCACACTAAATGATCTTTAGAATCATGAGCTACGGTTTTCTAGACTAGATGTGAATGTGAATGAATTATAATGAGCCTTAATTGTAAGAATTTTTATACTCAGGCAAATCTTATTATTCTACTTAACTGTTGTTATTTTTTTTAAACTTTATACAATAGACGACCTATTTTCACAAAAATGTACAAGCATATAGTAAGACATTGTCCTTCTATATCTTTCTAGTTTATTTGGCTTTCTTTGAAGAGTTTTAAGAAATTTGAATAAAAATATCAGATGTTTTTCATTTTCTATTGTATCTAATATCTGAAAGTGGACAATCATTAATCAATTTTCATCTCATTCTGAAAATTCCATAGATAATCGAGAATCAAACCTTCCGACCTAGGATTGAAATATACCACTTAGACTGAGATCAAAATGAAAACCCATAAAATTATTGATCGTACATTTGGCTAGTAATTTCATTGAATTGGATTAGGAGTTAGACAGGATTTAGGGAGGCAGTTCTTCACTATATTCCCAATTAGTCTTGAGTTTTGAAATTTTAAATAATTGCGGTAGAACCAGTATAAGTGATCATATTGAGATTCTTATTTTCATTCAAAACACATAAACATTGATACAAGGAGGCACCAAAATATAAATGCACCACACAATAAAAATGAGGTTGTGAAGAGATAGAGAACATTGAATATAACAAAAAAACGAATAGAAATTAGTGTATGAGGTTGAAATAATAGTAATAATACTAGGAGAAAATACTATCAGAAAGAATCTTTAAGTTAAAGAAGTTAAATCTAATTATATGAAAATGAAATAATATTACAGCAGGAACGCCACTGATCTCTATTCTGAGCAGTCTGATAACACCTAAGGCCACTGAGTTCCACCAACTCTAGGACCCCAACCACGGAGTTGTGAAAGACCAACAGATGCCAGTCCTACACAGCTTTCTTTCATGCCACGATACCAAATCATGCACTGACCACCTCCCTGCTTTTTCCAACCAGTCTTAGCGTTAGCGGATAATACACGATGTGAAATGCGTAGTACATGTTTACGCCACCAAAGTCGGTATTTCAAGGTGGTAACATCAAATAAATAATCGTTGCTGTGCCCGAACACACGCTGCCGAACCTCTGCATTACTAACATGACTTTACCACTGAATGTGAGCAATATTTCAGGGACACTGGTGATCTAACATAAAAAGCTTACTAATATCTTCAACTCGGAGAGACCAGGTTTCATGAGCATAGATCAAAAATATTCTCGCAAATTCATTGTAGACTTGACCTTTTACAGCCAGATTAGATTAACATTACGAAGGTGCCAAAGATATTCCAGAGTGGCAAAGGGCCGCTCTGATTTCAACGATATGTGCATTGATCTCGCCACTCACGTCACCACCAGCACTTACTCAGCTACCCAGATACATGAACTTTTCGACTACTTCTATCTGTTCACTACCAAGAATGAGTGCAGGTCCAGGGTCCTACCAGCCTTGTAAAAGTACTTCGCACTTAAAAGATGCAAGCAATGTGCCATAACTATGGACACTGATTGCCAAATGATTAAGTGTAGATTCCACTACCTGATACTTTTTGCACAGTATGATGATGTCATCCATATACTCGAAGTCGGAAAGCCTTTCTTTAGGCAACAGATTCCCAATAATGCTAACTACATCCGTCAGAGCTATTTCCGGAACGTCATCGATAGCAACGTTGAAGAGTAACGGTGAGATTAAGCAATACTACCTAACCTCACTGCTTGAATAGAACAATGGAGATAGTTGTATTCCCACACTCTACCTTAGGTGTTTGTATATAAGGCCTTCAGAGTGTACATCTCTCTTTAATGGGAAATTCCAGAGAACCATACTGTCCGACAAATTGAGAGAAGCCCTGATGTTGAGAAACATCGATAGTTGACCTGCGATAAGTGTGGTGATGCTCTAACATTTGGAGGATGGTGAAGATATGGTCAATACATCCTCAACCATAACAAGTTTTAGGCAGGGTTTTCGATTCTTCTAGTTGGACCAACTACTTTATCGAGAGAAAATATACTTACGATTAAGTGATAACAGTTAGATATTTTGTATTGAATCTATACATGTAATATTCCTAATCTTCTTAATTTATTCAACTTTCAACACAACTCACATGATATAGTTATCATCTATTCTTTCGTTGTAAATCAATGGACTACACATAGTAGTATATATATAAACATAAATTGCATTAATTTTGTCGTTATTGAACCGAAAGATAACTATTTGTTGAATATAATGAGCTTAAATGAGAGTCACAATCGTTCATGCTACATAAATTAACATTAGTGAATGCTGATATTGATCAACCTATAGGTAATCGAATTACGGTAGGTTAAATTTATGGATATTACTACATAAAAGTGATTATGAGAGAAGAGAAGTGTTTATTCGACAATAATAATTAGAAAGCCTTATGAAAAATATAATAAACAAAACAATGGTTTCAAAATAAATTTAACTACTTAATTATTAAAAAGAGTACAACTCTGTCTACTAAAACAACCAAATCGAAATAAAATTTTTAGAATAAGGCTAGTTTAAAAGAGCGTCAACTTACAGAAGTCATTCAGATAACTACATGACTACATTGCATATTTGAGGCGACACTAAAGAAAGCGTATGAACAGACAAATCAGCAGGAATGACAATCATTAATAAATTCAAACTACATTGGAACATTAGACTATTCACTTCAGATGATAATAAAATACGAATTGCACGTGAATTTGTGATAACAACTAGGAGATCTTTACTAAAAAGCGACAACACTATTTATAGTAGTTTGTTCAAGTTCAAAATTTCGAAAATGTGGTGACAGAATGCAGTTTACCAGAAAAATATTCAGTACATTTCGAGTGATCTGATCACTCATAGAACAATAATTGAAATTTACTACTTACATTAATATTCTGAAAACATGATATATATGTTTGGTTACAAAGCCGTCGGTCCCATTTTAAAGATTAATAGGTATTACAAAAGAAAGGTAGACTAATAGTGATGAAAAAAGTGAGTTTTTTGGTGATTATAATTAGAATCCTTAATATAAACATAACTGAAGTATTAAAAGCAAACACAGAAACAAAATAATATGAATAATAAAACTGGATACAAATGAACAAAAGAAAATCAAATAAAACTAACCCCAGTGGTGATTTAAAGAACGTCGGTTTATTGGCTCTCGAAATGATTACGTCAAATAATTCTTGCCAGTTATTTCCAACCAAAAATTTTAAACCCCTGTCTCTTATAGTTATGAATTATAGAAACAAGATAAATTAACAAGTGCATAATACAAACAAACGTAAATATTCATGAGAAGAAACAACTTTAAGGTAACACATTCATAACACAGTGCGGTAATAACAAGCCAAGTTAATTAGAAAGAACAGGTTAACATGCACCACTTTGGGGCAGGCACTCACTGAGGAATTCTGTTATACTATTCAACTATCTAAAGTGAAACAGAAGAAGCAGTATATAATCAATATCAAGCAAGGCGTACAGTTACCTACTCTCTCTCTCTCTCTCCGTTAGAACGTACAGTTTAACATATCTAAACTAATGTATGCTCTACAATTGCCATATGATTGCTTTTGATGAGTGCATGAATGAATAAAAGGGAGAATCGAAATAGGAGCAAACTCAGTGAACTTAATCATGCGAATGAAATGTCGATTTGCATATTGACATGAACATATTTTTTATATGAAATTCTCCCCATTAAAAAAAACAGGAAACATGTTGTTTAATACCAATAAAATTACTATCCGCTCAGCAATAATGTCCCCATCTGATTTAATGGTAGTTTTGGTGTTAGTATTGATAATGGGATTTTTCAATAAGTTAACTAGGAAATATCTTGCTTTTTGCACTCAAGTGATTACTGGTTTATTATGTCTTCAGAAAAGAAACTAAGTTGTATCCTTTGTGCAAAAAAACAATTGCTTGAAACGTTTGCAAACATATTTAATAAGAAATCTTCGATATTTACTTATAAAACAAAAACTTAGGTTAGCACAAAACATTTAGCAAATTCAAGGTATTTAGCTATGATGTCTATTCTGAATCGGATGATCAAATCGCCAAGGTTTTATTGATATTTCAAGTGTAATCTTTTTTAGTGCCCACTTTAAATTATATATACTAATAAACTGGGTTTACAATCTAACACTCATAAGCTGTTTTCCCCACCGTATATCTGTGTATTCTAACAATGTTTTACTGGGTCGACTTTTTGACCATAAAATTGATTAACCTTATTCGTATAGGTTAAATGACTGAATTTATATCGAATATTTAATAGATTTTGAAAGCTTAGAGATTGTACAGTTGACAAATTAAAAAATGAATGTTCACGATGTAAACTTACATGTAAGCAGCTGAACTGTTTGAAATAACAAATAACTTCTTATTATTTTCTACTAAGCGTTGTAAGAATGTAGATAACTGAGGTTCCTTTACAATATATTTTTCTGTAAAGTTAAAATGTATAGTATAATCACAATAGGCTGAATGCATTTAGTAAACCAAAACTTAACTTCCTAAAAAGTAAGCATTAATAGAATAATAATGTGAACGTCCCTGTCTATTCCGAAGCTTCTGCAAAGTACGTTACTTTTTTGTATTAAAAGAAACCATACGTGATGCAATCGCTAAGATTGACAAAGCGATTACATATCGATCGCCAAACACATAATTGAGACAGGGCATAAGATTGACATCAAGACAGCCTTCAAAACATTGTATAGAAATGTTGAAGGACGAATTTTGAGGTTTATGGAGGCCTTGGCTATTAGAAAATTAAAACCCCCCTTATGTGTGCAGAAACAATTTGTCATAACCTCGAATTTACCTTGGTAATCTTTAAGCCTAGGGTAATGTGACAATTTTCCTACCCCTTCTTATTCTTTTCATATTACGTTAATTTTCTCTCTCCTTTATTTACAATTATCACCCTATGTCTATTTGAACTTTTATTTAATTGACCTTTTATTCATCTTCATATAAAATGCCTTGACAAGTAAATATGTGTGACCAGATTGTTCGAAATGTATAGCGCAAATACATCACATTTTTCAGATCAATTACGTCTTCTCACTGTTCTATCAAGATTACATAACTAAAAAACTGATATTCTTGTATTTTATACAAAGGATTACAGATAACAACAGCTGACTGTCTATTAGAAAGTATTAAACAACTATCCAGAATCCGTTGACTTAGGATAGTCGTTCACTTAGTTACGGTGATGGAGAGCACCTTCAGACATATACGTTAACTGAACTGAAGAAAATTATATCATAGACAGTAAATACCTCAATAACTTTTTACAAGTTAAGTTTTACATATTACTCGGGTAATATTATCTCAATACCAATACCAATAAAGACAAATAATATACAAAGTGCCTACTGATAAAATAAACTGTTAATAAATTATTATGACAAATTTTGTGAACCTTCTAATCATATCTTCGGAAAGTAATAGATAAGGATGAAAAAAAGGCAATGGAAGTAGTCATGTCATCAGGAGTAAAATGCTGGGTGAAAATAAATTGCGAACGTCATCACATACAGAGAAATAATAAAAAATTTTAAGCTTGAAGGAGGATAAAGAGTGTATGTTATCTTATTAGAGCACACGATTTTCAGTTATATTACCAGCCATATATTTCGTTTATCACCCGATACAAAACTAGGAAATTTACACCGTTTACGTCAAGAATTTGAGATCTTGAATAAATGATATTGTGATAGGTTTAACGGTTTGTCACAATACCAACTGAAATAGTTTATTACATAAGAAGAGATAAACTACAAAGAGTTATGTCTTAAGCTTGAATGCTTTTTATTTAGACACAGTATTGTTAGACAATCTGAGATTAATAAAAATAATTGAAGTATAAGAATTGAAAAGATTTTAAATGTTCATAAAGCAACTTTTATTGAGAATGGAATGCATTAAGTTCCTCATGAGCACTTATTATTGACAAACCTGTTAGGCTATATCAAGAATTATATGAATTTAAGAAATTTAAAAAATTGAATTTCAAGCAAAGCAACTTCTTAAGATAATTAAAGCTTTCGAATTCTATCTCGAAATAAGACATAGGTGGTGAAAATACACCTCCCATAGTTTTCAAGTACCGCTGAAAACACCAAAACGAATGGTGAACGATTGAATCGTTCAAAACCACAATGTTGGAGAATAACAATTATCGAAAATTATTGGACAGCTTCGAAATATCTCTCTAAAAAGTATTTGGAGATCCAGGAAAACCAGGAAACGTTTCATCTAATCAGCACTGAATATCATCGAAGAAACATCCGGAAAATGTTGAATCATGTACCACGACCCTGACTGGATATTTAGCCATACTGCTAATATATTTAGTGTGGTTCTCGAACCTTCCAGAAACCCGAAGTCATGAGCAACTCGATAAATACGCTTTTTTCTGTACATAACCCTACATTGGAGTAAAGCATTCTTCTCGTACTAAGCGCCTTCTCTCTTGTGTCCCAATCGTTGAGTGGATCTAATCTGGGGTTATAAGTAGACGGGAAATAGGGTATTCAGTTCATTTAGATTGATTAAAAATTTATTATACAAAAAATACACATTCAAATTGGAAACAGACCACATTAAGTTACCTGGATCAGACATTACGGTTTGACCTAGAAGGCCAGATTTATGAACTCTTGCCACTGCTGTCTAAAAGATAAGTAAAAATGAGATGAAATTTGTCAGTATCATGTTAACTATAAATAAATAAGTAGTAAACTAGAAATATAATCAAAGCACATACAACACATGATGGAATTCAAATAAGTTGGATGAAAATATCTTTAAAATTAATGCTTTGGTTGGTAAATTTGATCTAGAACAGAATACTATAATAATATTTACCTTAATAATGAAGCCTTTCCCAACCGAAAATTCCGATCAGAGGATTATATTTCTTGAACATAAACATAAGCTAAATCATTTGTTACTGTTTAGAAAGATTTTTAGAATAGTATGGTAAAAATTACGCAACCATATATATATATATATATATATATATATATATATATATATATTCGTAGCTCAGGTAGATGATAATGGTGTTTTGGTTTTAGAGCTTTTCATTGCACTTCTGAACATCATCAGCACAAACTTCAGGTAAAAATGACTCGTAGTTTGAACTGTTGACCTCGGTTTTCATTGGTTGTTATTGAGCTTAAACCAGTCGTTGTCTGCATCTTTATTTTTGATTTTATCCCTCTGATCTGTATCTCGATCTTCTTTTTAACTATGATTTTTCTAATTCGTTGTCGATATGCTTATTGATTGCCGATTAACTTGAGTGCTAAGTTTATGAAAATTCTCTGGTGTTCTTTGTACTCGCTTTATCCAATATTTCAACATTTCTCCTATTGAATGTAAGTCCACGGTTGTCCGAATATAAGGGGAGAAATGTCATGGAGTTTGACTGTTAATTGATGTTCGTGTAGGCGAAGCTGAATAGAACGTCCACTTTGTCCGATATAATGTTTTTCGCAGTTTGAACAGTTTATTTTGTACATAACATTCGGTTTTTCTTCTTTTATCATTATGTCCTTTGACTTATATAGGGTTGATTGAAGTGATTTTGTTGGTTTATGTGCTACACCTATTTCAAATGACTTCAGTCATCTTACCGCAACTTCCGATATGTCTTTTATATATGGTAGGGTGGCCCGTTTGTGGGTTCCTGTATGTGATCTCGGTTCTGTTGATAGTTTAGGTTAATATTTTTTTGATGAAGTTGCGCGCGGATATCAGTTCTTTTGGAAGATAGTCATCAGGTATTTTTCTTCGTTTTTTCGTGCTTTATGTGCGCTGCTTTGTTTTCGCTCTCTTGAATAAGATTTGTATACGGGTGACTTTGTGAGTTCTTGGGTTGTTGCTACTGTAGTTGGGAATTAGACATGTATGGGCTGGCTTCTGATATACTCAAGTTTCCAGTTTTCCTTCGTCAGTTCTACTGATTAACACATCCAGGAATGATCTGTTGTTTGACAACTTTTCAATAACGGATTTTATATCATCAAAGGCTTTGTTGATCAGATTGTAGGTGTTTTCTACCTCGTTCCTTTTTTTGATGAAAATGTGTCGTCTACATAACGAACCCACATTTTTGGCTTGATCAAGGCTTCTAGTCTCTGCGCCACTACTTTTGCAATAAGTTCTGATATTGATGTTCTTTTCGTTAGTTTTCAGATTTTGTTGTTGAATCGCAAATACGATTGCACACGATCTATACTTAACAACGGGAGAACACCAATAAAATCAAAATACACAACAACAGTTAATAGATTTGCTGAGAGCTTACGATATGAAGCATACAGAAATGTAACAAGAAACATATAGATAATAATCTGTAGAATAGCCAGGAGTTTTAATTTCCCTAATATTTGTTCTGTTGCAACAAAAACCATTTATGTTTCTTTGATTTAGAATTAAACATCAATGGAAATGGAAATTGATGTGTATTTATAACAGTTAATTAAATTATCTTCCTCATCTCAAATAAAACCTTTAACAGTTGTTCCATCATAGTAATTCATAGGTTAATACTACGTTTATATCGTATGTTCAGCGCATACTTTACTAATAAAATCATGAGAAAATCATTTAATATCATGTATATTTGTTCAGTGATAGGTATATTGATTTTACCGAGAAGACACACAATTAGTAAATAAGGCTGATACAACTCTTATTGTTAAATATAATTCTTCGGTTCCTGGCCCCAAGTAACTATTATACATGGACAACCAAATCATTTTCTTCATTAATTGTCCAGTTACACTAGCTAGCCGACTCAACTGGGACCACTGAAAATATATTATTTTCATTACTAACAATCAACTTAACTCTCAATTCATTTGAAAATCTTGATAATTACATTGATTATTTCAAATGTTACATCGTAGGAAAGGTTTATATTTACAAGACTATAACAACAGTAACAATAATAAAATGAAACTTCTTTTTATTTTATTAAATAAATTGGAGAATACTTACAGAAACATCTTGATAAACATAAAAAGGTTTATAATCTATTCCACGTCGATCAAAAAACTGTAAATTAGAAAAGAATTCATTAAGAAAAAAGTGTTGTCGTAATAAGAGTAAGTAAGTAAATAAATAAATAAATAAAAAAAATGCATTACTTCTTGATACATGGCTCATTTGTTAAGATGATTAATACATACTTTAGAAAAGTGAAAAGAGCTGCCTATTCTTTGTAAATGACAAAACTTTATGATCTCAATTGCCTTGGATATGCCAGGCAAATAAATCTTTGCATTGTTTTCAATGTTACGTTGGTCATCATTAATATTCAACTTATATCTTCGAGAATTCAGAAATCTTCAACAAGGATTACATGGAAGCACGAACTCTTAATAAAAGATCACCTTAATAAATAATTCTAAATAATAACATCATTCACAAGTACAGAATTGCATATATTAATCAAATATCTCTATATTTTAAGTTCATTTATGTAGTATACGAAGATCAAATATTCTTTAAAACACTTAATATCTTATATTGAACTTTTTGAAAAATGTAAATCTCTGGTTTTATAACAACTTTGTTCACATTTGAACAAATAGTTTCATATTCGTTGAGAATCGAACATACAGAAGATGTAATTATGAAAAGAAATATTTTTTAAAAATCTCAGTGATTGAAATTATGGCAATCTAGTTCGAGCTTTTTCAGTGAAATAATCAAATATCAAAATTACCGTATACAAAAATAGGTTCGCAAAAAAGCTATGTACAAAACGACTATCCAATCACGTTAGGATGTTGAATTTGTTGATTGTTAGGGTGTGAATATGAATCATTTTGCATAAAATGTGGTGAACTTTTAACAAGGAAAAATTGGCATCATAAATTATTGAAACAAATGAAAGTACATAATTTCTGTTCACAAAACATAAGATGAAATAGATGTAACAAAGTAAATTTATCTTTACTCATTAATCAACAGTTGCAATGGTACGATTACATAAAATCAACTTATTGTGGGGTATATTTATTACCGTTAATAGTACTTGGGTGCCATGATACGGAAGAGTGAGGTGAGTCAGCTTTTCCTCTCAAAACGCTTCCATAAGGCCATGGCTTTATAGTCTGTTTCAGGATAGTTTTACCCAATCTTATCCCCCGGTGAATGTTTCCCTACGGAAGTGGGAGAACGATGAGTGAACGTCTGGCTAGCAAACAGAGTTAATAAATACTTAAGATCTACCTAAGAGGTTTGAAAAACACGTACATGAGCATGAAGATCCTGATGGGGCGAGAAGTGAACAAACTTATTTTAGTTACAGAATATTAAGTACTGTACTCTTGACGTTCGTTCAGTGCCTTGATAGTAAAACCACTATAACAAATTCTAAGGTGGCCATTAACAAAACCGCTTCTGTTTAGGGTATTTAAAAAGTAACCCATTATTCACAAGAGTAAATTAGTCGATAGTTACGAAGAAAATGATATACTTGCTTTGCTTCTCTACTAACTTAGTATTTCAATCTTCATATAATTTAATTCTTTCTTTACGAGAAAAAAAATCTACGTGAATGATATTTACCTCATCGAAGTCGATTAAGTGCCCAGTTTCTGTTGAATGTACTGCTTTATAAAAAATACTTTCGAGGTATCTAAGGTTCCTAGAGAATTCGGTTTTAGTTAATTAGGCTTCTTTCTCACTCAAGTAGCTGTTTTAAGCTCGCATATAGGAAGCTTGTATATCAATAGAGAGGAATCGGAAAATCACACTTGAACATCTTCCATTGCTATAGTATCATTGATTTTTACTAACTTAAAACATACAACATAATTCGAACGAGAAAAAAAATTCTCCAACGATGTTTTCGAATTCGGTAGATTTCCACCACAGTTTATTTTCGGTATAGTATATACATTCAGGTAATCACTCATTTAGTCAGGCTTTTAACTATTAATTTGAGTTTCGTTCTTAATTAATTTACTTGTAAAGTTCTTGGGATAACCATTCATAATCGATGTAAACAAAACTAGATACAAATAGGTCTTCTTATGTCCCAATTCTATAATTTGTTGTTGAACTCTGTTAATCAGACTATTAGTGACTATTATTTTGAAAGGCATAAAGCTGATCTGTAATCTAAGTATTTTTTCCAAAATTTAATGGACTTTTGGAATATACTAAGTCACAAACAATTATTACTTTCGCCTTTAACCAAACAGTCAAAAAATCCTAGTTTACGGTCAGCAGATACCGTACCTGGTAAATTTGATACCAACTGAAATACTGATGTGAAATGCTTAAAAAGTTCGTCAATTCATGTCGTCTTACAATAACTGGTATAGTCTAAGTACCTCAACCGAATTTTTAGTGAAAATACACATTTTGAGATTATACTTGTTTCCGATAACAATTAAGAAAAATGATGATCTGATAGCCACACCGACTGTTTCTTCGTAAAAATTTCGAAATCTGAACAAGCTAAAATCCAAAAACAATTCCAAAGTCTTAATAATCTCAGAGGGACCTACAGGGCGCCCCAGCCTTAAATCGGTGTGGAGTGCAAGAAACCGCATAATTATTCTAGACCATTAGTAATTTTAATCACGATCGATAAGAAAGAACCAATCAATAACATATGTTAAACGAAATTCTCGTTTTACGACTATATTACTTATTAGTAGCCAGGATCATCCAACTTGTATCTCATTGATTGAATTACTTAAGAGATGGTGGAGAAAATTTGTAGCTCAGGTGGATGAATTTGGTGGTGTTTCTTTCTCTGGGCTGGATGTTCTGGTTAATTATCGACAAATCGATTATGTTCTTGTTAGTTGCCAAATATTTTGCACAGACATTTAAACGCATCATTTTACGTTGGGCTGTTTTACGATTGACTGTTGCTGTCTTATTATCTTGAGTATAAACTTTAATTAAGTAAGATTTATTATAAAACCAACTTATGTTATTTATGTACAATATATATAAATATTTCCGAGTAACCAAAACAGTTTTCTGGCTTGAATAGACCCCGTGTGCACTATTCAAGTGAATTCAACGGCTCTTTCAGTGAATCTGACACCTACCACTTATATTGCTTTGAGCTTCGACCGGTTTTTGACTACCAGTGATGAGAATGTATCTTTCTCCTACTAATATGTCTATTTTTTCACTAATTCATTTTGTTGTTGATATTTTCTACTTGTGTGCTGGTTATCCCCCTTTTCTTCGAATTGACTTAACTATTGCAGGTTTCTGTATTACTTGTATCTTCTCCATTTTTCATCCAGTTTCGCGTGAAGTTTGTATAGGAACAACATGATATATTACGTAACACATTCCAATTCCCAAGAAATGAAGCTTTTCTCCGACCATTACATCATGCATAACTAGCTTAAACTGGGTGGGATATGAAAAGATATCTTTTTAACTAGTATCAGCTTATAATGAAAAAAATATTTGTAAAACTAAAAGAACTACTATGTATAACTTAACAGACTCATCCACTAATTGATCCAGATACAAGCTGATATGTTTTTACACAGAAAATATGTTATAAAATAGTAGCTGTAACAAAAAGATGAACTGAGTGTGACAGTATTTTAAAGTGCGACAATAATAGTTTTCAAAATTATTAAAAAATAAAATGCTTCTAATCTGACTTACATCTATAATAGAACACAAAAGATTAATTTCCGGCAACTGGAAGAAATCCATCAACTGAAGCATAATAGTGTCCTAAAATGTGTAAGAAAAATCATCTAAATGATAGTTACCGATTTATTTAGTAACCACAAGTTCCTAAGACATAAGTCGTAAGACGTATACTTTACACTTCTTATAAATGGGCCCCGTACGGCAATAAGTTTTATAACCTCTACCATGAAATTCATATTTTACAAATGTGGCAAAGTCCCTTTAATGCGACATATGCTATTGATTATTTATTACCAAGAAAAATGAAACTTATGTCTTAAACACAGGAATGGTAACTCTCGTTCATCATAAATTGAGTTCAATACACTGTGAAGATAAACCACTTATCCTGTTGGACATAATTTTTCATTCCTGAAGATAGTGACGAGAAGTACATAATAGTAATAAGGACCTACAGACAAACTAGCGAACAAAACAATAAGCTAAATAATTTTGGGCTGGACAACTTATTACCTTGAACTACAAGATGAGCATCAAATAAAATGCTGAAGTCCTACATATTCCTTGTATTACTAATGAGTGCCTTTGACATTCGTTTTCATCGCCTCATTTATCAGTACACATTATGAATGAAAACTTTGATTCAGCGAACCTGACAGAATAATTTGGACATTGAAAACAACGATCAATCATTGTTAGACCACGATTAGAAACCTGGAAGCACTGAACGACCGTTTCGTCCTGGTACGGGACTCATCAGAAGTGCGCATCTGCGGTTTCTGCACCTCGCAGGATTTGAACCCAGGACCTTCGGTCATGAGCGCGAACGCCTAAAATCTGGACCATTGAGCCGGTATCTAAAACAATTTACAAACTCAAGATCTAAAGGAAAAAAAATGTAAATACATCTGAACCATTGTGATTGATTTTGAGTGACATGAACTAACGTATTCAGTCACTGGTTACGACAAATCCGTGGATCCTGACCCTATCCTTTTTCCAACCCATTCATGCTTGAGCAACGCAGCAGAAACACCCTTACAAAAATAAGTCAATAAGGGAATTTTCTTGCAGAAGATCAATCTCTAAAAAGTTGAATGAAGAAAGTGTTATCTCTTAGAGAGTATCTATCAGGAATTTAAAACAAAAAGCTTGAATATATTGTCAACGTTACGTGATAAAACTACTAGGTTCCAGTGTTATAATTCAGAGATAAATGAAAAGAAACTCACGTTAGGTGTAAATTTTTGTTTCAAAATATTACCAGCCAAATGGCTTCCACGATAAACTCGTAATATCTCATCCAATGATAGTAATGTAAATCCACGATAAACAGTATCTAATTGGATATGATGAAATGCATCCACTTTCATTAGTAGACCCTGGACATTAAAATAGTAAACATGGGAAAATAAAAAGATTAGTAGAGGGTAAACTGAAAAAAATCTTATGTATGTTTCTATTGCTAATTCTCGTCACATGAACTCTTATGATACAGTTATTTTATTTTATGAGTTTGACCACCATAGCAGCAGCAGCAGCAGTACCAAAGCTTCAAGATGTAAGCTCTATCCAGATAAAGATGTTACCTTAAATTTCGAGTATTATAGCTTGTATATAGGCTAGCGGTTTATTATTTCTTGATTTTAATAACTTACATCAGACTATTTGCTCAAAGATGAACTAATTACTCAAGAGTGTTATTCCAATCAGAAGACATTATTGCAGTAAAACCAAAAGTATATAGATGACAGACATCAATACCTGACTTATTTTTCAGTTTGCCATTTTAATATTTGTGTTGAACCAGTCAACAAAGGAACCTTAATGCTATTCACTAAGAATTGAATTGCTGTTACAGATACCAGATTTATATGTAGTTACTACTATTATTACTACTTCATTTGACCTCGTAATATTTCCCTGATTCATATAACTATGCAAAACTTGGGATAAGTTCTTCATAAACCAGGAGCACCGGATATAACCACATTTTCCTACAAACTAGTTTATTTTAGTTGATTTGGATATAAAATAATCGGCAGAAACGAAAGATGACTAATTGCGTTGTAACCTTAATTCTCGTTACTGATAGTTCCAGTTATTATCTCACAGTCATGAGGTGTTTATTGAATATACGTTAAATAAATAACAATTTCAAATCAATAACTAAATATTCAATCACTTTCTCAGTGATATCGCTTTGTGAAATTATTTGGTTGGGATTTAAGGGTTGGCAGCCTGGGTCATGGCAGTCACTCTAGTAGTTGAAAGATTTCGTCGCTTGATAACTAAACCCCACTGTTACATTTTTGCAAACCAGGGTCATAATACCGTCCTTTATATAGGTAAAAGTACTACCTGGTGTGACAACCTGTACATTGAATTTACGTGTGAAAGGATAACAGCAATGTGTTGAATCGACCTATATTAACAAGTAAACATTGGTTATTATCAATCGTTAATTAAGACAAACAGATTGTCGTTGTTTGATAATTTATCTATCCCACATTAAATTATTTTTAGAAATTAATTTTATAAATAATGAGGTAACATACTCGTTTTACATCAAAATGTAAACCACGTGTAGCGAATTCAGCATATTCGTAGTTCAGAATTTCTTCAGGATACTGTAGTTGTTGGAGATTATGATGCGAAAGTCGTTTGAATAGGTGCAAAATATTTTTTAAAAAGACCAATTACAAACTGATAATTTATTCATATCTAAGTTAGTAGGGTTAAACAAGAAATTCTGAAACTTTTCGAAACATAAATGTTGACTCACAAAGAACGCGATTCTTCTACAGTTTGTTCATAATTAATCATCATCAAAGAGCTTAAGCATAGAAACTAATAAGCAGTTCAACCATGCAACAATAAGGCAGCTAATTGAAGGTATCCATGTGTTACGTTTCCTCATTTGGCCTAGTATTTTGGACACTTCACTTCATTCGACTGGTTCACAACTCAGTATACAACACGAACAAAACGCAAATTTTTGCTGAACAAAACGATAAGTCCAGTATATGGGCTGGAACAAATGTTCCCTTAGGACTACCATGCCAGACAGACCGATTGGAGATCGGTAAGACTAAAAGCAGCAACTTAAAGTTTGAGGGCCAATTCGTACTTCTGACTGTGGAGGTGTGACAGCAGTAAGATCTTTCCTTCGGACGATCAGCATCTGCAGTGATACTGCCTTCTCACAAGAAAGGAAGGGGTTTGAAAAAGTCGACCCTAAAAATGTCACACCTCACAGATTTCCGTGTCCAGCAGTGAGGTCATTTGAAGAGTGGGGCTAACACTTCAAGATCTTCCGATAAAAAAGCCGTGCGTGACCGGCCTCAAGCAGTTGTCCCTTCGGCTCTGCGGTCACGCCCCCAGGTCTCTAAGACCGACGCTTATCTAACTCCCTTCTCAGGATCCTCAAGAAACACCCTTTCACGGTGTAGGCAGACTGGAAGTGAGAACCGCCCTAGTACCCGACCAAACTGATCACAATCAAATCTTTCCTACACACACGAACATCTCTCTTATCTCCACCACTAACCCTTCTCGTATTCCTGTATGACCTGCGCCGCTAATGCAAACGATTCAAGTTCACGAAACGCTATTCCTAGTCTCTAGAAACGCCACTCTAAACTACATAATGTCCGGACAGTGTGTCAAATAGGATAACGGGCTTCCTTAGCTAGGACTTTAGGATCTCACATGCAAACACGACACGAGTACAGCGAAAAATTTGACTTCCCCTTGTCCAAATAAAGAACCCTCTAGATTCACGCTCCGTGTATCTGAAAGCCCTGATGCTGCTTCCCGAGGCCTAACTGGTGTGTGTAAAGCGTTGAATCTTAGGATGGAACCAGATCACTCACTGGACCTCAGCATATAGCCGTTTACGCGGAGTCCCACTAAACGGGACAGTAAGGACTCGTAAAGATAGGGAAACTCGCCATTGCCTATTCGCTGTATCTGCCTACGCTTCCGGTTGTAACGCTTGCTTAAATAATTCCCAGCTAATTCCTATTGCTTAGTATTCTCTGGCCAGAATACACTGGACAAGTTCCAAAGAATCAAAAACACGGTGGAACAGGAAAAGATTATATTCCAAATAGCAAGGTTAAATGGAAACACGAAGCCGAAGGCGAAATAGATACAACGTAAGATTCTTTATAGTATTTCCATGAGAAGCTTCTGGATTGTAATTCGCGTGATCGACTGTGTTAGATTTAGCCAATCAGCATGCAGCTAACAACACGAGAATTTTCTACCCTGTTCTCCAAGAATCGATCAGGCGCTGATTGGATAGGAAATTAGCCAAACCAGTTTGGCGGCCATGTTAGTGATTCCCATCCCGAGGCAGCTTGGAATGATATCAAAAAAGCTGTGGAAACAGCAGTGATATCTGTTAGTAAGGTAGACCGTAAGATAAGGGAGAAGACGTGGATCTCAGTAGCGTTTGCCAAACTGATAGACGCTTGGAAACTCATTCCGCCTGGATGTGAACATGACGAAGAGCGAAGTCAGCTTAAGCACCAGCTGATAAAAAGCCTACACAGTGATCACGAACAATGGTAGGCAGCGAAAGCAAGAGCGATGAAAACGTCAGCGGCAACAAATAACAGTAGACAAATGTTCTTCTTTATCAAAGAAACTGGTACTAAGAACCGATCTGTTAGCGAAAGTATCTCAGAAAAGGATGGTCGTATCATTCGACGCCTAACTAGAGCCCGTGACAAGCAGACTAGAGAAAACCAGGCTGGTTTCAGACCTGGACGTGGATATATAGGCCAAATATTAACTCTTCTTTAGGTCCAGCAGCAAAGAAACACATTTTGACGTCCCACCATAGTTGTACTCCATGACCTGAAAGAGGCATTTGATTATATCGATCGTGGGGTTTTGTGGAAGTGCCAGAGAAGTACATCAACCTTATAAAAGCTCTCTACTCGAACACTACTGGTCGACTGGGAGCTCATGGCGAACTGTCGTCGGAATTCCTTACTTCAAGTGGTGTCTGTCAGGGCTGTTCAGTTTCTCCATTCTTACTTAATTTCGTGATTGACGTGCTTTTAAGATAACACTATCTTAGTTTGACTATTCAAGGGTGAACGTCCTACCAGAAGTTGTTGACCTGAAATGTGTTGATGACATAGTTCAACTTGATGAAGACGCTGACAAGATGCACTCTTCCGACCACCTTAAGCAACAATGCAAGCATGTTCATTAAGTGGTTTTCCTCATCTAAATGCAAAATTTTGTTTCAGGATTGGCACCTGAACTAGTTGACTGCTCCATTTATCTTGGGAGTCTCATCAGAGCTGGTGGCCTGGTGTCTGACAGTCTCAACACCGATATAGATGGCTCGATTGACTTTTCGCTACTTGCATTACTTATGGTGTATGCGAAATATCTATCTGCTAACCAAAGGACAGGTTTACTGTGCATTAGTTTACTCCATCCTACACTATATGGGTGTAGAACATGAACAGTCAGAGTAGAGGATATTCATCGGCTACTAGTATTCCATCACCAGTGTATTCGAAGCATTGCTCATAACCCTTTGGATGACTGAGTAAGCAATACTTGGGTTAGGAAACGGGTACTAGGTAAGGATGGCAGATAAATTGATGAAGTAGTGAAACTTCATCAGTCGAGGTGGTTGGGACATGTGTTACGAATGCCTAACCACGACTGCCTCGACGAGTGATGTTTCGTGGTGTAGGAGTAGGCTGAAAAACAGCTAGGGACGGCCAGACCAAAACGTAGCACAAATCCATGAAGTCGCTGACAAGTGGACTAAACCAGGTTGTTAGGTGCAGACCAACTGATCGGTGTCTGCGAGATAATAGTAACCGATGGTTAGAGACCTTGAATGACATGGTTTCATGACTTCACGAAAATTTTGAGCGAATAATTTTACATAAGCAGCTGAAGGACTACTATTATTATTGCAGTTTCTTTAAAACTGCGTAAATAAACTACATGTTAATCAACTAAAAGACGCGTTTGTCAGATTTAGAGTCAACAACAAAGAGGTAGAGAATATGAGTCTTGATTTGGGTTGGTGTCAAACTAGTTGACGCTCTTACTATCAAAGACTTTTGGTCGGAAAAGCTCTTGAAAAGACAATTATATTTAAATAAAAGATGAGCATCTTTTCGAATTTTTTTCTATGAAACTTAATGAAAATGAAATGTAGCCCCCTCAGAGGTATGAGGTGGTAAAACAGGTTAGTTTCAGCTGTTTTCACTATATGGCATTGATATTGTTTCTCTCTAATTTGGCAGCTAAAATTACTAGTAAGATTAACTATTCATTTATGACATGATATGAGTCTCCCGGATATGCACGAAGTACACCAGGTTAGTAAGATTATATTTTCACCTTCGCTGATTTGAAAAACGAGTCTATGGGTCTTAGCACCACATTACTTACGGAGGCTTCAAGTGGAATTGATCTTTGAACAATAAAGACTACATTATATGTATTAATGTATGGCACTTCAAACAGAAACGTGTGCATAACCTCCTCCAAAAACGTATGTAAGGCATTCCTGGGACATTTTTTAAGATTGCTTAACAACTTCTCGAACAGCTTATCGGATTACAAGAATTCGGACTGAAAAATCGGGGATGTTGAATGTGATTTCCATCACGAACTGACAGCTGGGAAAATTTACTTATTGAGCTCCACCAAATCAGGGATGAAACACTAAGTCAAACCAGATTAGAAATGAACCTAAGCCGGAAACAAGGACTATTAAATGCTGGCTAAAAACTATCGTGCTATCCCTAACACTAGGAAGTCTCTGACTGCGTTGTGCACTCTATGAGCCATGTTAAAAACACAAACCAGTTACTGAAGTATCAGAAGACTAAGACGTTATGTGCGAAGTTGAATATAACCGATGGGAATCGCACTTCAGTATTTTGTTCTATCGTTATACTCATCTATAGGTAAAATGTAAGGTGTACAAAATATCAATGAAAGCAGTACAGTGCCCACGAAAAATCCGTTTTGGAAATGTTTAAGGGACTCCTATGTCAGATTATCGTCTGCAAGTTATTTATACTTTACTACAAAATTATATTTACATCACTGGCGTCTGAGAGTTTTTAGAGACAGTGATGATCGTATGAGTAGTGTTGTTGTCTTGAAACGTTGACTTCAATGTCTTGGGTCATGTCAAACAAATATGGTGCCAGAGAGTTTCACATCGCGCACTATTTATCGATGTTGTTACTGGCGCAAAAAACGAATAAATAGTTGGCTTACATGATGTAGTGGAATGATGATCGTACAGGAATAGATTCACCACAATTCTACCGGGGTCCTAGGACGTGCGTAATTTAAAAGGGCTGTGGACTTCATCGGACAGAATAGGAAGCAAGAGCGTTACTGTCGTGGTTTTTGCCTATATTCTTCATCACCGTGGTACATACCCGATTAACTAAAATACGTTTTGCTTGGCTACATGTTTCCAAATGCTATTCTAGCTTGTTTATTGAAAGATTATACTGCACTTATCTTCTATTCTTCCTCACATAATTAACATTCAATCTATGTAGGATATTTGTTAGTGACCTATGGTACTGAGATTTATGTAATAAATAAATATTGAAACATTTTTATCCGAAAACTATTTCGGAAATTGCATTTTATAGCCACTTGCATGTGAATGCCACCTTTACAGTTTAAAACCCAAGAACTTAGTTTAAGCTGTCAGTCTGAAACGACTAAAAGTAATAAACACATAAATAAGTCTCATGAACTGTTTTAAATTATGCATTTCTAACTCATTTGCTTTCTAAGTTAACATAATGACTGGTAGTTAACTTACCTTCATCTGTTCGACAAGCCAGTTACGAGACTCATTGAAAATAAATTTTTCCAACTCAGACGTATAATGAGCTAATGTATAATCATAATCAAATCCATATACTTGAATTTTGCTTAATTTTACTTCATTGTTTACAAATACATCCCGAGGATTAACTTGATCCAATGTGATTATGTGTTCTGAAATCGTTAAATGAAGCATGTTTGGAAAAATTAAAGAAAAACCAGGTATAAATAGATGTTCAGTGTAACATTCTTTTGATTTAAGGGGATAAGATATAAACGCAAAACGCTTTGAGGGACGGTTTGAATGTCTTTTATCTAACTATTATCTTCAAACAACCTGAATGGAGAATCGACACTGTTGAAAGAAATAAAATTAATCTAAAGAGAGAACAACAGATTAACGTTAACGATTTTTGAAAACAATAATCTAGTTTTAGAAACTAGATCGATAGAGGTATGAGCAACAGTTTGGGAGTCAGACGAAGTTTCGCCTAACCTAAACGATGCACAACAGTAGACTCCATAGTCTCTTAACAGTAATTACATTAGGGCAGTGATATGGAGCGAAATTATTAACAAGTAATGTTACCTTAAAATTGAAGCTCATCCCCACTAGACACAATTCCTGTTATTGATATACGGAAAAAGGTGCAACAAACCAAGAGTGATCGAAACAGTACACACTAACGCAAACTGAATGCAATGACAGCTATGTTATACGAATTATGATATTTGGATGAAGTTGGGATAAAACATTATATGTGATAATGTTTCGCAACTAAGTCAGTCAGTCTGTACGGAAGTACATCAGTTCAAGCTGCCATACAACATCGGCACAGCGACGCAATTTTCAATTGAAATCCCATGGTAATAGAGATAGTAGAAGTATTAGCAGTAATCGAAGAGATTAGGGTTGAGGACTAAGTAAGACACGAATCAGAATAAATCAATGGTAAACTGTGACACAATGGAGAAATTTCCCAGTTAAAAATGGATTTCATAAGTTCGGCTATTCAGAAACTAGTTTAAGTATAGGAATTATTGAGCTAGTTAGTTGGTATGCTTAAAGACGAGGACTATGGTATTGGTTAAAAGCAAATTGTTGCATTACCTTTACATTCTTTGTTCAATAGAGCATAACATTGTTGCATACGAGTTATCTCTACACTCCCTGCAGAGCTGCATAAACTCCGGGAAATAGTGTATTGAATACATCTTTCGTGATATTTACTGACAGGATTGTAGACAGCAATAAACCAATAGTGACTACTATTCCGACCAAACTTCGGGAAAACTGGAGTTAAAGGGTGCGTTACAGAACTCTACACATGAAAAGCTTACCTTTTAAAACTTGGTTGACCCACATGGACCAAGACGCTCCTAAAATTTGAGCGCTTTGCTAGAAAAATAAATTAGGAAGCCATTGAGTGAAAACAATAGTTTCTTGTGAGCAACACTACAATTATTTTGCGTTATATGCCATGTAATTTCAGCATTTAGTAATTTCGCATTTATCCCGAATGTACTTTGTGTACTGGGAAAGCATGTAGAGCAGTAAGTGAGGTTATCTGGGAGAGGAAAGAACAGGTGAGCCAACGACTCAGAAAGCACATCCGATAACGAATATCCTTTTCACGAGCTTGAATGAACTTACTTTTAATTAAGAAAGCAATCGAGAAATAACACAAATGTGAGATTAGGGCAAACTGATAACTGAAACAAGTTGGTAGAGAAACGTTTAAATTGCGTTACAACCGAATGGTTTCAACCTGGCGGCATTACTGAGATTTTTGGCCAATAGGTTGAACTACGATCCAATAAGCAATATCTTTTTCACGAGCTGGTATAAACTATTTGATTTCTTTGAGCTCAATTCTGGTTCTTTCGGTACGGTTCGGGGTATTGTTATTGCCCAATGGATGCAATCTAACCACTAGATTGCACTAATTCTAGTCGGTTGTTTGTGTCTCGTGATTTAAATGAGTACGTTTGTTTCAGGAAAGTAGGGTTTCTGGATATCAGCAGCTATCACGTTATCAGACAGAAGATTAGCTTCTTTCAATGTGGAGAATAATAAGGGAAAAATTCTGATACTAAGGAAAAGATTTCCTAAACTTAGTAAATAAAAGGATAATTTAGTTTACTGTTTAGTAATGAAGATTGTAACTCCGCCAGTAGAACCTTAGGGGCTACTGCCGGTCCCAAGCCCGGATAAAGGAGGAGGGTTGGACATGGGTTTGGCGACCCCATCCCACCAAACAACTAACTTGCCGAAAAACGCTAACCGGAAAAAATAATCCAAACCATTTTAACTCTGCCCTGGGATTTACAAGAAGAATTATGACGTCGCGTGATGAAAGCCGAGTTCCCTCCGAAGTCACGGGGCCGATGCCCCTTCTGACAACCAGAGAAACCATTCTTTTAGGTACATGGAACGTTCGTACATTGTGGGAGACTGGAAGACTCTTTCAAGTCGCGGCAGAAATGAAAAGGTACAACCTCGAGGTGCTCGGCATCAGTGGAACGCGTTGGACATAGGTGGGACAACTGAGACTAGCTTCAGCGGAACTGCTGTTATACTCTGATCACGAAGTGGAAATGCTTCACATACACAAGGAGTTGCACTGATGCTGTCCAAACATGAACAAAAGGCACTGATAGGATGGGAATCTCATGGACCAAGGATCATCAAAGCATCCTTCAAAACAAAGAAAGAGGACATTACAATGAACGTCACCCAATGTTATGCACCTACCGATGACTACAATGACGACGTTAAACATCAATTCTACGAAAGGCTGCAGTCAATCGTCGAGAAATGTTCACCAAAGGATTTGACGATTCTTATGGGAGACCTGAATGCCAAGGTTGGAATGGACAACACTGAATATGAAGACATCATGGGACGACATGGACTGGGAGAAAGGAACGAAAACGGTGAGAGATTTGCAAACCTATGTGCCTTCAACAAACTGGTCATCGGTGGCACAATACTCCCGCACAAACGCATTCACAAGGCCACATGGATTTCACCGGACCACACTACTCAAAACCAGATTGATCATATCTGTATCAACAAAAAGTTCAGAAAAACTATGGAGGATGTGACAACCAGGAGAGGAGCTGATATAGCCTCAGATCACCATTTGCTGATCGCCAAAATGAACAACAACAAAATGGACAACGGGGCAGACGCCATCACACAAGTTTAATACGGCCTTTCTTCGGGATACTGTAAAGCTCGCCGAATTCAAGATAGCCCTCACCAATAGGTTCCGGGCCTTTCAGGTTCTACTCGATGGAGAGGACGCAACATTGGAGAACAATTGGAAAGGGATCAACGAGGCAATTACTTCAACATTTCACGAAGTTCTGGGTCACAAGAAGTACCATCATAAGGAATGGATCTCTGTTGTTACTCATAAAAAAATTGAAGAAAGGAGGAACAAGAAGGCAGTAATCAACGTCAGCCGAACAAGAGCAGAGAAAGTTGCCGCACAAGCTGCATACATAGAAGCAAACAGGGAAGTGAAGAATAGCATCAGAGCTGACAAACGAAAATATGTGGAAGATCTAGCAATGAAGGCGGAAAAGGCTGCAAGAGAAGGAAACATGAGACAATTGTATGAAACAACAAAGAAGCTGGCCGGAAACTATCGTAAACCAGAACGACCAGGGAAAAGCGAGGAAGGGAAAGTAATCAGCAACACTGAAGAACGGCGAAATAGGTGGGTAGAGCACTTTCAGGAACTCCTGAATGGACCAGCTCCACTGAACCCACCCAACATCGAAGCGGCATCCGCGGACCTCCCGATTATTATTGGCGCACCTACAATTGAGGAGATCAGCATGACCATCAGACAAATCAAGAGCAGCAAAGCAGCAGGACCAGACAACATTACAGCAAAGGCTATGAAAGCAGATGTAGGAGCAACTGCGAAAATGCTTTACATCCTCTTCAAGAAGATTTGGGATGAGGAACAAGTACCATCAGATTGGAAAGAAGGGTACATGATCAAAATACCAAAGAAAGGCGATCTCAGCAAGTGAGAGAACTACACAAGCATCACTCTTCTTTCAATACCAGGAAAAGTCTTCAACAGGGTATTGTTAAACAAAATGAAGGACTTCGTAGACGCCCAACTTCGAGATCAACAGGCCGGATATCGTAAGGATCGATCGTGCATTGACCTAATTGCTACATTACGGATCATTGTGGAACAATCTATTGAATGGAACTCACCACTCTACATCAACTTCATCGATTACGAGAAAGCATTCGATAGCGTGGACAGGACAACACTATGGAGGCTTCTTCGACTCTATTGTGTGCCTGAGAGGATAGTTAACATCATACGGAATTCTCATCATGGATTCAACTGAAAAATTGTGCTCGGAGGACAGCTGTCAGTCTCATTTGAAGTAAAGACCGCTTTCAGGCAAGGTTTCTTATTCTCACCGTTTCTCTTTCTCCTGGTGATCGACTGGATTATGAAGACGTCGACATCTGAAGGGAAGCACGGTATTCAGTGGACAGCCAGAATGCAGCTGGACGATCTGGACCTCGCAGATGACCTGGCTTTTCTATCGCACACGCAACAACAAATGCAAGAGAAGACGACCAGTGTAGCAGCAACCTCAGCAGCAGTGGGTCTCAACATACAAAAAGGGAAACGCAAGATTCTCCGATACAACACAACATGCGTCAACCAAATCACTCTTGATGGAGATGCCCTGCAGGACGTTGACACTTTTACATACCTGGGCAATATTACCGACAATCAAGTTGGATACAATGCAGATGAGAAGTCGTAGATGGGCAAAGCAAGGGCTGCATTTCTACAGTTGAAAAATATCTGGAACTCCAAACAAATATCAACCAACACCGAGGTCAGAATTTTCGTTACAAATGTCAAGACAGTTCTATTGTATGTAGCGGAAACATGGAGAACTACCAAAGCCATCATCCAGAAGATACAAGTATTTATGAACAGTTGTCTTCGCAAAATACTTCGGATTCGTTGGCCAGACACTATCATCAACAACGTACTGTGGGAGAGAACAAACTCGATTCCGGTGTAGGAATAAATCGGAAAGAAGCTCAGGAGATGGATAAGAAAATCTGTGGAAAGCACCCAACTGAGTCACAAGGCAAGCCTTCACTCGGAACCCTCAGGGACAGAGGAAAAGAGGAAGGACAAGGAAAGCGTTTGGTCGAGAAACAGAGAAAGATATGATAAGAATGAACAAAAACTGGAAAGAACTGAACAGAGCTGGAAAGGGAAGCCCAGGACAGAGTAAGTTGGATAATACTGTTCGGTGGCCTATGTTCGGGGTAATGGGCGCAAGTAAGAGTCATGGACCAGCTGTGCGTGATGCATGTTTTAAGATCTACCTGTTGTTTTTTTTGCCGTCTCAGATCACTTAATCTATCTCACTCATTTTCCCTGTTTCCTCTCCCTTGCTGACACTTGTGGTTGAACGAGTCGAGGTTGACTATGAACACCACAACAGATCAATTACATTCCAGTCACGAAGTGTAATATCTCCGTGAATCAAGGACAGAGAAGAAGAGTTCATCCATACAAGGGAATATATTTTCTGACGATTTCTATCGCACACGCAACAACAAATGCAAGAGAAGACGACCAGTGTAGCAGCAACCTCAGCAGCAGTGGGTCTCAACATACAAAAAGGGAAACGCAAGATTCTCCGATACAACACAACATGCGTCAACCAAATCACTCTTGATGGAGATGCCCTGCAGGACGTTGACACTTTTACATACCTGGGCAATATTACCGACAATCAAGTTGGATACAATGCAGATGAGAAGTCGTAGATGGGCAAAGCAAGGGCTGCATTTCTACAGTTGAAAAATATCTGGAACTCCAAACAAATATCAACCAACACCGAGGTCAGAATTTTCGTTACAAATGTCAAGACAGTTCTATTGTATGTAGCGGAAACATGGAGAACTACCAAAGCCATCATCCAGAAGATACAAGTATTTATGAACAGTTGTCTTCGCAAAATACTTCGGATTCGTTGGCCAGACACTATCATCAACAACGTACTGTGGGAGAGAACAAACTCGATTCCGGTGTAGGAATAAATCGGAAAGAAGCTCAGGAGATGGATAAGAAAATCTGTGGAAAGCACCCAACTGAGTCACAAGGCAAGCCTTCACTCGGAACCCTCAGGGACAGAGGAAAAGAGGAAGGACAAGGAAAGCGTTTGGTCGAGAAACAGAGAAAGATATGATAAGAATGAACAAAAACTGGAAAGAACTGAACAGAGCTGGAAAGGGAAGCCCAGGACAGAGTAAGTTGGATAATACTGTTCGGTGGCCTATGTTCGGGGTAATGGGCGCAAGTAAGAGTCATGGACCAGCTGTGCGTGATGCATGTTTTAAGATCTACCTGTTGTTTTTTTTGCCGTCTCAGATCACTTAATCTATCTCACTCATTTTCCCTGTTTCCTCTCCCTTGCTGACACTTGTGGTTGAACGAGTCGAGGTTGACTATGAACACCACAACAGATCAATTACATTCCAGTCACGAAGTGTAATATCTCCGTGAATCAAGGACAGAGAAGAAGAGTTCATCCATACAAGGGAATATATTTTCTGACGATTTCTATCGCACACGCAACAACAAATGCAAGAGAAGACGACCAGTGTAGCAGCAACCTCAGCAGCAGTGGGTCTCAACATACAAAAAGGGAAACGCAAGATTCTCCGATACAACACAACATGCGTCAACCAAATCACTCTTGATGGAGATGCCCTGCAGGACGTTGACACTTTTACATACCTGGGCAATATTACCGACAATCAAGTTGGATACAATGCAGATGAGAAGTCGTAGATGGGCAAAGCAAGGGCTGCATTTCTACAGTTGAAAAATATCTGGAACTCCAAACAAATATCAACCAACACCGAGGTCAGAATTTTCGTTACAAATGTCAAGACAGTTCTATTGTATGTAGCGGAAACATGGAGAACTACCAAAGCCATCATCCAGAAGATACAAGTATTTATGAACAGTTGTCTTCGCAAAATACTTCGGATTCGTTGGCCAGACACTATCATCAACAACGTACTGTGGGAGAGAACAAACTCGATTCCGGTGTAGGAATAAATCGGAAAGAAGCTCAGGAGATGGATAAGAAAATCTGTGGAAAGCACCCAACTGAGTCACAAGGCAAGCCTTCACTCGGAACCCTCAGGGACAGAGGAAAAGAGGAAGGACAAGGAAAGCGTTTGGTCGAGAAACAGAGAAAGATATGATAAGAATGAACAAAAACTGGAAAGAACTGAACAGAGCTGGAAAGGGAAGCCCAGGACAGAGTAAGTTGGATAATACTGTTCGGTGGCCTATGTTCGGGGTAATGGGCGCAAGTAAGAGTCATGGACCAGCTGTGCGTGATGCATGTTTTAAGATCTACCTGTTGTTTTTTTTGCCGTCTCAGATCACTTAATCTATCTCACTCATTTTCCCTGTTTCCTCTCCCTTGCTGACACTTGTGGTTGAACGAGTCGAGGTTGACTATGAACACCACAACAGATCAATTACATTCCAGTCACGAAGTGTAATATCTCCGTGAATCAAGGACAGAGAAGAAGAGTTCATCCATACAAGGGAATATATTTTCTGACGATTTCTATCGCACACGCAACAACAAATGCAAGAGAAGACGACCAGTGTAGCAGCAACCTCAGCAGCAGTGGGTCTCAACATACAAAAAGGGAAACGCAAGATTCTCCGATACAACACAACATGCGTCAACCAAATCACTCTTGATGGAGATGCCCTGCAGGACGTTGACACTTTTACATACCTGGGCAATATTACCGACAATCAAGTTGGATCCAATGCAGATGAGAAGTCGTAGATGGTGTTACGTCCAATTTTTCGCTCTTTGATCCTTAGAAGCACAGTTTGTTGATCTATTTGCAATTCACGATCCCAAATATTAAACCAAAAGGAAACTCCAAAGTTAAGTACCAAAGTTTATTGCCAATTCACAATTAATCGACCAAAATATCCTTGGTTTATTACAAATAGACGACCATTGTCGTTCTTCTATTTTATAGGTTTCTGGAGCAAAAACTGCAAACGAACAACCAAGAGGAACAGGAGTCAAAAAATGGCCGAAAATAATAATTCAAACAAGTTCATAAGTTAAGTAAAACAAATGTACCCAAAAAACACAATGAAATTAATGATATTTATATATAAAGGTATTGATCAGCAAAATGTCTTCATTTCTCCCGTAACACTCCCGACCAAAAGAACCTTGGTTCTTTTCACCGACAAAAATAGGTAACAACAATCCAAGTATGTGCATCACAAGCAATCGACAACAAACATTCAATATAGATTCTACACCGGCCCACAAAATCCCTCAAAGCAAAACAAGCATTTTCTAACACTTCAATTTACGGTTCATTCTCATCTCCTAATCCACACCAGAAGAACGAGTAGGACTTACAGCAGTACGCCTACCCACCCTCCAACATGGATATGACCTATCAAACTAACTATGTACCTGTACATTCCCATCAGGTCTTTGATTCCCCTATCTATCGTAGCATGACCTAACGGTAGTATAAACCTTATCCAATTAGCCCACACGAACATGTACAACACGTCATATTGCTGGTCATATCCTCTTAGAGATTTACCTCCCTCCTCATGGGGATGAGTAGTCAATCCACCACCCATTGCTCCGAACAGCAGATACAATGAAGTCCGTGATGCTGACTTATCAACAGAAGCTCTTGACCCATAGATTATATGCAAGGGTGGGATCTCCAATTTTGACATTTCCTCGTCTCCCGAAGACTCTAGGTGGCATAACATAGGAACAATATTCAACTCTCCATCTCCTGATACAGAGGAGGTTTGATCAGCATTCGTCATCGTCGGCAACTCATTTGCCACATCAGTGGCATCTAGATTATTACCATCGTCATCATGATTCCGTTCTGTCAGACAAGTAGCGTCGTTTCTGGCTACACTAGCATCCGTAGAGTGAAACTCTTCCTTTGTTGTATAACTCATCTCGCTATATGAAAGAACAGCATTAGTGTCACAA
>OX103971.1:48038346-48313781 GCA_944470395.2 Schistosoma turkestanicum
ATCGAGCTTGCAAAAACCGTTGGTTTACTACTCAGAAAAGGTGGGTTCAGACTTACCAAGTGGATAAGTAGCTGTTTACAGGTTCTCGAATCAGTTCATCCAGAAGAGAGAGCAGAAGCCGTAAAAGAGATTGACTTTGAGAGACTTCCTACGGAACGCACATTGGGATTATTTTGGAATACTATGGTTGATGCGTTTGAATTTAGGGTTCGCATACCGAAATGCCCTCTCACTAGGCGAGGTATATTGTCGAGTGTAGCTTCATTATACGACCCCTTGGGATTGTTAGCACCATTCACACTTCCTATGAAGCAGTTACTTCAACGTTTGAGTAAATTGGGACTAGGACGGGACGAAGAGATTCCAAGTGAGGAAGGCAAACGCTGGTTAGAGATTTTAAGTGGATTTCAGAGTGTTGAGAACGTTAGTTTTCCACGCTGTGTATTATTCCCACAATCAGATCGCTCGCTCCTGAAACTTCATATTTTCTGTGATGCCTCGGAAATTGGATATAGGGCAGTGGCATACATCCGTTCTTACATCGATGACACTGAAATATGTTCTCGTCTTATTACGGCTAAGGCAAGCGTAAACCCCTTAAAGATTCAAACTATACCCCGCTTGGAACTAACGGTAGCAGTGTTAGCAGCGCGTATGGGGTCCCAGCAGCAGTCCGAGTTAGATATCAAGTTTGCAGAAGTTGTGTTTTGGACGGATTCCATGATTTTCTTACACTATATTAGAAATGAGGAGAAAGCGTCTGATGGTAACAGCCAGTCTACAATGTTGCATGATAACGATGCTATTGAAGTGCATATGTCTTGCGTCTCTGAAACGGAACACGAAGGACAACAAGTGAGTTCATCGGTTTCGAATTGTGACACCAATGCTGTTCTTTCATATAGCGAGATGAGTTATACAACAAAGGAAGAGTTTCACTCTACGGATGCTAGTGTAGCCAGAAACGACGCTACTTGTCTGACAGAACAGAATCATGATGACGATGGTAATAATCTAGATGCCACTGATGTGGCAAATGAGTTGCTGACGATGACGAATGCTGATCAAACCTCCTCTGTATAAAGAGATGGAGAGTTGAATATTGTTCCTATGTTTTGCCACCTAGAGTCTTCGGGAGACGAGGAAATGTCAAAATTGGAGATACCACCCTTGCATATAATCTATGGGTCAAGAGCTTCTGTTGATAAGTCAGCATCACGGGCTTCATCGTATCTGCTGTTCGGAGCAATGGGTGGTGGATTGACGACTCATCCCCATGAGGTGGAAGGTAAATCTCTAAGATGATATGACCAGCTTTACGACGTGTTTTACATGTTCGTGTGGGTCAATTGGATAAGGTTTATACTACCGTTAGGTCATGCTACGATAGATAGGGGAATCAAGGGCCTGATGGGAAGGTATAGGTACCTAGTTAGCTTAATAGGTCATATCCATGTTGGAGGGCGGGTAGGCGTACTGCTGTAAGTCCTGCTCGTTCTTCCGGTGTGGATTAGGGGATGAGAATTAACCGTAAATTGAAGTGCTGGAAAGGGCTTGTTTTGCTTAGAGGGGTTTTGTGGGCCGATGTAGAATCTTTAGTGAATGTTTGTTGTCAATTGCTTGTGATGCACATACTTGGATTGTTGTTACCTATTTTTCTCGGTGAAAAGAACCAAGGTTCTTTTGGTCGGGAGTGTTACGGGAGGAATGAAGACATTTTGCTGATCAAAACCTTTATATATAAATATCATTAATTTCACTGTGTTTTTTGGGTATATTTGTTTTACTTAACTTATGAACTTGTTTGAATTTATATTTTCGGCCATTTTGGACTCCTGTTTGTCTTGGTTGTTCGTTTGCAGTTTTTGCTCCAAGAACCTATAAAATAGAAGGTAATTGTATTCATTATAATTATTGTTGTTAGAACGACATTGGTCGTCTATTTGTAATAAACCAAGGATATTTTGGTCGATTATTTGTAAATTGGCAATAAACTTTGGTATCTACTTTGAAGTTTCCTTTTGGTTTAATCTTTGGGACAAGGGCTGCATTTCTACAGTTGAAAAATATCTGGAACTCCAAACAAATATCAACCAACACCGAGGTCAGAATTTTCGTTACAAATGTCAAGACAGTTCTATTGTATGTAGCGGAAACATGGAGAACTACCAAAGCCATCATCCAGAAGATACAAGTATTTATGAACAGTTGTCTTCGCAAAATACTTCGGATTCGTTGGCCAGACACTATCATCAACAACGTACTGTGGAAGAGAACAAACCAGATTCCAGTGGAGGAGGAAATCAGCAAGAAGCGGTGGAAGAGGATATGACACACACTGCGAAAAGCACCTAACTGCGTCACGAGACAAGCCCTCGCATGGAACCCTGAAGGCAGGAGGAAAAGAGGAAGGCCAAGAAACACATTACGCCGAGAAATAGAGAAAGACATGAGAAGAATGAACAAAAATTGGACAGAATCGGAAAGGGAAGCCCAGGACAGAGTTGGTTGGAGCAAACTGGTGGGCGGCCTATGCTCCATTGGGGGTAACAGGCGTAAGTAATTGAAGATTGTGCGAGAGGATAGAAGTGTGTAGTGACTCCACTTTTATGAAGAGAACTCGGTCGGTCTAATAGAAACATTCATTATTATAACCAGTAGTACCAGTGGTTGTTTTACTGTACTCTTTGTTTATTCCTACTCTGTACGCGCAAACTTTCGTTTTGTGTTGCTGCCATTTTTGGTTATACTGTTCGCTGTAACATTGTCGTTTCTCTGGCATGCTCTTTGAGTTCCTTCGATACAAGGAAATCGTCAGAAAATATATTCCCTTGTATGGATGAACTCTTCTTCTCTGTCCTTGATTCACGGAGATATTACACTTCGTGACTGGAATGTAATTGATCTGTTGTGGTGTTCATAGTCAACCTCGACTCGTTCAACCACAAGTGTCAGCAAGGGAGAGGAAACAGGGAAAATGAGTGAGATAGATTAAGTGATCTGAGACGGCAAAAAAAACAACAGGTAGATCTTAAAACATGCATCACGCACAGCTGGTCCATGACTCTTACTTGCGCCCATTACCCCGAACATAGGCCACCGAACAGTATTATCCAACTTACTCTGTCCTGGGCTTCCCTTTCCAGCTCTGTTCAGTTCTTTCCAGTTTTTGTTCATTCTTATCATATCTTTCTCTGTTTCTCGACCAAACGCTTTCCTTGTCCTTCCTCTTTTCCTCTGTCCCTGAGGGTTCCGAGTGAAGGCTTGCCTTGTGACTCAGTTGGGTGCTTTCCACAGATTTTCTTATCCATCTCCTGAGCTTCTTTCCGATTTATTCCTACACCGGAATCGAGTTTGTTCTCTCCCACAGTACGTTGTTGATGATAGTGTCTGGCCAACGAATCCGAAGTATTTTGCGAAGACAACTGTTCATAAATACTTGTATCTTCTGGATGATGGCTTTGGTAGTTCTCCATGTTTCCGCTACATACAATAGAACTGTCTTGACATTTGTAACGAAAATTCTGACCTCGGTGTTGGTTGATATTTGTTTGGAGTTCCAGATATTTTTCAACTGTAGAAATGCAGCCCTTGCTTTGCCCATCTACGACTTCTCATCTGCATTGTATCCAACTTGATTGTCGGTAATATTGCCCAGGTATGTAAAAGTGTCAACGTCCTGCAGGGCATCTCCATCAAGAGTGATTTGGTTGACGCATGTTGTGTTGTATCGGAGAATCTTGCGTTTCCCTTTTTGTATGTTGAGACCCACTGCTGCTGAGGTTGCTGCTACACTGGTCGTCTTCTCTTGCATTTGTTGTTGCGTGTGCGATAGAAATCGTCAGAAAATATATTCCCTTGTATGGATGAACTCTTCTTCTCTGTCCTTGATTCACGGAGATATTACACTTCGTGACTGGAATGTAATTGATCTGTTGTGGTGTTCATAGTCAACCTCGACTCGTTCAACCACAAGTGTCAGCAAGGGAGAGGAAACAGGGAAAATGAGTGAGATAGATTAAGTGATCTGAGACGGCAAAAAAAACAACAGGTAGATCTTAAAACATGCATCACGCACAGCTGGTCCATGACTCTTACTTGCGCCCATTACCCCGAACATAGGCCACCGAACAGTATTATCCAACTTACTCTGTCCTGGGCTTCCCTTTCCAGCTCTGTTCAGTTCTTTCCAGTTTTTGTTCATTCTTATCATATCTTTCTCTGTTTCTCGACCAAACGCTTTCCTTGTCCTTCCTCTTTTCCTCTGTCCCTGAGGGTTCCGAGTGAAGGCTTGCCTTGTGACTCAGTTGGGTGCTTTCCACAGATTTTCTTATCCATCTCCTGAGCTTCTTTCCGATTTATTCCTACACTGGAATCTGGTTAGTTCTCTCCCACAGTACGTTGTTTCTGATAGTGTCTGGCCAACGAATCCGAAGTATTTTGCGAAGACAACTGTTCATAAATACTTGTATCTTCTGGATGATGGCTTTGGTAGTTCTCCATGTTTCCGCTCCATACAGTAGAACTGTGTTGACATTTGTATTGAAAATCCTGACTTTAGTGTTGATTGATATTTGTTTGGAGTTCCAGATATTTTTCAACTTTAGAAATGCAGCCCTTGCTTTGCCCATCTACGACTTCTCATCTGCATTGGATCCAACTTGATTGTCGGTAATATTGCCCAGTTAGGTAAAAGTGTCAACGTCCTCCAGGGCATCTCCATCAAGAGTGTTGTATCGGAGAATCTTGAATTTCCCTTTTTGTATGTTGAGACCCACTGCTGCTGAGGTTGCTGCTACACTGGTCGTCTTCTCTTGCATTTGTTGTTGCGTGTGCGATAGAAAAGCCATGTCATCTGCGAAGTCCAGATCGTCCAGCAGCATTCCTGACTGTCCACTGAATACCGTGCTTCCCTTCAGATGTCGACGTCTTCATAATCCAGTCGATCACCAGGAGAAAGAGAAACGGTGAGAATAAGAAACCTTGCCTGAAAGCGGTCTTTACTTCAAATGAGACTGACAGCTGTCCTCCGAGCACAATTTTTCAGTTGAATCCATCATGAGAATTCCGTATGATGTTAACTATCCTCTCAGGCACACAGTAGAGTCGAAGAAGCCTCCATAGTGTTGTCCTGTCCACGCTATCGAATGCTTTCTCGTTGTCAATGAAGTGTGTTTACGGTGGTGAATTTCATCCAGTTGATTCTTGCAAAATGATCTGGAATGTTGCAGTTTGGTCAGTACGCGATTAATCCAGACTGTTGATCTCGAAGTTGAGCGTCGACCTTTCTTCGGTATCTTGATCACACTGTTCAGACTGTTAGAGCATAATCTTCACCCAAAATCTTGTTGGTTAAAATGATGTCGCTTTCCAATGTATAATATTTTTATGTAGATGCCCAAAGTAACTCCCCAATAACATTTTCTGGAATTTGGTCAAATATGCATAGCGATTAATTGCAAGTGGATCGCATTCTACTTTGAAGGGAACACTCACTAAGACGTTTTTTTGGTTGCACAGAAATCCACTTTGGTTTACAAACTGATTGAACTATATGATTAGGGGAATTACAAAAAACATTTCCGCATGACTTCAGTAATCTCGGGGTTTACTTAGCAGAGCGGAAAT
The DNA here is from genome assembly GCA_944470395.2 of Schistosoma turkestanicum. Lineage (NCBI taxonomy): Eukaryota > Metazoa > Platyhelminthes > Trematoda > Strigeidida > Schistosomatidae > Schistosoma > Schistosoma turkestanicum. Next base: position 48,043,975 of record OX103971.1, read on the forward strand.
GTGTTCATAGGTAATTGTAATATCCAATGTTGCAAAAGAAACCTGATGTAATTCATTTACTTCCGTCTGTTACTCGCAAAGAAGCTAGGCAGTCTACCAGCATTCTCCAACTTATTATGTCCTCGGCCTTCCCTTCCAGTTCTACACAACTGCTATTTATGATTTTTATATCTGTCTCTAATTGTCCGTGGAGTGTGATCCTTGGGCCACCCCTGGTCCTTTATTCTTGGGGGTCCCAAGGTTCAGCCTGAATCATGATCCCAATGAGTAATTTCCGAGATATGTGTCCTGTCCACCTCCTACGCTTCTTCTTAATTTCTTCCTCAGCTACAACCTAGTTGGTCCTCTGCCACAGTGGGTTATTACTGATTGTGCCTGGGGAAGCGACCTAAAAATATCTTGCGTAGACAACTCTTTATATACACCCGTATCTTGTAAATGATGTCTTTCGTGATTCTCCAGGTTTCCGCACCATATTGTAGAACTGTCATGTCTAGCTCAGAGGGCTCTTTCCATTCGACTTCTTCCCTTGTCAATCATTCGTTAATATCCGCGTTGCTTTTATTCGTGTGTGTGCTTGCCTATCTCTCTAATTACATTTCTGGTTTATTATTGTCTGACTAAAAATTCCTAGTCATGATTCACCGAAATGGAGTTGACTCACTCGCCTTCTCTACAGCACTTTGCTTCGCTCTGACTGTATGCTCTTCGTTATCATGTCTGGGTTAACATTTTACTGAAATAAACTCATCCAACCTAATCCACATTTGGCTTCTTATAACTGCCGTCGCACAAACGGGGTTCATCTAAGTATAATATACGGAAACTGATGGAGAGCATTATTGCATAGCACAGTTAAATGTTCGCGGGTCACCAAAGTAGTAAGCTCTACATCGAATAAAATATCGCAACAAACCCTACAATACCTACGCCTACTCCACCAAAAATTGAAAACAGACCCAGTGAGACTACTATTCCAAGATCTGTTTCACAAACAAAAGACATGACGACTTGTCCTGAGTTCAAACACGCACCCCCGGCAGTACTTCAGTATTGCCATAGCTATACCAGAAAAGACCTAGCGACTCCGCTTAACAGAAGTTCTCCTAGGAAACATGCTACACGCTGTGACCGTCTGCCAACAGTACTTACTCATTTAGTGAGCAACAACACCTGACCACTACTACCTCCACTCAAGATATTAGTAAACTTTTTTAAGTAGATCCTACTCCCTCTTCTTCTCCACATAATAGAGCCAATTACCCACCTGATGCCCACCATGTCTCTCCAAACGATTAGTCTTCACCCTATGTAAAACTGATGCTAAGTAATTCCTTATCTTTAATCAATAAGATGACTAATCTACGCTCCCTGTTAGTTTTAAACAACCCTTCGCTTGTCCTGATTAAAGTTGGTCGGCCTCCTATGTTAGAGACTCATGCCGTCTAATAGACACCTATGAACACTTTCGCTGTGATCGAGACTCTCGAAAAGGGTTGTATTTGCTTCATGTATGTGTCTAGAAGCATCAACGGAGAAATGCTTAGTGAGACTGACCTTAATTGAGAGTCTGATTCTATATGGCCTACTGTACAAGCCTATGATTATAAAATACTGGTTGGATGTACATATAGAGCTCCGAACACTCATCGATCGTTTGAAATTGCTACTGGTGAGTTATTTGCCACGGCTGCCAATATCCTTTCCAAAATGTCTTTCAAAACAATGAATCAGTGTATTACCCAAAACGCCAGGGGTAATCTACGAAAACGGACATTTTGCAAATCAAAGTACTTCAGCATCCTGAGCAAAATCTACGCCGTACTTGAGGGTGTCAGCATGAAGGGCCTAGATAAACAGATGAACGTAATGCACTCTCTCCTGCCTATCAATCCAAAAATCTCAGTGGTCTGCGTAAAAAATGCATCGAAAAGAACGCAGTTCAAAACATCCATTCTATACTATATGAAGGAGAGATTTGTGTAGACCAAACTGTTATTTGTGAACTTTTCAATCCATACTTCAGAACATACCTTTATCTCAGCTTTTGATCTTAATCGTGTTGGGAAAAATAATTTCGATACCGTCAATCGTGACCTTAACAATATTCATGTCGCCATTAGAAACCTCAAACCCAACCCAAGCTGAGGTGCAGAAGAAATACCATCCATACTCTTTGAAATCAAATATGCTGGCACTATTGCTAAAAATATCCGAACAATCCCAAGAAGTTGTTTCCTTTCCCCCGAAGCCTGGAAATCAGCTCATGCTGTCCCTAAACAAAAAATTGGGGTCGTAAAACGAAATCCAGAACTACAGACCAATCAATAACACCCTAGTTGGTTCAAGCGTAATGAAGAAAATGATATAAGATAATGTATCTGATCACTTACCCAGGGAGGGTCATATTAAACCCTCAAAACACAGAATTATTAGAACTAGGTCATGCACTACAAGTCTGATAGATTACTTTAACGAGGTTACCAGCATACGCGATCAAAAGCAACTAGTGGTCATGTTGTATCTTAACATCAAGAAGGCTTTATATAAGGTACCTCACAATCTCTAAATCAACAGAATTCCGTGCATCGGGATTAACGGCCCCATATTGCAATGGATTAAGTCTTTTCTCACTAATAGATAATAAATTACTAAAGTTAACTGCATTAAATCTTCACCTCGACCAATTACCGGTGGTTTTGTGCAGGTTGTGTCTTCCGTCCAATGTTTTTCACAACCCACATCAACAGCAAATGCAGTTTCTTCAACACTGGCATAGCCTACCTCTACGCTTATGACCTGAAATTCGTATTTAAAGCTAACAAATGTGACAGGAAATTTTACGCAAACGATTCAAAATGAACTCACTAATTAAGGTAACTCGACAAGGCTTTGGAACATCAAACTCATTACTGAGAAATGTGGCTGGCTGTGATTTGGAGACACATTTGTCAAAGTAAATCTCACTGTTAGCAAGAATGTGCTGCCTAAACTCACATCGGCAAATGATCTGGGAGTGCACTGCTCGCAGAGCCTAAACTTCTCTGAACATATTTCCAACAAAGTTTCTGAAATGGGAAAAATGCTAGGTCACATTTTTCGTAGCTTTCTTCTTAGAGAATCCAGAACAATTCTCGACAAAACAAGTGCTGAATACTGCACATTCTTATTTTCCTTATTACGCCTATCTGGTATACTGAAAGTGGAAGGAAAACAACGGAATTTAACTACTTAAATATTAAACTCATCTCACTCGCTGATTATCCTACCCGATGTCATGACTTTGGACATGGACAACTATGGAAAAGAATGTTAGTTATTTTCATAACCAATTGTAGTTATGTCATAACTAACCAATCAGATTGTGGTTTATGCGCCTACCATGTGATCTGGTCTGACGTATCTGTAAACCATTTTTGTAGTGAATGACCTACGAATCAGATGTCATTATTATCTTATTATATTGATGTGACTCATGGTTTTATTCACTTCCATAAGACACGCTATATTGGTCGGTATGTTTGCTCGTCTTACTTGATAATTGTAATTTCCTTATTTATTGTACTAATTTAATTGTTTTTATGTTTTGAAACAGATAAAGTTTAAAGCAAAGTTGATTGTATTTTAACTGTAGCTTTCCCATAGACTCTGTGCTCGCCAATATCGCGTTTACCGTTCTAGAATTACATCTGTAGGACAAATTAAATCCTACACAGAATGCTTAAGTTCAGTCTAATCCTGTACTTCAAGCTCCTTTACAAGCCCACATACTCCTGTTGTAGTTTTGTTCTTATCGAAAGCCAAAAGTTCGGGAGAAAGTATCTGCGGTTAAACTTGAGAAGTATAAATCAAAAACTTGAGAAAACTTCCACACTAAATGAAGAAATGCCCTACCTCGAAAATAGGCATGTCAGATGGACCACGTACTTTTGTAAAGCACCTTAATGGGGCCTTCAGTTGCACTGATTTCTCTTAACGCGTGAACCCATCAAAAACGTGATCTCACATTAATAGCTTTTAGCGGTGATCGAGTCGTGATTGACTATGATCACCGCTAAATACAACGATCGTAATATACCTGTTGGCTGTTCTTCAGTACTGATGACTGTTTCGACTTCCTGGTTCTTCATTGGTCTTCCTGGCTTATAATATTTCCCAGCGAGCTTCTTCATCGGATCCTATATTTGTCTCATGCCTCCACTGCCTTTTCCTCCGTCACTGATAGATCTTCCACATATTTATTTTTTTCAACTCTGATGAGTCTCTTCGCTTGCTTGTTTGCTTTTGTGTATTCAGATAGTGCAGAGGCTTTCTGATGTTAACTGCAGCCTTCCTATTCCCCCTGAATATTATTAAGAGTATCCAAAGTGATCCACTCCTTTTGACGATAGTCGTTCTGGTCCGAAAGCATATGATATGTTGAATTTATTACTTCCTTGAGGCCTTTCCAGGTTGTTCTTCATACTAGTTTCCTCTCCATTGGGTTGGTGGTAAAACGATTTGAAATTGAATTTGTTGATTTTAACAGTATTCTGAAGGAAGGCCATATTGTGATGCTGTTCTCCTCGTTGTCCAGTGCTTCTTTAGTTTGTTTCATCTTGACTATCACCAAGTGATGATCTGGAGCCATGTCGACTCCTCTCTTTGTCCTCCATCGTCCTACTGGACTTTTTAAGCTACTACCAAACACATGGAACCGTACCGTACGAATAAGAACCGAGCGCAAAAAATTAATTAGATAATACTAGCGCGTGAAGAAGATATTCGATATTGGACTTCTGCAGTATTCAACTGTTGCGTTACTCTTGGGCAAATCATGTTACCATCTGCACATACCATATTAGCCCCGTATGTACAGAAAAAGGAAGCTATAAATGTTTGGGACAGTTATAAAGTCAGTTGAAAGACGTTATGGGCAAGTTTTTAGAATGGAAAATCATTTAAACTTGGACGTCGAATTAACTCAGTTGCAATTTCTTTAACACCTCCTTACAAGTATGGTCTTCCGGATGGATACAATGTACGTGTTTTTAGTTATTTTTCTATTAACTATTCCAGGTGAATCTTTACAAGTGTGACACTGACAAACGTTTTCGCAAATTGAGTGGATTTTCAGGTCTAGTAACGTGCTGTAATTTCAGAAATGATGGGAAACTAGTTATTGTGGGTGAAGCCGGTGGAACGCTTCGTATTTGTACTACGGACAAAAACAAGTTTCATCTTCGAAAAATAAAAGCACATCAGGGGTATGTGTAATCTTTTGTTTGTAATTTTGTAGTTCAGTTTCGGCAGCTTCATTTTTTTATGATGGTTTACATGCAGCTAGTCTTGGATCAGATGCAAACGTCCGCATTTGGGACGTAACATTGGGCTCTCCGCTAGGGCGTTATGCAGTGTGCTGTGGAAACGAAGTTGCTCGTTGTTTGGTAACTGGTAGAGTCGACAATAATCTCTTATGCTTTGGTGATCTTAATGGGAACGTTGTCATCTGTGATGTGCGTGAGGTAAGACTTTGAACAGTTTTCAAACTTTCGAACATCATTAACTTTTCTTGATATACGTTCAGAGTGTAACTGATATCATCTGCACCAATCTTTGGAAATTATTTCATTGTCCCGTTTTCGTACTATGCGGTTTTACTGAGATATTTCAAAAATCCTAATCATTTCTAAAAGATATAAATTTTTTTGTTACTAAAGTATTTAAACCTTTAGATTGAACAATAGTGTTTACTTAAAGTTACCTAGAGATCAGTTAGTCACATGGGAGGATGTGCGGATATGAGATCGGTACACTTAAGTCAGTCAGTCAGTCAGATGCAACATCGAACTTCGTACGTAAGTACATCAGTTCAGGTTGACATACCACATCAGCCCAGAGACGTAATTGTCAATTCAAATCCCATAGTGGTAGAGATTGTAAAAGAATTACTACTAATGGAGAACCTTTGGATTTGAAGATAATATTCAAGAAGCATAATTCAGTGAGATAAGTTGAGAAAGACGAAGATAGAGGTGTTGACGAATCAGAAGATTAGGATTTGAGAGAACATAAAGAGTGGATTCACCTGCACCTTTGTAAACAATTTTGAGCCATGTCATTCAAGGTCTCTAACCATCGGTTACTATCGTCTCGCGGACCCCAACCAGGTAGTCTACATCTACCGACATGACTCAGTCCACCCGCAGTGACTTCATGCATTCGTGCCATGTTTTGGTTTGGCCGCCCCTAACTTTCTTCCAACCTACTACTACACTACAGAACAAAGCTCATCGAGGAAGTCGGTAGTTAGGCGTTCGTAACATATGTCCCACCCACCTCAACTGATGAAGTTTCACAATTTCATCTATTAGGCTGCCATCCTTATCTAGTACTCGTTTCATAACGACAGCATTGCTTATACGGTTGTCGCAGAATACACGAGCAATGCTTTTAAGACATCTGTGGTTGAATACCAGTAACCTACGAATATCTTCTACACTTATCTCGCCTATATATATATATATATATATATATATATATATATATATATATATCGCCTCCGCCATAAGGCACACATGAGGCTGTTGGGACATGTGTTACGTATGGCTAACCACCGACTGCCTCGACGAGCTTTGTTCTGTAGTGTAGTAGTAGGATGGAAGAAAGTTAGGGGCGGCCAAACCAAAACATGGCAGAAATCCATGAAGTCACTGCGGGTGAACTGAGTCATGTTGGTAGATGTATGTTACCTGGTTGGGGTCCGCGAGACGAAAGTCACCAATGGTTAGAGACCTTGAACGACATGGCTCAGAATCGTTTGCAATGACGCAAGTGCATCCACTCTTTGCATTTTATGAAATTCTAAGCTTCTACATTCCTCATAATCTCTATCTTTCTCCTTCTAAATTTATCTTACTGAATTATACTTCTCGAATCATATCTTCGCCCTCTAATCTTCTCCATTACTGCTAATACTTCTATTATTGCTATCACTGTTGGATTTGAACTGACAGTTGCGTCTCTGTGCTGATGGGGCATGGCAACCTGAACTGATGTACTTACGTACGAAGTTCTGCGTTGCATCTGTCTGTCTGTCTTTTGCCATAAATGACGTAAATTGGCTAAAGCCATTAGAGCTTTCTGTATCCGTGCTGAGATTTCGTCAGTCACCAGCACTGATGGGACTCCCGAGATAAGTAAGGAGGTCGACACGCTCGACTACTTCACTCTCTATCACCAGTTCAGGTGCCGATGCAACCAAGTCTTGAAGCAACATTTTGCATTTCGAGTGTGAGAACCGCATCCCGAACATGCTTGCATTGTTGCCTAGGGTATTCAGAAGACTGCATTTTGTCAGCGTCTTCACCGAATAGAACTATGTAATCGGCATATTCTAGGTCAATAAGCGAGCCTCCTGGTAATAGGTCAACTCCTGAAAAATCTGACGAGGATAATGTTAACTCTAAGAGGATGTCTACGACAAAGTTAAACAAAAATGCAGAGAGTGGACATCCCTGACGGACATCACTTGAAGCAGAGAATTCAGATGATAGTTCACCGTAGCTGCCGCTCAGCCAGTGGTGTTCGGGTAGAGTGCTAGTATAAGGTTAGTGTACTTCTCTGGGACATGTTTCAATGACAGACACTGCTACAGAACCTCACGATCCACTGAGTCAAATGCCGCCTTATGGTCCAGGAAGACAACTATTGTCGGACGCCTAAATGTGTGTCTGTGTCCCAGGATCTGTCGTAGTGTGAAAATGTGGTCTGTACAACCACGTCCAGGTCGAAAACCAGCCTGGTTTTCTCTAGTCTGCTCTTCACGAGCTCTAGTTAGGCGTCTCAGTATTATCGAGGCTAACAATTTGGAAACTATATTAGTTAGGCTTATTCCCCTGTGATTGTCACAAGAAGACTTTTATCCTTTCTTATAAATTGAGACAATCAGTGACTGAGACCAGTCGGATGGGATTACTTCCCAGATTCTACCTAAGATGTCAGTCAATCTAGCTGCTTAGACTGGACCACCATCCTTAAAATCCTCAGGCGTCAATCCATCAGGACCCGCCTCTCTCCCCTGCACCAGATTTCTCATAGCTTTTTCAACTTCATAAAGAGTCGGAGGACTTATGTTGATTTGCCGTTCATGATGACTGCAGATCGTGTGCAACTGAAGTGTGGCTGAAGGCCAGTTGAACTGATCCCTGAAGTGTTCTGCCCAACGATCCAATCTTCTTGATTGAGAATGAATGATACAGCCATCCTTTTCCGAGATAGTTTCATTTGCAGTCGGATTTCTAATACCTGTTTCCTTGATAAGTCGGAAAAGTTGTCTAGTGTTGCCTATCGTCGCTGCCTTCTCCATATCTTTTGCTTTCGCCACCCACCACTGTTTACGGTCGTTTCATAGGCTTTTTATCAGTCTGCGCCTAAGCTGACTTCGTTCTTCATCATGTTCAGAGCCAGGTGGGATGAGGTTTCTAGCATCCATCAGTTCGGTAGATGCTACTGAGATCCACAGCTTCTTCCTAGCCTTATGGTTTACCTTACTAGGAGATATCACCCACGATCTCCAGTCATCCTGAATGGCAAATCGACCTAAGGCCCCCTAGTCTTAATGACGTTGAGAAAGCGTTAGGAAATCTGAAACGAGGACGAGCTGCAGGTCCTGATAGACTTACCCCTGAGATATTTAAGGATGGTGGTCCAATTTTATTAGCTAGGTTGACTGAGATCTTAGGTCGAATCTGGGAACTGGACGTAATCCCATCCGACTGGACTCAATCACTGATTGTCCCAATCTATAAGAATGAACAAAAGTCTTCTTGTGACAATCACAGGGGAAAAAGTCTAACTAATATAGTATCTAAAATATTGGCCTCAATAATACTTCGACGCTTAACTAAAGCTCGTGAACAGCAGACTCGAGAAAACCAGTCAGGTTCTCGACCTGCACGTGATTGTATCGAACACCATTTCACCCTACGACAGGTCCTGGAAAATAGACACACATTTAGGCGTTCTACAATAGTTGTTTTCCTGGACCATAAGGCGGCATTTGACTCAGTGGACCGTGAGGTTCTGTGGCAGTGTCTGTCATTGAGAAGTATACCAAAGAAGTACATTAACCTTATACAAGCCCTTTACTCGAACACCACTGGTCGAGTGAGGGCTTATGGCGAAGTGTCATCTGAATTCTCTACATCAAGTGGTGTCCGTCAGGGATGTTCACTCTCTCCATTTTTGTTTAATTTTATCATAGACATGCTCCTAGAAATAACCTTATGCTCGTCTGAATTTTCAGGAGTAGACCTTCTACTAGGTGGCTCGCTTATTGACTTAGAATATGCCGATGACATTGTCCTACTTGGTGAAGATGCTGACAAAATGCAGAGTCTTCTGACTACCCTAAGCAACAATGCAAGCATGTTCGGGATGCGGTTCTCACCCTCGAAATGCAAAATGTTGCTTCAAGACTGGGTTGCATCGGCACCTGAACTAGTGATAGAGAGTGAAGTAGTCGAGCGTGTAGACCGCCTCACTTACCTTGGGAGTCTCATCAGTGCTGATGACCTGGTGACTGACGAAATCTCAGCACGGATACAGAAGGCTCGATTGGGGTTCTTCAAGTTGCGTCATCTTTGGCGTATGTGAGTTATCTGTCTGTTAACCAAAAGACGAGTCTACTGTGCAGCAATCTGCTTCGTCCTACTTCATGGCTGTGATTCACGGCCTTTAAGATTAGAGGATATTCATAGGTTTTTTTTGATCATAGTTGTCTCCGAACCATTGCTCGTTTATCTTGGTACTATCGAGTAAGCGATGTTGTTGTTAGGAAACGGGTACCAGTTAGGGAAGGCAGATCAATATATGAAGTAGTCAAACTGCCTCGTCTAACTATGTTTTGCAGTATAGGAGTAGGTTGGAATATAGCCAGGGGTAGCGAATCTAAAGCATGGTACAAATCCATGAGTTAACTGGCAATGGGTCTCAGTCATGTTGGTAGATGTAGGCTACCTGGTTTGGGTTCGCGAGACGATAGAAACCGATGGTTAGAGACCTTAAACGACATGGCTCAAAATCGTTTGCAGTGGCGCAGCTGAATGCACTCTCAGATCCTAATCTGAATTCCTCATTACCGTCTTTTCTCTTTTTCTTAATCGATTCCTCTGGGGTATACATCTTTTTGATTACTGCTAATACGTTTACTTCCTCTACTACTGTGGGATTCGAATTGAAAATTGCGTCTCTGTGCTAGTGTGGTGTGGCAGCTTGAACTGATGTACGTACGTACGAAGTTCTACGTTGCATCTGACTGACTGGTCAAGTCTTTAAAAGTTTATTCGGATTTCTTCGGAATTTCATTAAATCAATTAAAAAAGAATGACAAAATAAAACGTTGATCACAAAATTTGGGGGACAAAAGGCAAATGTCCAGCGCTTTAACCGCGTTGGTAGGTAAAGAAGATCTACCTAGGTGAACTGGAAAATCCTGACTCCAGGCTAATGCTGCATATGGACTTCTGGATCCTGATGGAATAAATGACTTGTGAACCTATTCTTTGTCACTGGTTACCATTAGACTGAATATCCTGACGTTCTGCCTTATGGACCAGAATTCTTGATCAAAGTCTCGATAAGTGGCCCCCTAAGATAAAATAGCTGCGTCGGTTTGAGCACTCGGGCAGTATGTCATTCATATTCATTGATTTATGTGGTATATTTACATTTTTGGTGCCATCTTTTGACAGTAATTACGTGTTTAATTATAATACTCGTCCTCAGTACTTTCTAATACGCTGATGGCAACCTTTTGGGTTATAAAATTTTTTAGGAGCGGTGGTGATTGATCACTCCATTTAGTGGATAGGAATGAGTTCTACTATCAAAACGCACTGTAATACTAGTAGTGGTAAAAGGTGGTTGACTAGATGGGAGTCCTGTATTTTGATGAGAAATACCCTAGAATTTTCTATTTTACCATTGAGCGCTTCATGTAGTCCGAACTTTAAAGTTTCGTTTTACCATTTTAATATTAGGCATACCAGAAAATTTTCACTTCGCTTTCAATTGAAATAAAAATCGTAATAATTTCATTCTGCCAGACAGAATGTGATCTTTATTTTAATTTTCTCAATTTATTTACTGTTTTGACTTCACTTTCAAGCCAAATCCTATTCAAAAAATCACATTTCCGTCTGCGGTTTCTGCTCTCGCTCTTAACAAAACAGATAAAATGTTGGCTGTTGCTGCTGGTTCAGTTGTACAGTTGTGGGACTTCTCCGCTCAAAAATTTCATGACTACGAATCAAGTCAAGGTTTGCATCTCCATTATAAAGTTACTACTGGTTTATTCATTGAGCAACACCCTCATACAGATGAAGAAGTGCTTTTGTCTGTCTCACTAGACAAACTCGTAAAGTTCACCAGTTTGCTGAATGGTAAAGAGTTATATCAGCTTCAATGTTCATCACCACTAACTGCTATTGGTGTCACGGTAATGTACCTTTTTGTCAATTGTGATTGTTTTTTACCCTTTCATTTACTGTCCTCACCCATGTATTCTCATTGAAATAACAGGCATGACAATGGTGTAATAGTTAATTTATTCATCTGATAATCCGAAAATTGATCTGTACCTATATTCAAACTAAAGGCTCTCTCCTACAAATTAAACTATATGGGTTCGTTCGCGAAAATACAGATTAATGGATCCACTTGCATCTTTTATACGTGTTTTTTTCGCTAGGCTTTTGTCTTATGAGAATATTAAGAGTTATCTAGTTTTTGGTTGTAAAAGGGAATGAATCTACCAATGAATTGCATTATTTATTTTTTCCCGTTTCATTTCACAAGAGAATTTCACTTTATCAACTGGTGTAGATGGAATTCACAATAGATCTTTTACTTCATATTATGTATTAGTTATTCATTTTCCAGCCTTTGGCTGTATAATTTATATTTATGCTACTTAAAAGCAATCTACTGAGTGCTGTTTATTGTATTTCCTCGAATAAAGCTTTGTCACTTTAAAATTTTTAGCAGGTTAAATAACTCATCTGTCTTTTTCTATTATTACAATATTGTAGCCAAAGTGTGAAAGTCTCGTAATAGGAGGAGAACATGGCTTCGTTAAAATCAAACACTATGACTCGAAATTAAGCTCGTTCGTCGTAGCTTCATCTGAGGCGCAAAACAAAGCTTCTTCTAGTGACACAGAGGATCCGTACATGGATTTATTGTCTCATTTTTCAAAGCCAAATAAAGGTGATCGCTTTATGTCAATGAAAATGGATGAATGGCTGGAAGTACCGTTAACTGGTTCTCGCCGTGCTCCCAAGGATTGGTTTTTACCTGAAGAATTTAAAACAACTATAAGGCCTAATGTTCCTTTAATTCATGAAGTAAGCTCTTACTGCTATCATTCCACTTAAAGTTTCGAAATTGGTTTCTCAAGTTTTCAGTTCTAGGTCTTAAATTTAGCTGGTAGTATATTTCGAATTCAAAATTTCTTAATATATTTTTAGAAACCTGTTATCATAATGATTCATTGATTACCACAAGTTCTATTTGAGAATATTGTGATCAAATCATTGAGGTAGTGTATTTAGTTATTAATACAGACGCGATTAAAGTAAATGGAAGAGTTGAAGTAAAAGAAATAAAAAAATCAAGTGAATATTCAGGAAAAATCTGTGTTGGAGAACTTGTTGTTGGTATTCTTTGCATGACATATCTTGAAGGTCCATATGCTTGATAAATCGTAAATACCGTTTCTATGAACATATTCTTCACAAATAGTAATCCTATCGGCGTTTGGGCTGGGATGATAACCGATTTCGTAAATCGGAGCAACAGGTGTTCTTGGGAGCTCACTTTCCTTGTTTTTGATCTAGACGTCTGGTCCACAAAGCAATAGAACTGTCCCATGGTAATCAGTAACCAAAAATAGGTTCATACTCTCTTTTTCCCTGCAGGACCTTTTTCGATTGTATAGTTAACTGAATTCCATCTGCAACTAATACAACACTTGTTTATTTTACTTATTCTCCTCGTTTAGATATACTTCTTTTTTGTGCTTTATAATAGTGCTTCTTTATTCTGTCTGATGCATTCTATTTCTGGTGCCTAGTTGTCTATTAAACAAATTAAAACAAGATAAATTGTTTGCTCTGTCCTATAATGTTTATCATTAACTGTAGGATGTTTATATCGTTAAACTGTATTTCTTGTTACTAGGATTTGATTTATAAATAGCCTTTGAACTTTTAAAGACTTTCTACTAACTCTTCTTTCTTGTTTATATTAATAACAGAAAACGGAAATATCACGCACTGGTCGGACGTTTTACGCTCAAACATTGTCACAGACATATAATCATGTCGACGTTCTGCTTAGACGATTCAATCACTCGCGTGCGTTGACGTTAGCCTTAACCTACCGATCATGGGTGCGTCGCTCCAAAAGAAGAATCAATCCTACCCCTCAGTATTGTTTAAACTTGGCACTTGCTGTTATACGAGAATTAATAAGAAGAGATACTTTAGGTGCTGCTGTAGCAGGCAGAGACAATCGCCAGCTAGAATACATTTTTATATTTATTTACAACAACATTTGGCATAAAGATGCAGCTGCTGTTTGCTTAGAATTATATCACTGCATATTAAGTAAGTTTTCTTTCTAAGACTACATTTTAATAGTCTATATTAACATTAGTTTTTATAATCTCTATTGTATTTTTGGAAGAAATTATTGTTTCAGAGATTATAAACTAACACAAACAAAAATAAAATCTTCAACAAACTTGGTTACTTAAATTTTCCGATTTTAATAATTTGATCAATTGAAAAATAAGCGTACTTTTCGGTCTCATAAATTTCCCACTACTGTGCTAATAATTGTTTCTCATTAGATATTTATTACATTTCGTATAAAATGAACTTATTCGAATACGTTCTATTTACTATTTTGGAGATTTTTGAAGTAATGACTAATTAAGTATAACAAAAAGTGTTGTGAATACGTGTTATAAAATAGTCAGCGAGTTGTTTTTATTGGCGAATATATCCATAATTATACTCTGGGGTAGTTGTAACATGTCTACTGTATACAGCACTGATAAAATATAAGTAAGGTTGACAGGAATGATACATATTAGCAGGTACAGTTTAGTTAGAAATGCCTATTTCATTTAAGCGTGACCTCGCCTATATAGAATGGAAAATAAAACTGAGACAATATACAGTTAAAAGTAGTAGTTATTGATTATACACGTATATTGATTGAATAGATCGAATTTTGAAGTTGTCAAATCCGAATACATGTGTTAATTTTTAATCCGGTTGTCACCGACTTGGCGATTTAGATTTATGACTATTGTAAATTCCCAATTGCTAGTTACTGACTAAAGTTAAATAGGCTATCAAAATGTTAATTTTAACTAGTTTGTAATAATAAATACTGATGAAATAGCGATTATTCTTAACAGGTCAGTATGCGTTGTCATTATTTGAATGCTCTATTATTAGATCTCAAACATCTTAGTTAGTTAGTTAGCAAATACCGTATAAGTTTTAAGCTCCAGTTAACGCTATTGTATGCGCTTAATAGCCATGTGCTTTAAATTTTACATTCCCATTGTTTGTATTTTTTCTAACAGATACGTATACTGCTGAAGAACTGGTGAATATACGAGGATTCGCGAAAGTGAATAGACTTCTTGAGCTTATATCTTCAAACTTCTATTCTCTAAGCAGAATCACAGACACCATTGCATATAAATCCCACAATTTACCTCAATCTAAAAATGAGCAAGTTGTAGAAGACATTTCTTATTGTTCCTCATTTAATTCAGAAAATTCACCAGAATGCCAAAAATCATCTTCAACTAAAAAGCGTAGAAAACTTAATGTTACTTAGTTACGATTATCCTGTACAGTGAAAATAAATTTTTTTTATAACATTCTTGTTTGTAATTAACAGGGGAGTTTCCAGGTAATACAGCCTTGTTAATATTTGCAAAAGAGAATTTCCAAACGCAGATAAAAAGTTATCACAAAATTTAATCATAATCGCTCTAAAAATTCCGATTACCATTTAAATATTCAAAACCATGCGGTTCAAGTGAAACATGATACCTCGAAACTCACACCCTTGATTATAATCTTTAAGAACATCTAGATTTTTTATGAATACTCGTCCATACACAATTTCGCAGTGTAGTCCATCATAAGAATTCTGTAAAATGTTGACCATCTTCTCAGGCACGCTTTAGAGCGAAAGAAGCCTCCATACTATTGTCCTGTTCACGCTGTCGAAAGCTTTCTCTTATTGAAGTTGTAAATTGGTGAATTCCATTCAGGTGTTTGTTCCACAATCATTCGAAACGTAGCGGTCTGGTCGGTATATAATCGATCCTGACAAAATCCAGCCTTATGATCTCGCGACTCCACCTGTAGACAAGAAAAAATGATTCAAACCATGTATACCCTGCTCTGGGAGTTAGAAGGTCTTCATTTAGAAGAGTTATGGCGTCTCATGATGAAAGCTGAGTTCCTTTCGAAGTCACGAGGCCGATGCCTCTTCTGACAATCAGAATCCTTCCACGGTGTGGGCAACCGGGAAGTAACGTCCGCCCTCATACCCATGAAAGCACACGAGACCGAATTGGTCATAATCAAATCCTTTCTACACCTTATAACTCTCTTATCTCACCAACCAACCTTTCTTTCGATCGTTTGTCACCTCGCGCCGCTGAAGCTAACGGTTTGCGCTTCCCGTGGCTTCGCCGGCGTAGGTATAGTATTAACCCCTAGGGCCGAACAAGCTCTCTTAGACTGGATCCCGATAGTCGCTTATGCGCTTTCCAACTAAACGGGATAGTACGGACTCGCAAAGATAGGGAAACTCTTCGTCGTATCTGCCTACGCTCCCACTGACTGCTGTTCAAAAGACATGAAAGTTAAGTTTTATAGAAACTTCTCCAAAATGTTAAGCGCTCTGATACAGTAATAATGGCTGGTGAATTTAACGTTCAAGTAGGTAGACTCAGCGAAAAGGAAAGACACCTGGGTGGATGGTATGGTGTCGCGGCTAACAGAACAGATAATGGCGACTGTCTGTTGCAACTGTGCTCAGATAGCCGCCTATTTCTAGCAAACGAAACGGGTACTAGGTAAGAATGGCAGATCAATCGATGAAGTGGTGAAACTTCATCGGTTGAGGTGGTTGGGACACGTGTTGCGTATGCCTAACCACCGACTGCCTCGTCGAGCTTTGTTTTGTGGTGCAGGAATAGGTTGGAAGAAAGCTAGGGGCGGTCAAACCAAAACATGGCATAAATCCATGAAGTTATTGACGAGTGGACTTAGCCATGTCGGTAATTGTCGACTACCTGGTTGGGGTCCGCGAGATGATAATAATCGATGGTTAGAGACCTTGAATGACATGGCTCAAAATCGTTCGCAATGGCGCCAGTGCATTTATTCTTTGTGTTCTCTCAAATCCTAATCTTCTGAGTTCTTCAACACCTCTAGCTTTTACTTTCTAAACTTATCTCATTGAATCACACTTCGTGAATAATATCTTCTAATTCTAACGTCTACGATTACTTCTAATACCTTTACTACCTCTTCTACTATTGGATTTGAATTGACAATTATATCTCTGTGCTGATGTGGTATGGCGACATGAACTGATGTACTTACGTACGAAGTTCTACGTTGCAACTGACTGACTGATTTCTAGCAAACACAAACTTTAAGCACAAGGTAAAACACCTTTTGACCTGGTTACCCCCAAAGACGACCCAACTAGATTACATCGCTATAAGCCGTCGGTGGAGAGGCTCTATTGAAGACTGCCGCTCAATCTGGAGCACCTGTTTAGACTCAGACCGTGCTCTAATGCTAGCGCGTATTTGGTTGCGTCTTACTGGACGTAGGAAAAATGTCGCAAGGAAACTTGTTAGGGCTTTGCTTAATGGTAATAAAGTTAAGAATATATTTCAGGAACAACTAGGAAAACAGTTAGGCGGCCATTTAGTGAGTGATTCTCACCCTGAGGCAGCTTATGAATGATATCAAAAAGCTGTGGAAACAGTAGTGATACCTGCTAGTAAGGGCAACCATAAGGTTAGTGAGAAGCTGTGGATCTCAATAGCATCTACTGAACTGATGGATGCTCGAGAACTTATCCCTCCTGGCATTGAACGTGTTGAAGAGCAAAGTCAGCTTAAGCGCAGGCTGATAAACATACACAATGATCGTGAACACTGGTGGGTAGCGAGAGCGATGGAAAAAAATGAAGCGGCGATTGGTGTAGGTAAACAACTGTTGAGACTTATAAAGGAAACTGGTATTAGGAATCCGACTGCAAGTGAAACTACCTCGGAAAAGGATGGCTGTATCATTCATTCTCAATCAATCCCACATGGCTCTGAACATGATGAACAACGAAGTCAGCTTAGGCGCAGACTGATAAAAAGCCTACGAAACGACCGTGAACAGTGGTGGGTGGCGAAAGCAAAAGATATGGAGAAGGCAGCGACGATCGGCAACACTAGACAACTTTTCCGACTTATCAAGGAAACTGGTATTAGGAATCCGACTGCAAGTGAAACTATCTCGGAAAAGGATGGCTGTATCATTCATTCTCAATCAAGAAGATTGGATCGTTGGGCAGAACACTTCAGGGATCAGTTCAACTGGCCTTCAGCCACACTTCAGTTGCACACGATCTCCAGTCATCATGAACGGCAAATCAACATAAGTCCTCCGACTCTTTATGAAGTTGAAAAAGCTATGAGAAATCTGGTGCAGGAGAGAGAGGCGGGTCCTGATGGATTGACGCCTGAGGATTTTAAGGATGGTGGTCCAGTTTAAGCAGCTAGATTGACTGACATCTTAGGTAGAATCTGGGAACTGGACATAATCCCATCCGACTGGTCTCAGTTACTGATTGTCCCAATTTATAAGAAAGGATAAAAGTCTTCTTGTGACAATCACAGGGGAATAAGCCTAACTAATATAGTTTCTAAATTGTTAGCCTCGATAATCCACTCTCTGCATTTTTGTTTAACTTTGTCGTAGACATCGTTTTAGAGTTAACATTAAGCTTGTCAGACTTTTCAGGGGTGGACCTTCTACCATGAGGATCGCTTATTGACCTAGAATATGCCGATTACATAGTTCTATTCGGTGAAGACGCTGACAAAATGCAGAGTCTTCTGAATACCGTAGGCAACAATGCAAGCATGTTCGGGATGCGGTTCTCACACTCGAAATGCAAAATGTTGCTTCAAGACTTGGTTGCATCGGCACCTGAACTGGTGATAGAGAGTGAAGTAGTCGAGCGTGTCGACCTCCTTACTTATCTCGGGAGTCCCATCAGTGCTGATGACCTGGTGACTGACGAAATCTCAGCACGGATACAGAAAGCTCTATTGGCTTTAGCCAATTTACGTCATTTATGGCAAAAGACAGACAGACAGATGCAACGCAGAAATTCGTACGTAAGTACATCAGTTCAGGTTGCCATGCCCCATCAGCACAGAGACGCAACTGTCAGTTCAAATCCAATAGTGATAGCAATAATAGAAATATTAGCAGTAACGGAGAAGATTAGAGGGCGAAGATATGATTGGAGAAGTATAATTCAGTAAGATAAATTTAGAAGGATAAAGATAGAGATTATGAGGAATGTGGAAGCTTAGAAGCTCTCTACTCGAACACTACAGGTCGAGTTAGAGCTCATGGCGAACTGTTATCGAATTTCTTACTTCGAATGGTGTCCGTCAGTGATGTCTACTCTCTCCATTCTTGTTCAATTTTGTCATAGACATGCTCCTAGATATAACACCATCTTCGTCTGAATATTCAGGAGTACACCTTTTACCAGGAGGCTCGCTTATCGACTTAGAATACGCCGATGACATAGTTCTATTCGGTGAAGACGCTGAAAAAATACAGTCTTCTGACTAACCTGAGCGACAATGCAAGCATGTTCGGGATGTGGTTTTCCCCCACGAAATGCAAAATGTTGCTTCAAGATTGGGTCGCATCGGCACCTGAACTAGTGATAGGGAGTGAAGTAGTCGAACGTGTAGATCGCTTCACTTATCTGGGGAGTTAGTTAGCGATCTTGAGCGAAACTTCCCAATCCAAATTTAAACTGTCGTAGGTTAATAATGAATTGGTGCTTAGGTGTGGTTATTTAAAATCACACTGATTTATTCTCATAAATTATCAATAATCAAATGCGCAATCATTTCTATATTCTGTCTTTTTAATAATTAACACCAACGCAGAATGGATATTTAATTGTAGCTTTAAATATCACTGTAACTCTCGATGTATTCTTTTTGACTAATCACAACATTTGAGCGCCGAGCACCAAGGAATATTATAATAATGAGTTGATGTCGCAAAGCCGAATATTGAAAAAGTTAGTTGTTTTCACTTTACTTTTTCCATAAAAAGTGGATTTTTCTAAAATCTATGATGAAATGAAATTTGATATCGACTCGCATTCGTCATTTAACTGATCGCAAAAAGGATTTCGGATTTAAAAGAAACTCGGTTTGCTTGAAGAGCGTGTACACAATTTTCTTACTTATAAACCGCTCAAGGACACAAGACTCAACCCACCCTGAATAATATACGAGCTGATGTAGATATATTTAGCAATGGAAATAAATTGCATTTATATATTAGTATACTTTATACGCTGAATGGGCGTTGCGGGAACTTTCGTCTTCGAATAAATTATGGGCTAATCTCATTCAGACCATCACTGAACACCAGGATGCTGTATCAGAAAGAAGATTAAGGTGATGACAACTCCTAGAAATAACTTATGGATTACCGTATTTGTATTCTTATTGTATAACAACTGAGTAACTATATATATATTTATATTCCTTTTACCATAAGTTTCGTTTTACTACTTATGTACGGTTTACTATCCCTAATTTGTTCCCCGTATATTATTCAGTGTTTCTTATTCACAACTACTTTTTGACTTGTTCATATATAAGAATAATTTTTTATTTCGCAGTGTGATGCGGTCTGGCCTGCTCGTAAATGAACTACGTCTGTTTGATGTATAAATATAGTAAAGGCTAGTTGTTGACCTTCTAAATCGAGATCAAGGGAGAGGAACTATAAAATCTTAAACCAACAGGAACTTAGCTTCCGACTCAATTTTAGTGGACGGATATCTTATATAACTAATATTTAATTCGTTTTTTAGTGTTACCAAAACAATGAAATATTCTGTATGCAAGATCATAAAACTCGCGAATAATATCTCTATAAAGAGAGACTATAAAAATAAATAATGTAGGATCCAATCAATTTATTAGTTTTATTGAAAAAATTTTAAAAAATCAGATATTTAAAACGAAACATTCTCACATACACATAACTAAATGAATTTACATTGATACAGTTTGATAGAAAAAACTAATTACAAAATATTTTCACGCATAGGTCAACCACGAAAAAAAGTGCATTAACATTTTTAATTCATATTACCAGTGAATTCGTCAGGTGATACAAACGGATATATTTGTATAATCTAACAAGTAGTTCATTATTTCGTATAAAATGTAAATTAACTTAACATGGAGATTAGAGGCAATCCTAACAACAACAGATAGATTTACATTTCGAATTTAGAGAATTACATTAGTTTGAAGTGCTGTTTGGACGTGACT
Organism: Schistosoma turkestanicum; assembly: GCA_944470395.2. NCBI lineage: Eukaryota > Metazoa > Platyhelminthes > Trematoda > Strigeidida > Schistosomatidae > Schistosoma > Schistosoma turkestanicum. The sequence goes on from OX103971.1 coordinate 48,064,673, forward strand.
TTACCCATGAAATTTTGATTGATTTCATAAAACGGTTGCATATTTATTGATTATTAATTTATTTTTAGTAACTAGAAATATCGTAGTCGGAGAGAAATGAGTATTAAAGAAGTACTTTGAATTCACATGAATGTAGACTGAACTTAAGGCATTATTGTGTATCACTTTTATGACTACTGGTTCATTTGAAGAACGATATCGTAATCAATTAAACTAATAGGCAATTACTCTCACTCAGTTAATAAATGCATCTCCGTACGATCAACTTCAGGATCACCATTCATTGAATAAGATTATCAATAAGTTAAAACAAGCTCAAAACTATTACAACTACTAGGAATAATTAACACTCGTTTTAATTACTTATAATCAGATATGCATGATACGATTTGATTAAAAACTTGAAAGTGATCAATCTGGTTAATTATATAATATTTATAACACAACGATAAATGAAAGAATATTCAAAGCACTGTGATCATGTTTTACAGTACTTATAGCTTCTCATCCGGCTTGAGATTAACGCTGCGAGGATTTATGTTTCATTGCTAATGGATATGAGAAACAAGATGCCTGTACAACCGTCATGGATTTCAGTTTAAAGAATAACTAACTGTAGCAATCCTAACATTAGAGCAACAATGGGATGTGTGAAAATTCAGAAATGAGGCAATCGGCTAACGCTTTATGTAACATTTGGTCTTTTAATGAGTGGTCGTACTTGATTTCTATCTGTAGTTCATTCAATGAACTGGACTATTAATAAATTAAATTTGATAAGCTACTGTTGAATTAACATGCTCTCCGTTTATATCTGAGATAACACTATAGTTCACTATTCATATATATTAATTCAATATACGAAAAATATGTAAAAGAGATTGGTTAAAGTGAGATGTACACAGAAATATATATATTTAAATAGTAAACAAGATTATTTGATATGAAAGTGTCTATTTTACAAGATATTGGAAAAATAAATGTTCAAGTTATAAGTGTTTCTCTTTTCATCTTTTAATTCTTATAACTAACACTCACTCCAACAGTAGTACTACCACCACCACCACCACTAGTAGCATTAACATTATTCGTAGTGGTGATATGTTTAGGCTTAACTTCATTTTCCGCCACACTTCTTATGTAAATAGTTGGTTCTGGTTCATTTTCAATTGGACCACGTTCATACATGTAAGAAGAAGCAATAGCTAGTAAATTACCGTCTTCTGAAAATGCTAAACTTGATATACTAGTTGGATATTTTGATAATTGAGCAAGTCGTTTACGATTGAATCCATCCCATATGTTTACAATACCATCACAACCGCCTAATATTTAGACAAGAGAAAAAAAAGAAAGAATATTTCACATGAAATGACTCTTGTAAACTAACTTGTACAATTGATCATGAAAAACATGTTTTGTAATTAATAACGAAACGTGATTACTTGGAAAGACTTTTGATGTGTTTAAAGATTTATTCACTTGTTTAAAAGCATTGGTGCAACAAAATTTAAACGAGTGTTACACGTACACAAATGAAATATCAATAATTGGACTATATGTAATCAATTAATACCTTAGTAAAATAATACTGAGCAGATAGATGATGAAAGAAAATATACAGTGGAGCAAAGAACTGGACTATCGGATTATCAAAAGCGATGGTTTTCTGGAATGGTTTTCAAAACGCTTCATAGCTAACTACTTAATACAGCATTTTCTAAAAATGTGCATTAATCTAGGTGATTACATCATATTAGAAGAACATGAGAAAATCTACAAGATGCAAACTAGATTATTTAAAATGATACTGGTATTAATGCTAGTAAAGAAAAACACGAAAATATTGACTACAGTTCCAAATGAACGAATGACATGCAGCGGCAATCAAGACAAAAATAACTAGAAAGAGATTTGGAATTATCGCCTGAGATATCAAAATATAAATTAGTACTGTTATACTGTCTGACACAATTCATTCCAAAAGTCAGTTACCTAGTAGACTGGTAGTATGCACTTGTTTGCTAGTTCCTCGTATTTTTCAAAACTATGTCTTTGATAGTTACCACTGTACACCAGTGCAGAGGCTGGGGGGTGTGTATAGGCAACAGAGGTTAGCAAGTTTACGAGGCAGATTTATCAAGCACTATGAACGTCAGGAACGGTAGTTTTATTATACACCAGCAATGTTTTTTTGATAATTTTAAGTAGCTTATTAAAAAATAGGGTACACAAGTTAGATGAAGTAATAATTATTAAAGAAAAATATTTCAGTATATTTTAATAATTACAAGTAGATTCAAAATTGTCGACACAATAAAATCCATTACATCGCAATTTTCAAACACCCAATATAAAACTTTCACGTTTGGGGAAGGCTTAAACCATTTTTGATTACAATTAACTGTAAACAACGAAACATTACAATGCAGCTGACATTGTTGCACTGTGAAGTGATACATAAAATACTACATTACTTGTAGTTAAGTAGTTGGTACCTGTAAGTACACAATATAATCCACACCTTCAACCTTTAAAGTAAGCTGTTACAAATAGTTGGAAAGTTTGTGTATCTCTGTAAAAGTTATTAATAACACGGTAGTCTATGAGTAATCACAGAGTGAATCATCCTGATATATAACACTTAGGTTAGAGCAGTTTTAATGTACGCTTAACTGGGCTCAATAACGATAACTCAATCGGTATTATCATAGTAATACATCAGCCAAGTTGTTTCTGGCGGTAAAATGTTATTTTTACATTGTATTTTACTGGTAAAAATTTTACCAAAGTTGACCTGTACACAGTAAACAATTCTGATCAATAAGCATACTTCTTGAATGAAAAAATTTTGTTTTGCATTGGTGATACAATACCAATAATAATAAACAACAAATCCTGTAGAAAATAAAACAAGGCTATTCTTTAATACGATAGGCTATTCTCTTTCTACAATAAGGATTATCATCATGGCAACCGAGCCAAAACGCCTATTATGCAATATATAATATATATACTGATAGTTAACACCCTTAATTAGGTCAATTAATTTTTCCACGTTTTCTACAGAATGTAATTACTTTATATATACGAGATATCTGAAACAAAAATGGATCTACAAATCTTAGATTTAGGAAAAAATAAAAAATACAACTTTTAAGCTTACTACCATGATAAGAAAAATATTCTTGCAATTACTAAACACAGTAATACACACAGGTATAGGAAGACGAAGTTAGGTGTGAATAACATGCAAGTAATTGTTATCAAAAACTTAGTGTTTGACAAACTATTGTGAATCATGACATAAAACAGATATTTCGTTGCAATTGCAAAATTCAAGGGAATCAACTGCATTTCTACGTTGATTGGTTTGTCCAAATGCAGTACTACTCCGTATGGCGCTGGATTGTCCTACAATGTTTTAAAATAATCAATTTTTTTGTTTCCAATTTAACAATCTACGAGACAGTCTCATATATCTACAATGCAACGAATCCACTACCAACTTCATAAATACCTGGAAAAAGTGGTTGTGATCTTTTCTATTTTAAGGATTCTCAGTAAACGAAAATGACTAATTTCAAAATTTCTTCAAGTATTTTTCATAATAACTGTGTAAGCTTAAAAAATCATGAATTTTATGTTTTGTAGGTGAGATTTCGCTTGCATGTTGTTTTCACAGTTAAGACAACAATGAATAAATTGAAAAATTATCTCTTTTCATATGTGCATAATCTATTTGATTAGTAGATTAGCGATAATGATTTAAATACAGATTTATCTGCTTGTTGGAATTATATACTATTAGTTTTAGTTAAAACGAAAAGATAAAATATTCTATTCCTCGTTATATTAATGAGTAACCTGAGATAACAGAACAGTTTAAAGGATCGTGATCAAAAAATTACAGAAAGGTTTAAAACATAAACTACTTACAACCATAACGAAGAAAGCATACATCAACATTGATAGTGTAACTTGAAATTATTTATCAACATATGATCGAAGGGAAAATATTACAGCTTCGATAATCACCTTAAGGAACCCTAAAATACATATTGTATTAATATTTTTGTAATCAATTGTATAATTAATTTGAAACTGATATGTCCTGAAAATGAATATAAAAACTGATCTTATAAGAATCTTATCTAGTAAATGACACATAATTCAACATTTAATCGTTGAACAGGTGTACAACAAAGCCTCATAACAAAATGAAATGACAGATAAATACCTGTAGCAAATGTGTTGTATCCTTGATGAAAGGCAATGGCGATTACTGGATAAATTGTTTCTTTATCGCCTTCTTTAACACGATGGCATTTGAAAGCATACTTCTTCTTTTGAACCTCCGGGCTAGGATCAAACATTTCCACAGCTATTCGACCTATAAATTAAAATAACTGATGTAGATTGTTTTGTCATTGATTTTTAATTCATAGAGTTGGTTTTCTTAAAAATGCGGAGTAACGTTTCATCGAGTCAAACTTAATTTCTAAACTTTTTCTAACATGAACATTAAGTTATCCAGTAAGTTTAGTCTGAATTGCTTGGTGCAACTACTGTACTAAATATATCCAGGTCAAATAATTTCGATTTATTATTTTAATTAGATTTGTAGAAATATCGTAATAATCCCATGTAATATAAGCAAGTCAATTTCCTAAACGGTTTGCAGTTTGTATGGGATAAGAGTAGACAAAAGTTTTGATGAAACTTGTGTCAATTTTACACTTCGACAATTCAGTCATTAATCACGTCTATTCTGATGGGTTCTCAATTCACTAGAAAAAACTAGTGGATGTTGAGCGATTAACAGAAGGTTATATGATGATCTCAGAACTTACAATTGAGTCTATTCGATACTTTATAACCTTTTTAAATATAATATAAATAGTCATCGTCTTCTAGTTAATTAGCAGCTAGTTAAGAATTCAGTCACGTTTGGTATGTTATTGAAGCTAGATTATTTCCGTCTAGGATGACAATGTTTCTGACAATAATTGCATTACGTTTCGTAACCGTAGTCTAGATATGTACGTGTAAGAGCAGTGGAAGTTGTGTACAGTCACAGCACAAGAATCTGATTATTGTAACTAATCAATGGTATTCAATAATTTAAGGTTATAAAACTCAAAAATCACGTTGCGATCGCCAGCGACTTATTACTTACAATACAATCTTTAAACCACAAACAGATAAACAAGTGTCAATCAAAATTTAGCCAGTCATTGTTACTATAACGTAGGTCATTTATGTGACGCCGACGGCAATGAGGAATGATGCGGATACCATGTGGATCTTGGATACACTTACGTGGAACATACTTTTGAATATACAAACAAACAAGATGACAGTACAGATACACGTAAATGAAACAAATCGTAAGTCAGATTTCCGAGAAAATATAACGCACAAAGAGCCAGAACTTCTCTAAGTAATAAAATCACATAAGTAAGTGTATATGCCGTTCATTCCTGCTTAGTCTATATATGCATCACTGGCTTGAAGAATCTGGATCTATAATTCGGGATACAAAATCAATAGACAGACAGATACAACGCAGAACTCCGTACATAAGTAGAGAAGTTCAGGTTGCAATACCATGTCAGCACAGAGACGTAACTGTCAGTTCAAATCCAATAGTGATAGCAATAATAGAAGTATTAACAGTAATGGAGAAGATTAGGGAGCGAAGATATTATTCGAAAAGTATAATTCAGTGAGATAAATTTAGGAGAAAGATGGAGATTATGAGGAATTCAGAAGGTTAGAATTAGAGAACACAAACAGTGGATGCATCTGCACCATTGCAAACGATCCTGAGCCATGTCGTTCAAGGTCTCTAACCATTGGTGACTTTCGTCTCGCGGACCCCAACCAGGTAACATACATCTACCAACATGACTCAGTTCACCCGCAGTGACTTTATGGATTTCTGCCATGTTTTGGTTTGGCCGCCCCTAACTTTCTTCCAACCTACTACTACACTACAGAACAAAGCTCGTCGAGGCAGTCGGTGGTTAGGCATACGTAGCACATGTTCCAGCCACCTCAACTGATGAAGTTTCACAACTTCATCTATTGATTTGCCATCCCTACATAGAACTCGTTTCTTACGACAGCACTGCTCACTAGGTTGTCCCAGGATACACGAGCAATGCGTCGGAGACACCGATGATCGAAGACTAGTAACCTAAGAAAGTCCTCTACTCTTAACGGCTATGTTTCGCATCCGTATAGCAGGACGGAGCGAACTGCTGCACAGTACACTCGTCCTTTGGTTAGCAAGCGGATATCTCGCCTGCGCTAATAGGTGACGCAGGTTGGCAAAATCCAATCGAGCCTTCTGTATCCGAGCTGAAATTTCAAAATCAATAATCGGAATTGTGTTTCAGTCAGTTATGTTTAGCTGTAAACCTCACTGCTTGACATATTACTAGTGGACCACAACTCCCTTATAACGAGATTTATACATTCTTAGGAACTGATCAGAACTGTGGGGGGCCATTGAGAAATAAGTGAAGTAAATACTGATTATCTTTAATATCATTTTTGGTTAAACGCCTTTGATGGAAAAATAATACGAAAGCACAGAAATAATAGCTGTGAAAGTATAGTGAATAAAAACATAAGATTACCTTCAATTGAACCTAGTATATAACCTTGTCCATTTGGAAAACACTGGATACATCGAGTCTGGTATCTGAGGCTTGACTCACGTTGCTCTAGAGGTGCATGCATTTGACGGAGATCCCATATTAGAACATGTCGTCCAGCTGTCCCTACAACCAGTTGATTCCGTATACTATCCATTGTATACACTGTACTAGGTTGACGATGTACACTTTGTGCTCCACCTTTTGCATCTGTTGCATTGGATGATGCCACAGATGCACGTGGGTCCCAAATACGTACAGTACAATCCCAACTACCTGTAATGCAAGCCTGAATATTTGAATTGTAATGCATCGTACTAATCGCTCTCAGACATGAACCCAATGTTTGATCTGAAATCATATGTAATGAAGTTATTTCGTTACAGATATTCAAAATGTAGAACACCATTACAATAGAAACACTAAATGGTTAATATAAATGAATATATTTTCGTGAAGGTAGAAAATTCGTGTAACTTAAAAACACAACTTTATATTTTTCTAAGTAAATGTATTCCTTCTGAACAGAGCAGCAGTCAACTCACATACCTTACTTAGAATTCAAGTGAATTTGAAAATGTCTGATCAAAAGAACCTCAATGATGCATCCGAATTAAAAGAAAGCTTTCGAAGAAATCTAGAAGTATTTCACCTAAACAACTACAAGATATTAATTTGTTAAAGTTTTGGACAAAATAAAGCTGTAGTTTTCTTCAGTAAAAACAGTATTTTTTTAACAATTATGTCGAGAATTACATCGATAAATAACTAGCAGCCGCATAAATTAAGTGATTATTATCTAGCATTTTGAATCAATCGAATCGCACAAAAATTATTTACTGTGTTCGAAACTATTCCAACAGTGAATACAGAAAAAATTTAATGGATTCAAATGTGATAAAAAGAAAAATTTTAAAAATCTTTGACCAGTAGACAAAGCAACGTTTGTACAACTATCATTCCTTTAAATACAGGTAAAATAAGTTAGTGAGCATCTTTTTATCATTAACAACTTGGTTGACTATCGGCAATTTTCCTAGTATCAAGTCAACAGCAATACAAAAATAACATGAAAGATTGTTGAAATTAAGGGTACGCGATTATTTTACAACGAAGTATGTTTATGAATGTGAAACTATAACTAATTTTATCATAGGGGATTTATGGTTAACTTTCATTTAAAATCATTAAAGTGGGCAACAACCTATAGACTGGTCAATTATTGATACACATATATTTGTAAAAGGAAATTTTATTGGACTAACTACTTTAGTGTTCAGTTAGTTGTTCTTGAGGAAAAGTAGAAAATTACAAATCATGAGTATTTTCAAGCCATTTAACAGCATCAAATAATAGACAGACAAGTTTATCTTACAGTAAGTAACTGATGCACCTACATAGTATTGAATTCATCATTTATATTCATTTGTACAATCTAATTCATTCTAATAGATATAATGTCAGATTTTATTCAGGTCGAGTAAGCATCGACTACGTAAAACTCAGGTTTACAGACCCGCATACAGGAACAGTTTATACGATCACTCTGTATAAGTGGTTAAAGCTTTAGTTCCTCCTCAAGTTCAATATTTAGAAATCTTGTCATCTTTTTAGTTGCAGTATGATGTAATTTGGAAAATGTTGTTTAGTGTGTTTATTTTGTTGACTTTGATCAAATCCTAACAGTAGACATCAGTCTAACTATGAAGTTTCGTACCATAATTTTTTCAGTAAGTAAATAATTACGTCTTCTCATCCATTTAATTCTTTACATTATTTACCAGTAGTATTAAAAGTTAGCGTAAATTACATCCGAATTCTACCCATACCTAGAAGACGAATATCTGGCCTACGTCATAAGTAACGCCAGTTGGTGAATGCCAATAGAGCCTTCTGATTTGTTTTCCAGGTTTTGTCAGTCACCAGGCCATCGGCACTGATGAAATTCTCAAGACAATTGAGGCGGTTAACACGCTCAACCACTTCCCTTCCTATCAATAGTTCAGAGGCCGACACAAGCCAATCCTGAAGCAACAGCTTGCATCAGACCAAATATCGTGAAAAGCAAATGTGTAGTCTCTAATTTTATGAAATGTGAATAAGTATCACAAATTTATTTTCAAGTAGTGACGATTTTATGGACAAAAGAGTTCTTTGTGATATTCATTTTGTCATGTCATGAGATGCGTAAATCAGGCATTCAAATACCCTTAGTAACAACTAGAGAACAGACAATAGTAAGTGCAATTGCACCTTGAGGAGTTGCATGTACGTTAAAAGATAAACGAAAAGAGAGTATAATAATAAGATGGATTTCTCACTCATTGATATAAAACTTACTCTGATTAGTGTTGCAGTCAAACAATTTTAATTCACCATCCAGTGAACCGCTGAGAACATGTACAGTATCAGAAAAAGCAGTATCCAAAACGGGAGTACTATGTTGGAAAAACAAACGTTGACTTCCTGAAGCCACATCGTAAATTCGAACTGTACAGTCCCAACTTGAGGCGACTAAGAATTGTGGAGCTGCTTTACCAGGTTGGAAACGAACAGCGGTAACACCATCAGTTGGAAGCGATGATAATTTGTACTGATCTACAGTTGTAGTCAAAGGAGCCATTGCTAAAAAAAATGAATTTGGCTTCCAGGGTAAATAAAAGCTGATCAAATAAGTTATGAAGACTAAACTATGTTCATATCAGATCAAAATAGGAGGAAACATATTATTTTCGTGGAAAGAATATGTCATTCTTTAATACTTAAATGACAGATTTCTTAATATATGGTCATACCATGCTAGGACTCTATAAACAGTATAATTGGTAGTGGTTTCTAATGATAATTTTAGTCATTTTGTGTTGATACACCAAGATTGCTGGCAGGAGAAATAACTGAATAAATGGAGGCTAATGTTTTCATACACAGGTGACTCTTTGCAATCTGTTTGTTAAATAACTCAGTATAAAAATTACAAACTGAGAATGAAATTGATTTGTTGTTTTCATTCGTGATAGTGTAGCGAAAAATTTACACAAGATGTCTATACATATTAGTTTAATTTATCTTTTGACTATTTGATGAAAGCATGGTTGTTCTCAGCTCTGGGTAACTTTGCAGTATAGTATTAAGACTCACTAATACTGCTTATTTGCGTGATTTTGACTCAAATTATAGCTTTTGGGAGCTAACATATATCGTATGATGAAGTAAGCATTATGGTGACATGTAATTCAAGTTCACGTCTAAACAGTCTAAGTTTTAAAATCAAAACCAGCGAAATAAAACTTTAATCATAGTTCGACGGGAATAGAATAGATCCTGTTACGACAAATCGTGTTCATCGAACAAAACATATTTTATCATCATTATTAGCATAGATTGTAACGTGGAAATGGCATTAAAATTAGAGTATTAGAATAACAGTATAGTTAAAAGTACTTCTGGACAAATCATTGCTAATCAGAGTAAAGATAAACATAGATTTTAGATTGCAATGAATAAAATATATCAATGAAACTATGCAAACATTCAATCTCAGATGAAACATTTATCATAAAGGACCTAACTGTGGGAAATAATGACAGCCATACAATCAATCAAGAAGGATACTGTGTTTTTATTCACTGTTTATTAGAATCACATTGCACCGCAATTCATTAAAGGACATAATTAACGTAAACATCGGTAAGTATATTACTTTCTCATTTAAAAAAATAAATGAAGCAGTTGAAAGCTCTTTGGTGTTTCCTGCAATTAGAAAACTACACATATACAGCGAGAGATATTTACTAAAAATAAACCATACATGATGTAGATAGAGAAAGGCAGAAAACAAAGCGTACTGAAACATTTCAAAAATAAAAAAAAATCAAATTTCCAGAATTCAATATTAGTTGACTCAAATCCGTTCAAAATAGTGCATAGCTATCCAAAATAAGCTAGATTATAAAAAAGTAGACAACACATAGAGAGCAATAGACAGTCTGAATATAAATTATTCACTAGATAGACGTGTCAATAATTGAAAAATATGTTTTCCTTTTTTTATTGCTGATTACCTGATTATTATTATTCATACAGAATATAAAACCACAAAAATATTTCTGTAAAAAGAGGCAAATATGAAAAACTGATTGTGATTGGCTACCTGAAACAATTTTGTATAGTCCATGAGATGCATGTATAGGTGTAAAAAAGCAAATAAGCAAACAGAAAAATATACAGTGACAACCACGAAAAATAACGATTATGAAGGTGATTGACAAAATACATGCTTTTTTCTAGCTAACAGACGGAACTAAATGTATGAAAATAGTTACTGATACAACGCTTTACAAAAGTTTGCACTCTGAATAGAAATAAGTTACTTATCACAAATATATGTTGGAATCGGTGATAACGGAAATAAGATATTCGATAAATAAACAGTAGAATCATTACGTGCAAATAAGAACTTGAAAAAGAGAAAATGAGGTATTTTGAGTATTGGAAAAAAATTAAAGTGGAGATTTTTGATAGAGAAAATAATCGATCCAGTTGATGGCTTTCAAAAATCTTTATCGGATATATTTACAGCTTCATCGACTTTGGTATCAGCTTCAAGATATGTGTGACATCGAAATAGATCAGGCCAATACCAAGGCGAGGTAATATTGGCACCTGATATATTTGATGAACTAGATTCAAGAACTCTTTCTATAACAGATTTCTGATCACGTTTATTGGAATTCAGAGATGACCAAGGCACCTTTTGTGTATTTAATCGGAGCAGAAACAAAGCAAAAATCTTTCCCAGTACTAATACTATAACAGATTGATGAAAGACTGCCCATAAACGATAATTTGGTCCAGGGAATGGGTCACTTATAGCTGGACATAGCATATTGTTCAGATTTATTCCTGTCATCTGTAAAAAAAGAGGTAATATTAAACTAATCACTTGGAAATTCAGTTAAGTAATGCACAAATATTTTAAGAACTATTTCGTGACTAAGAGCGGTAAAAGAAAATAACTTACTTCCATTACGAGAGTACAATTCATCTATGAAGAACCACAGAATCGCAAACTGAAACAGTTTCAGAGACTTTTTTGATCAACCACACACCATCACGCAGTGATAAGAAAATCATGTTACTGATCAGAACTGTTTTACATAAAAGAAATCTATCGAAGAAGGAACGGTATGTTTTAAGTTCGGAAAAAGTGGAATTATCGATTAACAACAAAGGCTATAGCTATTTGCGACAAAGTAAAATAGGCTTATTTGTGAATTTATGTTTAAAATTATTCAATTGTTTATAAATAAACCAGCATATCACTGTGAAAAATTATATGAGAGGTCAAGACTTATTTCTTCTAAGAATGTAAAATACATAGGAAATTATGAATTGAGTTTGAATAGCAAGAACGCGTACACTCAGACATGATTATAGGGTTAATAACAGAAGTCAAGTAAACAGAGCTATCTAATCTGCTGATCCCTTCAACAAATAGCTGTAGAACAACTATGACTTTTCGAAGCAGTAATAAACTAAAATGCAATAATATGTGTGAATCTTACCTCGCATATATACATAAACATACTGTTCTGGGATTTTAAAAGTCAGTCATACAGTTACAACGTAGAACGCCTTACATATGTACATCAGTTCAAGTTGTAATACCCAACACTAGCACACACAGAGGCAGTTGTGAATTCAAATCTCATAGTAGTAAAAGGTGGTAGAATTATTGATGGTAACAGAAAAGAATGTGGATCGAAAATATGATTCGAAAGTGAAAAAAATTTAAAAGGAGAAAAAAGGTGATGAGGAATTCAGACTATTACAATTTGAGAGAAGACAAAAAATGGATGCATCTGTGCCATTGCTAACGATTTTAAAGGAGAAACATAATCAGCACAAAGATATGCGTTCAGAATGCAACAACAAAGAGTCTACTATTCTTATTATTAAATTGAGCAACCTATGTAAACTTAACATCGAGAAATAAAAGTAATCATTCAGTTTTAACCACAAGTGTTGTTTATTTTAAAATCTAGAAGATAATATACGCATAAAATGCCACATATATAACGGAGAGCTTTAGTAAATACATAAAATAAGCCTAACGAATTTGATAATTTAGAACAATTAGAAAAATTCAGTCAGTCAATTACAACGTGCGGCTTCGTTCGTACGTATATCAGATGAAATAGCTAAGAATATATTTCAGGAACAACTAGAAAAACAGTTAGGCGGCCATGTCAGTGATTCCCACCCCGAGGCAGCTTGGAATGATGTCCAAAAGCGGTGTGAATCGCAATGATATCTTCTAGAAAGGTAAAGCATAAGGTTAGGGAGAAACGGTGGATTTCAGTAGCATCGACTGCACTGATAGACGCTCGGCAACTCAGCCCGTCTGGCTCTGAACACGATGAGCAGCGGAGGCAGCTTAAGCGCAGGCTGATAAAAAGGTTACGCAGTGATCGCAAATAATGGTGGGTAGCTTAAGAAAAAAGACGGAAAAGACAGAGGCGACAGGTAACCGTAAACAATTATTAAGAATTATCAAGGAAACCGGAATTAAGAATCCGATTATCAGAGAGACTATCTCGAGAAAGGATGGGCAGAACGCTTTAGGGATCAATTCATCTGGCCTTCAGCTACACCTTGGTTACCCTAGATCTCCAGCCAACATGAATGGTGATTCGATGTAAGTACTCCGATTCTTAATGAAGTTGGGAAAGCTCTAGGAATTCTAAGGCGTGGGAGAGCGGCAGGCCCTGATAGATTGACCACCGAGATTTATAGGGATAGTAGTCAAGTTTTATCTATGAGATTGACTGAGATATTAGGTAGAATTTATGAACTGGGCGTAATCCTATCTGACTGGTCTCAACCACTGATTGTCCCAGTCTATAAAAAAAAACAAAAGTCCTCTTGTAACAAACACAGAGCAATCAGTTTAACTAATAAAGTGCTACTACTACTTGGACGCCTAACTAGAGGCCGTGAATAGCGGACTCGAGAAAACCAGGCTTGTTTCAGACCTGGACGTGGCTGTATAGACCAATTATTCACTCTTCCTTAGGTCCTAGAACAAAGACACGTTCAGACGTCTGACAATAGTTGTATTCCTTGACCTTAAAGAGGCACTCGACTCTGTCGGTCGTGAGGTTCTGTGGCAGTGTCATTAAAAGATTTGTCAGAGAAGTATATTAACCTTATACAAGCTGTCCAGTTGAACACCACTGGTCGAGTCAGAGCATATGGCGAACTGTCATCAGAATCGACCACCCCATGTGGTGTTTGTCAAGGTTGACCAGTTTCGTCATTCTGTTTCCGCAATGCTTCGTAGACACCTGTGGTTGAAAACCAGTAACCTAAGAATATCCTCTGCTCTTATCGGCCATGTTTTACACATATAGGGGGACGCAGCGAATTGCTGCGCAGTAGCTTCGTCTATTGGTTAGTAGACGGATTTCTCGCCTACGCCGTTAGTGAAGTGATTTGGCAAAAGCTAGTGAAGCATTCTTTGCCTCTTTCTACTTTATGGCTGTGAAACATAGTCAGTCAGAGTACAGGATATTCGTAGGTCAATATTATTCGATCACCTATGTCTTTGAAGCAATGCTCATATTACCTGGGACCACCGGGTAAGAAATGCTAGGGTTAGGGAAAGGGTCCTAGGTAAGGAATGCAGATCAATAGATGAAGTGGCGAATCTTGATCAGTCAAGGTGGTTGGGACATGTGTTACGTATGCCCAACCATCTAAATTCTTGACAATTTAGAAGTCGTTTTTTGAAGTCACACTGCAATAATTTAAAAGCACATTTCTATAAAAAGTCACGGTGATTTACATTCTCAAAACAGTCAATAGATGTGAGGTATATAAACCAACAAGACATAATATCAGAAATTGAATTATAACATACTATAAGACTACTGATATATAAGAAACACAAACATTGACAACAGACAGTTGGAAAAGGTGAACACATATCAATCAACAAATTTGTAGAATTATTACGACAAAGAATGGATATCTGAGACGATAACTACGGAAAGTGCCAAAGTGGTCGTCTAGATACAGTAAATAGCTACCACTATATCGCCTGTTATTTCCCTTTTGGAAGCTGAATATCCCAATCAGTAAACTGTCTCCGTATTTTTTGTTTCGATCATTTTGCTAAGTGGAGTGGAAATTCATCAAAGTCGTAATTCAATGAAAATAAAGCAACGGAGGTATATAAAGAAATTTTAAAATTTCATGAGCTATTTTACTTTGATATAAAGAGATCGTATTTTTCATAAGATCTAACTTACCAAAGCGATAGGTTGAAGAACTATGAAATGATACAGAACCTGTATACTTAGAGAAAATGTCACCCACGAAAAATCATTAATTGGTTCAACAGAAAATTCACCTATTGTAAAAGCAAGAAGCAAAATATTTTTAATTATAACTTTAAAAACTGAAATTCACTAAAATTATTCTAAGTACTTTAGTGTCTGGAAAGGAAAACTGCTATGTGCTTGAAACTTCTCGTTGATATTTAGTTTTTCAAAGGACCTATTGTATTAAATACAACTTAGTCAGTCAGTCAGATGCAACGTAGAACTTTGTACATAAGTACATCAGTTCATGTTGCCATACCACATCAGCACAGAGAAGTAATCGTCAATTCAAATCCAATACAACTTAACTCAATCATAATTAACGCAGAGCCTGGTATACACATACGTGAGCCGAAAATGGCATAATACATTAGCACGAGGTGGACTTAAAAAGAATAAGAAAGTGTTATAGCACTAACTGTTGACCAGTATCACGTAACAAATACAAAACTCCTGTCAGGGTTATATTTAGCACCAGAAACCTTGAGTCAGTTCTAAATCCTTATTGATCTACAACAAGGTAGTTTTTTCTTTCCATCCTGACTCATTTCAGAAGTTCGTAGCCAGCCTTCACAAAATTCGTTATATTTCAACCGCACTTAGTTTACATACAAAACAAACCATACTGCACATCATAAAATGAGAAAATATATTTATACACCAGCTAGCCAAAAGTGGCTGTGAATAGGGGAGTCTGTGAATAATAAACTGACAAGAGATTAAGAATAAGAAACCATAGGAAATTAGTTAATGGGTCAATCAAGAGCCTATGACAAAAGGAATATAAATATGCAATCATCTAGTTAGTTAAAAACGATACAATAAGAATATATATAAGAATAATCTACAAGTTAATCTTGGGAGTTACCACTTCTCTAATCCTCTTCCAGATATAGGATTAAGGCATCGAAATAATGCAACAGAAGCACCGAGCGTTAATAACTTGATACGAAGAAACAGAACTAAAAGATTTCCGGATATTCAGAAATCGAAAGAGAGAAGGGTAACAGTATCTGCACCTTTGTGACTGATTCTGAACTATGTTATACGATATCCTAAAAGTGATAGCAGGTTTTGTGTAAACCACAACCAGGTAGTTTACCTCAACATGACACAAATAATCATGAAGTCGCAGGGTTTAACACACTATTATCTACTTTAGTTTACGTAGCCGGATGATGCCATAAACTAGAAATGTGTTCGTCAAAGTCTACCACATAAATATGCATTTGGAAAACAGATCCAAGTGAACATCATATATTTGGTAAAAGCAAATGAAAATGGATGGACTACCTTAATCCATATTGTAACATCAACAATAACAATTATAATAAGATTATGCGAATAGAAGGGTTAGATAAAGACTGTTTTATTTTTACTACTATTCATAGCATTTTTGACAACCAACTTACAAAATTTTGTATACTATAGACAAAAAAAACGTTTTTTATTAATTATTTTTATGTACTTATCCAGCCAAGTATTTTTAGTAGCTTATTCTTAACACAGCAAACCAAACCATAATACAAATACTAAAACATTTGTATTTAAACTATGGTAAATAATAGAAATGGACGAAACAGAGATTTAAGACGGAAACACTCATCTGATTAAAATACACTCTTATCTGTAGAAAAATAAGCACCTTTATACGAATTTACTGGTTGTATCGGGAAAAAAATTGAAACAGTCGATTTGACCAATTTAACAACAAAACAGGACTTACTGCTCTGATTCAAGAAGCTAGCAGGAATTAAGATAATCAAAATATGTTGTACGAAGTAGATGGCATGTTCGAATGGCAGCTTTAAAAAAATAGAAAGAACTAATTAAGAACCCTTGTAATATACAAGTCATCAGATTTCTTATAAAACTTAGTCCACTCAAGAGAGCACACCACTCAGTGATGTTGGAAATCGCTGAGGTTTGACACGATTATTATAGCTTCAATTATCTTTATTACACCTAATCATACAACAGATTTCTTTATCCAAAATTCTTAATCCTTTGCTGTGTAAAAGACACGAGTTAAGCCTCTAAAAATCCCAGTTTGGATCCTTCGGAATCTCTAATTTTAAACTGAATCAAGTCTCGAATGATAAAAGTATAACCGTATAGCCTGATTGAATGATCCGGAAAATCATTCGAAGAATGAAACCCAGATAACATGAATAGTGATTCCATTTAAAGTTTTCAAGGTTATTTAAAGTAACGAAATGTGTTTACCTATGTAGATAGAAGTGCATTTACGTACTTTTTTAAAATTATAACCGAGTCAGCTGAAAATTCTAACTAGTAGGATAAAAATGTTACTTACTGAACATACGTTCATCACATAACGTTTCAACAAAAACGAAATTAATGAAAGCTCAATAACAGCGTTTCTGCTAACAGGAATCAACTATCAGCCTCGCAACACACTGACTGATTAAATATTTTATAAATCTCCAGAGTATATTATGTTCTAGTCAGTCAATTACAGGGAAGCGATAACTTCAACATATCGTGAGGTTTTGGACCACAATGATTAAAAGGAAGCATGAAACAACCACACGACACAACGAAGAAGCTCGCTAAAGAATGTAATAAATCAAAACGACCAGTGAAAAACTAGGAAGCCGAACCAATCACCGACACTGTATAACAGACAATAAGTGGATGGAGAACGTCGAAGAACTCTTTAATAGATCAACCTCACTGAATCCACCCAACATTGAAGCGGGACGCACAGACCTACCAGCTGTTGTTGATGCAAGAACAATCGAAAAAATCAGCATGGCCACCAGACAACATTCCAACAGAGGCGCTAAAAGCAGATGTAACAGAAACTGCAAAGATACTCCGCATTCTCGTCAGTACCAACAGACTAGAGGGTAGGACACCTCAACAGGAAAACTAAGAAAGGCGATCTCAACAAGCGTGAAAACTACTTAGGCATCACTTTCCTCCCAGTACCAGGAGGTCTTCAGCAGCGAGCTCTTAAAGAGAATAAAAGATTCCGTAAACGCCCAACTTTGAGATCAGAAGGCTGGATTCCATCAGGATCGACCATATACCGGCCAGATAGCTACGTTTCGAATGATTGTGGGACAACCCACTAAATGGAATCCTCCACTGTACATCAAAATCAATGACTATGAGAAAGCATTCAACAGCGCGGACAGGACAACATTATGGAGGATTCTTTGACACTTCGGCATGCCTGAGAAGATAGTCAACATGGTCTGAATCTAAGCATGTGCTCCAGAACGAGCGAGTCTTTTACTGAATCGCTCCATCGGTGGCTGATAGCAATGTGATATAGTTGGGACGACTTCAACAGTCGCCACGTCAAAAGATGATCTTCCTTTTGCTTAAAGGTAGTACTTGTTAGAAATGGGCGCTTTTATATGGGTATGAGGGCTGATGTCGCTTTCCAGCTGACTACACCGTGGAAAGGTATTTCGTAGATAATTTGAAAGGTAAATAAGATTAGCGTCGGTTTTAGAGACCCCGGAGTGTGACCGCACGGGCCATGGGAAGATTGTTTGAGGCTGGTCACGCATGGCCCTCTTATCGGAAGGTTTTGAAGTGTTAGCTCCGCTCTTGTTTAAAAGGCCTTACTACCGGAGGCGGAAATCTGTGAGGTAAACTGAGGTTTGACATTCTTATGTTCAACATTCTCTAAACACTTACTTCCTTGTGAGAAGGCAGAATCGCTGCAGAATTTGGTTGTCCAAAGTGAAAACCTTACTGCCGTCACACCCCACTACAATAGTCAGCAGTACGTCTTCACCCTCAGACCTCCAGTTGCTGCTTTTAGTCTTACCGTTCTCCAGTCGATCTATCCAGCCAATATAGCTCGGTTGGGTCATCACGATAGGTAAACGCGACCACTACATCAAGAAAGCGGCTACATCAAAGGACTAGTGTACTGAGCAGCAGTTCACTCCGTCCTACTATATGGACGTGAAACATGGCCAGTAAGAGTTGAGGATATTCACAGGTTACTTGTGTTCAACCATAAGTGTTTCCGAAGCATTGCTCGTATATCCTGGGACAATCGAGTAGGTAATGAAGTTGTTCAATCAATCAACGGCAGCGTAGAACTTCGTATGTACGTACATCAGTTCAAGTTGCCATACCATATTAGCGCAGAGATGTAATTGTCAAATCTAATCCCATAGCAGTGAAAGTGTTAACAGTAATTGGAGGAATCAGAGCTCGAAAATATTATTCAAAAAGTAGAATCTAGTGATGATAGTAATCGATGGTTGGAAATCCTGAGTGACATGGCTCAAAACCGTTTGCAATGGCGCAGGTGCATTTACTCTTTGCGTTCTTTGAAATTCTAACCTGAATTCCTCATCAACTCTTTCTCTGTCTAAATTTAACTCACTGAATTACACTTCTTAAATAATACCTTCGAACCCTGATTCCTCCGATTACTGCTAATACTTATACTAATCAATCAATCAATTGCAACGTAGAACTTCGTACGTACGTAAATCAGTTCATGTTGCCATACCACCTTAGCACAGAGATGTAATTGTCAATGCAAATCCAATAGTAGTGGAGGAAGTATTAGGTATTAAAAGTAGTCGGAGAGGTTAGGATTAGAAAATATTAATCAAGAAGCAAAATCTAGTGAAATAGACTTAAAAAGATAAAGTGACGAGAAATTAAAAAGTTTAGGGTTTGAGAGAACACAAAGAATGAATGCATCTGCGCCATTGCAAACGGTTTTGAGCCACGTCATTCAGGGTCTCTAACCATCGATTACTAACATCTCGTGGACCCCAACCAGGTAACCTACATCTACCAACATGACTCAGTCCACTTGTCAGTGACTTCATGCATTTCTGCCATGTTTTGGTCTGGCCGCCCCCAGCTTTCGTCCAACCTATTCCTACACGGCAAAATGTAGCTCGATAAGGCAGTCGGCGGTTAGGCATACGCAAAACATGTCCCAACCACTTCATCTATAGATCTGCTATCCTTACCTAGTACTCATTTCTTTATAACAGCATTGCTTACTCCGTTGTCCCACGATATACGAGCAATGCTTCGAACACATCTATGATCGAAAACTAGTAACCTACGAATGTCCTTTACTCTCAACGGCCATGTTTCGTATCCATATAATAGGACAGAGCGAACTACTGCGCAGTACGCTCGTCCTTTAGTCAGCAAACGGATATCTCGCCTACGCCATAAGTGACGCAGGTTGGCAAAAGCCAATCGAGCCTTCTCTATCCGTGCTGAGATTTCGTCAGTCACCAGGCTATCAGCACTGATGAGACTCCCCAGATAAGTGGAGCGGTTTACACGTTCGACTACTTCACTCCCTATCACTAGTTCAGGTGCTGATCCAATCCAATCTTGAAGCAACATTTTGCATTTCGAGGGGAAAAACCGCATGCCGAACATGCTTGCATTGTTGCTTATGGTAGTCAGAAGACTGCATTTTGTCAGCGTCTTCACGGAATAGAACTATGTCATCGGCATATTCTAGGTCAATATGCTATCCTTATGGTAGATGGTCCGCCCCGGAAAAATCTGACGAGGATAATGTTAACTCTAAAAGGATGTCTACAACAAAGTTGAACAAAAATGGAGTGGACAAAACCTGAAGGACACCACTTGAAGTAGAGAATTCCGGTGACAGTTCGCCATAAGCTCTCACTCGACCAGTGGTGTTCGAGTAGAGAGCTTGTATAGGGTTAATGTACTTCTTTTGTACACCTTTCAATGACGGACACTGCAACAGAACCTCACGATCCACTGAGTCAAATGCCGCCTCATGGTCCAGGAAGACAACTACTGTCGGACACCTAAATGCGTGTCTGTATTCCAGTACCTGTCGTAATGTGGAGATGTCTATACAGCCACGTCCAGGTCGAAAACCAGCCTGGTTTTCTCTAGTCTGCTCTTCACGAGCTCTACTTAGGCGTTTAAGGATAACTAAGGCTAACAATTTAGACACTATAGTGGTTAGACACTACTTCTACTACCATGAGATTTGAATTGGCAATTACATCTCTGTGCTAATGTGGTATGGCAACTTGATCTGATGTACTGACGTAGAAAGTTCTACGTAGATGACAGACTAGTACAAGACTTAGATAAGGAATTAAGCACAAACACGGAATATAAATAATAAGAAACAGTAGATTAACATAAAAATCACTAAGAACTCACGGATCGGGTGTTCAATATCGGGAAGGTCAACGCCAACAAAGGACCATTTAGCATATGTAAGTGGACTCGAAAAATGAAAGTCCTGAGTGAAGATGATGGTGAGGCCAAGAGTAATATCTAGAAGGTAGCAAAATGCAGGTTTTACATTTATGAAACCAGAAGACATAATCAGAATGTTGGGAAAGTAGTTACTCAAAAGTACCACTAGAACACCTGCAACCAGTATGATCGGATTTCTTAGTAAAAGGAAATATCCATTTATTAGCAGTGAGGTATAGATGGATAGCTATTACATACGATGATTTTATCTACCTCTTATAAACATAATTTGAAGTAAACTGCTTTGAATGTCGAATATTTTGGTTAAGGTTACAGTCAGTAAAAACAAGGCTATAGGTGTAAACAAAATGTGATGTGAGTCCGTAGTCACTGACTGGTGAATTGTATAAATGAGGTGTAAATGCCAAGATCGATGCAATAACGCGCAAAGCCATTTTCTAACAAGTTGCCCTGCTCATTAAAATTTTAGTTCCCTGCAAAGAGAGTAGCTGTCTGCAGAGTACGGACGAACTACACTTAGATTAGACATCTGATATGTTGGGAACGTTAAGGGAATAATGAATAGATCCAAATATTACTGAGGAAATCTGAAATAAACTACCTGTAATATGGTTATAACATGGCAAGGATTTAGTATCCATATAAACGTGCTAGTGGCAAGTTTGAAGCCAATTTCAATACCGAATACAAAAGTATGTAACACAAGAAGTAGCTGTCCCAGCTTCGTTTGCTGACTAGAATGAAGATTTCCAACGTTAAACCTTGGACACGACCGATAGAGAGCATACAAGAATGTTATGCAAACACATGTAGATTCGAAGCATCTTCGTTTCGCAGTGATATAATTAATGCAACTTTGACCACCCGCTCCCTCTATACTTGTATTTACACCGATATACGTCCAACGTAGCATATCCCCAGAATCTTGTGTAGGGGTTTGGTTTAATCTATAACAACCTGATGCAGTACAAAGAAGCACTGAGCTTTCTCGACCTTACGAAAGGTAGAGGGCTGCGACTACACCGCATTGAAATTTCATTCGAAATCCCTCTCGCGCTCAACGTATGCTGATCAGAAATGACAAAACAAATTTAGCTCGACAATATCAAGTTGACATAAATTAGATGATTTATTTTACCTTTTCTACTAGCTTCATAAAAACGTTTGGTTATCGATTAACCCCTTTTTGCGATTTACTTTCATTTTTCGCAATAAGACAACCTACAGTAATACGTAGTTTGTATGCTAACCCATTGTGATCCCTGTTGTATCTTTGTCTACGAACACAGTGATTTGTATTAAAGCCTTCTTAATTCAAGGTAACAAACATCATCTGATTGGATAGGACTTTCTAGTCGTGGACCTACAGCGGCAAATGTATCCCCGAAATAAATAACTTCATATGTTTTCGACACTGATACTAACCACTTTGGTGTTGTTGGGAAAACCGCAAGCCAAACGTGCCCAATAAGGCAAATTTCGATACTCGGTACTGCACGTTCGACGGAATAATTAGCAGTTTAAGATTTTCCACGTCAGGATACAATGATCAATTATTCAGATATATTTTTATATCCCATCATCCAGGACGCTTGATTTCACTAGTTTTAAGAACAGTGAATAAAAATAGGAAATCTTTTGCAATTTTTTGAAAGATTTTAATGTACTGTTTGTTTTCCGTGACTTTTTCTTGTAAACTTATATATTTCGACTTTATATCCATAGATTTTACTACCAAGCTCATTCATATCTAGATAAAAGCATCCCCCCTTTAGTTCCCACCAACCTGACTCTATAACATCTAAAGACATTTCTGTTTTGCATATCCTAATCCCCATGGTAACAGAATTGGAAACCCATGCGCAACGGTCCCTACATTAATAGAGAAAAGTTACATTTAGTGTGTCCAAAATCGATGTCTTAAAAAGGCTTTTCTTTAAAAAAGGAGATCTAACTACGCATCAGATGTTCGATGAACCCTTTTAGAACACAGAACTTAAACAATGTTCGGCCACAGAAGTGTTGTTTGAAGTGAGAGAAACAACTGGTCTACCGATTTACCATGAAAGTGTGAACTTCTTGTTACAGGCTTAGGATCCATTCGTGTAACAAACGGTAGACCTTGTAGTGTGTACTTATATATCGAACTCAGCCTCGTTTTATTCATTCATCTTCCTTCCTTGAAAATCATTCTCTTATATCTGAGCTGTATTTATTCGAGCGTGTGTTTACATGCTGACTTCAGTTATTATTTGTCTAGCCTATTGTTGCATGACTATAAATAATTAGTCATACCTCTTTGCGTTGAGTGAGCTTCTCCACTTCGCTTAGCTTTGTTCTTACATTTTGTATTCTCATGTCTGTGTGCATGAATGATTGCTTGAACTAAACTCATCCAGTAGCATCCCTATTCGGGTTCTTATTACCTCCGTAGCACAAATGGGATTCAATTAAGAACAGTATGCATAAATGAAAGGAAAGATATATACTATCGTTCGTATGAACTGGATTCGAATTCCGGGAGACCATTAACTTCATATTTTCTACTCGATTCACTATCTGGTGAATACTTTCACAATCGATTCAGATGTAATCTATTTCAGGGACAAGTAATGCTTTTGTAAAGGGTCTTGTCGTATGCGATTTCGATCAACTATTTAGGAAAAATTAACATCGTTAATCTAGCTCAAATTCTAGATGAAATCACTGATCTGTTTAGGTTATTGCGGATGATCTTGAAATTAGGAATCAAAAAGGTATCAACAGGTGAGGAAAGATTACCGTGCAACACATTTACTCGTACAGATCATTCAGCTGTACAGAATGGTTACCGCATTGCTCAGTCAACTTTATCCAGTTATACGAGAAGTCATCAAACTCAGCAGAAGGACTTGGGCCTTCAGATATGGACCAAGACATGAGAAAGTAGGCGCGACCCTGCTAAACCACTACATAACCTCAAGTAACTTTGCATAAGAAATACCTTTCGCGTTTTTGCATGACCCCCCAATGTTGTTTAGTTTGCCTCTATCTGAACCTACTACAATCAAAGCTAGAATTTATAGGGCATTTATGTCCTTTTGCCTTTCTAAATCATCCTAAGGAATGGACACAGTCAACTCATATTCACGTTGCTAACTTTCTTTATTGATGTAACTAGGACTTCGCCTGATCACCAGCTCATGAACACAAGTCCGAATCCATGCTTTTACGGCTGACAGACGACAACCATTACTGGACCCTAATTACTCTGATCCAACACTTCTGGCTTTCAGAATCCAAGCAAATAAATTACTTAAAGAATTTCTAAACCTCACTTTCAATAACCCGAGAGAGCTCGTCAGATATAACACTATTGTACCGTTACTTCTAATTGCTGTTTTCTTTGTCTTGCTTCAACAGTGATACATCAGAAACACAAAGATAGCGGTTCGACAAGACGGTCTAGTAAGCACCACGAATTTGATTGCTATATGAATCACTGGATGTTAAGTGTTTTAATACTTCGGCTTCGCTAACCTACACTTTAGAAAGCTTCTCGGTAGTCACTCGACTATGAGCTCCTACTCCCTATCCACAGGACAACAGCTTGATAGGAAGGTCC
This sequence comes from Schistosoma turkestanicum, assembly GCA_944470395.2. Taxonomy (NCBI): domain Eukaryota; kingdom Metazoa; phylum Platyhelminthes; class Trematoda; order Strigeidida; family Schistosomatidae; genus Schistosoma; species Schistosoma turkestanicum. The sequence continues at coordinate 48,089,566 of OX103971.1, forward strand.
CACCGACATTCGAAAGACTCCAATTCAGCCTCAAACAGTCTAGTATAGGTCTATCATTTTACACTAAGCTTGAAAGTAATTTCTACCTCGGTAAAAACCGACCGAATTCCCTTGAAACATAGGTTGCTTTTTGTAGAACTCCGGGTCTCTCCATTATGTTTAACCTCTGTGAACCCGGACTACTGTGCGAATATGCACAAAAACGCTGATTATTCATCTCAAACCTCTCCACGTGATTATAATAAACCAACGTCTTCGATTTGATGTTCTTACGATATGATAAACACGTGTTTATTTGTCGTAGTTCTCTGATCTAACGGAGATTATACGAAATTCGCTACCGTGAAGCATGATGATGAACTGTAGGCAACCTGAAACCAGAAGAAATATTAACGTCAGATGTTGAGGTGAACCGCTCAAAACTAGAAAAAATTACACGAATGTCTGCTAGCCAATAAATAAATCTGGTAGTATATAATTATCTTACCGAATCAATAAATTTAAATAGAACCCTAAGGTTCTCAGAACACCTAGACGACTGATTTGTAAAGCATATTTAATCACAATATCTGTGTACCTCGTTTTTGAGTTGTGAAGCAACTACTGCGTCGAAAAGTCACAAATTCCAAAATAAATTCTGTTTGTATTTACCTTGGATCAATAGAAATCCTCTTCGAGGATAATTTATGACAGACGAACAACATATATAAGCGTAAAATGTTTTTTTCAACTGGATCGTCACCAGGCTTTACCCTAATATACAAAAATATTTATATGGAAATGTTGGACCAATAAAGACACGTAATACTTACTTACTTACGCCTATTACCCCCAACGGAGCATAGGCCCCCCACCAGTTTTCTCCAACCAACTCTGTCCTGGGCTTCCCTTTCCAATTCTGTCCAATTTTTGTTCATTCTTATCATGTCTTTCTCTATTTCTCGGCGTACTGTGTTCCTTGGCCTTCCTCTTTTCCTTCTGCCTTGAAGGTTCCATGTGAGGGCTTGTCTTGTGACGCAGTTAGGTGCTATTCGCAGTGTGTCTCATATCCACTTCCACCGCTTCTTGCTGATTTCCTCCCCCACTGGAATCCGGTTTGTTCTCTCCCACAGTACGTTGTTGCTGATGGTGTCTGGCCAACGAATCCGAAGTATTTTGCGTAGACAACTGTTAATAAATACTTATATCTTCTGGATGATGCCTTTCCTAGTTCTCCAAGTTTCCGCTCCATACAGTAGAACTGTCTTGACATTTGTATTGAATTTTCTGATATTGGCGTTGATTGATATTTGTTTTGTGTTCCAGATATTTTTCAATTATAGAAGTGCAGCCCTTGCTTTGCCAATCCGTGCCCTCACATCGGATCCACCTTTCTCGTCGATGATGCTGTCCAGATATGTAAAGGTGTTAACGTTCTCCAAGGCATCTCCATCAACAGTGATTTGGTTGGTGCATGTTGTGTTGCATCGGAGAATTTCGCTTTTTCCTTTATGTATGTTGAGACCTACTGCTGCAGAGGTTGCTGCTACAGTGATCGTCTTCTCTTGCATTTGTTGTTGCATGTGCGGTAGAAAAGCCAGGTCATCTGCGAGGTCCAGATCGTCCAGCTGCGTCCTGGCTGTCTACTAAACACCGTGCTTCCCTCCAGATGCTGACGTCTTCATAATCCAGTCGATCACCAGGAGAAAGAGAAACGGTGAGAATAAGAAACCTTGCCTGAAAGCGGTCTTTACTTCAAATGAGACTGACAGCTGTCCTCCGAGCACAATTTTTCAGTTGAATCCATCATGAGAATTCCGTATGATGTTAACTATTTTCTCAGGCACACAATAGATCAGATATCCTTCTTTCCTGTCTTTTGGTGCTTGTTCTTCATCCTAAATCTTCTTGAAGAGGGTGTGGAATATTTTTACGGTTGCTTCCACTGTCTCCGCTGGAATGTTGTCTGGTCCTGCTGCTTTCCTGCTCTGATGGCCATGATGATCGCTTCAGTTGTAGGTGCAGCAAAATCGATTAGGAGGTCTGTGGATGCTGCTTTGATGTTGGGTGGGTTCAGTGGAACTGGTCGATTCAAGAGTTCCTTAATGTGCTCTAGCCACCTATTTCTCTGTTCTTCAGTGTTGCCGATTACTTTGCCTACTTTACTTACTTGCTTTTCACTGGTCGTTCTGGTTTACTACAGTTTCCTGCGAGCTACTTTGTTGTATCGTACAACTGTTTCGTATTTCTTTCTCTGGCCGCCTTTTTCGCTGTCATTGCTAAATCGTCCATATATTTTCGTTTGTCGGCTCTGATGCTCTTCTTCACTTTCTCGTTTGCTCCTGTGTATTGAGCTTTTGCGTTAACTGTCTCTGCTCTTGCTCGGCTGACATTGATTACTGCCTTCCTGTTCCTCCTTTCTTCAATTTTTGCAAGAGTACCAACAGAGATCCAATCCTTGTGATGGTACTTCCTGTGACCCAGAACCTTCTGCCATGTTGAAGTGATCGCCTCCTTAATCCCTTTCCAATTGTTCTCCAAGGTTGTTTCCTCTCCATCGAGTAGACCATGCAAGGACTGGAACTTGTTGCTTGGGGCTATCTTGAATTCGTTGAGCTTTACAGTATCCCGACGGAAGGCTGTATTAAACTTCTGTGATGTTGTCTGTCCCGTTTTCCAGGTTTTCTTGAGTTTCAGTTTTGTTTTAGCGAATGGCAAGTGGTGATCTGAGGCTATAACAGCTCAACTCTTGGTTCTCAAATCCACCATAGTCCTTCCGAACTTTTTATTGAAATAGATATGGTTGATTTGGTTCTGAGTAGTGTGGTCCGGTGAAATCCATGTGGCTTTGTGAATGCGTTTGTGCGGGAATATTGTGCCACCGACGACCAGTTTGTTGAAGGCACATAGGTTTGCAAATCTCTCACCGTTTTCGTTCCTTTCTCCCAGTCCATGTCGTCCCATGATGTCTTCATATCCAGTGTTGTCCATGCCGACCTTCGCATTTAGGTTGCCACACTGCTGCCTTTTTCTCTCTCCCTTCCCCTTTTCAGAACCCCATTCACGGTGGGAAATCATTGGCGACTCTAGGGAACATGCACCCAATGTACATGACTGTCTGGATAACAGCTCGCATCAAGCGCGTTCCATATGACCTTTCCCAACAAATTCACTGTTGATCTCGGCCAATCGCCAAAAGAATCTATTGTGCACCTTCCTTCCTTATTTGTACTCTAATATTGAAAATGTGGCTGTATAATACTGTTTCTGTCAGTGACATGGTGTAAATATGCAATCAGAAACTGGCTCTTATACTTCATTTAACTGCTATAACTTTACAGTAATTGTGAAAGCATTTGTGACAATTTGATCTAGCCTGTAAACTGGCGTGACTCTTGTAACGTAGTTATTTGAGAATAAATATATTATTATTATTATCAGAATGGTCAAATCCTTTGATGAGCATCTGTCGACGATTGACTGCAGCCTTTCATAGAATTGATCTTTAACGTCGTCATTGTGGTCATTGGTAGGTGCATAACATTGGATGACGTTCATTGTAATGTCCGCTTTCTTTGTTTTGAAGGATGCTTTAATGATCCTGGGTCCATGATATTCCCATCCTATCAGTGCCTTTTGTGTTTGTTTGGACAGCATCAGTGAAACTTCCTGTGTATATGAAGCATTTTCCTCTTCGTGACCAGAGTATAACAGCAGATCCCGTGAAGCTAGTCTCAGTTGTCCCACCTATGTCCAACGCGTTCCACTGATGCCGAGCACCTCGAGGTTGTATCTTTTCATTTGTGCCGCAACTTGAAATAGTCTTCCAGTCTCCCACAATGTACGAACGTTCCATGTAGCTAGAAGAATGGTTGGTGTGGTTGTCAGAAGGGGCATCGGCCCCGTGACTTCCGAGGGAACTCGGCTTTCATCACGCGACGTCATAATTCTCCTTCCAACTCCCAGGGCAGAGTTAAATCGGTTTGAATTACTTTTACTGGTTGGCGTTTTTTTGGCAAGATAGATTTTTGGTGGGATGGGGTCGCCAACCCCATGTTTAACCGTCCTCCTTCATCCGGTCCTTGGACAGTCAGTAGCCACGAAGGTTACTATTCGAGTGGTATATTGTAAATGTCAATCCCTTCCTAACGAAGTTTAGTCCAGTCTCCTCAAAAAGCAGAAGCCGTATGAATTCAGACATTTTGAAATTGTAACAGAAAGCATTTTCTCACTGCTGGACAGTTTATTTTAGATCACCTAAATGGTAGTAATCAAACTGTAGGTAATGAGTGAACAAAATGTCATGATTCTTAAAGTAAAACTACTTACAAAAGATACATTGCAAGCATACTTCAGTTGAAATAAGAAATAATCAAGGTTTCTCGATTCAAACAAAAGCAACTGAAAAGTGTTGGACCAGTATGGTAGCTGCAATAGCTGAGACTAAGTACAAAAAAAATATCTACCAACCAGAGAACACTTGTTCAAAAATAACACCATGGTGAGAACATGACTCCAGTATGTATGAGCGTTACATTTGTCTTTGATCAAAGATCAAATGTCATCTCTAAAAGTGTAAAAGTGGGATGAAAACATAGCAAGTAAAAAATAAATTTTCTCCCTCTAACGTGTTCACGCGAATTCTAACCAAAAGATCTTAATGTCTCATCTTATTGCGTACCCGATATGCTATAAGATGTGCAGCTTTGACTTTTTAATAAATGTATCTGATTGGAGATGGCTGCTAAACATCATAGCTGAGATAATCGATTGACGACTGATAAATGTGGTTAATTTTTGAGAGTTCGTATCCTACCTACATTAACTGAACAAGCAGACTAAATTGTTTTAGTCAACAGTTATTCAATAGCTTTCCATAAAATTTGTTACTTTCAGGTGTAGATTATTCGTAGCTGTCTTGATTCTCAAGCATATGATCCTTAAAGTCATATAAGCAATAACCTTGGAGACTTATATCCGACGTTAAAAGCAAAAAAGTTAGCAGTGGTTAATACTAGAAAAATTGATGAACGTATAGTGAGTTGAAATAAATATACGCCTTCGCCGGATTACTAGGGTAAATCCCCACAATTCAGAAGTCAAGGAAAAGACTATTTTGGATGAAGAAGTATACTTTTTGCTAGCCTCGTGATATCGAAATAATATCGAGACTAGAGTACTGGAGCGGCCAACAACAACCGAGGAGAGGAGCGGAGATGGTAAAGACATGCTTAGTGCGCGAGAGATAGTCTTTATTACAGAAAAGCGAACGGAGTACAATATAACAATTATTGTTAGAAATAAGCGCAATAATAAATGTTTATATTTCATCAACTGTGTTATCTTCGTAAGAGAATACCACTACAAAGGTATGGTTCAATCATTTAAGTTCAGTCATCCTGCGTGGACTCTTGATATTTATACTGCTGAATCAAAAAGTGATCTTCAGCAGTCTTAAGAAGCATAATTCAGAAGAAAACATGGGTATTCAATGCGTCATAACAATTTTATTCGTACCAGTTCTGAAATCAAAGATCCCGAAACCGTTCAAACCAAGAGTTTGGGATTGGAATATCCCTGGTGTATTAATAGGCGTGTGATTTGAACATCCCAGCTGGATGGATAGCACATCATACGTAATAATGACATGGAGAAGATGAGTGACTGAACTACTTAAACTATGAGCCCAGAGGTCTTAAGTTTGAGTACATTCATACCGATAGCTGTTATATTGTGATTCCTGAAATATAATCGTACCTCTATCACCTTAGCCTCGTCTACCGAAGACTCTTAAATAATGACATCACTGTAGACATCTCACAGTTTCAAATCGAGACCAACTCCTGTAGTGGCGATCGTATCGAGATTGACTATGATCACCACTGCAGTAATTACTAGCCAGACATAGAGGAGAAGGGTGGTTTCATGGTAAAAAACGTATTTACCGGCGATCTCGTGGTATCGCAAGAATATGAAAATCGTGCCAGAAAAGAGGGTCGAAATCACATAGACAGTGGAGCAAAAATGGTAGCGACACAAAACGGAAGTTCGTGCGTAAAGAGCCGAAAGTATAGTTAAACAATGACTAGTACGGCTGGTTATAATATTGAATGTTTCTATTTAACCAATCTTCTCTTCATAAAAGTGGATTTACTGCACTCTTTTGACTTTCTTGAGAATATCATTCACATTTAAGGTGCTCGTAGTCTGTAAAATATGATGGTGGCTGCTCCGGACTACTCAAAATCCAGTACAGTCAGGCAAATGAATACGTTCTGCAGAGTGGTAAGTTTCGACTGTGTGTTCGTAACAACGCCACCTTCGTAGTGTTACCTGAGCTGGTTTTCGAATTTCCATGTAGTTGATCTGTTAAGGTTTTCAGGTGTGATGCACATTTCGTCTCTCACATTCTGAGGCTGGTTGTTATATGTATGACTCAACAACCACTTCTGTCCATGATTATTGCCCACTTTCACCCCTTACTTAATGTGTTATGTCTTTCCATTATCAATGATGTTCTCCTTTCACCCTAGTACAAATCTCAAACTGTGGTGGTGCTTCGTTCTCTCTCGTTTGATGACGTTTGGTCTTAGACGACTATAATTGAAAACGTTCCGAAAGAACAAGAATCCAGCGCAAAGAAACCAAGTGGTTTGTCCTAGCTCGTGCAAGATATACTGTACATTGATCAGCGGACGTTTTGAATATCCTCTTTACTAAAAGGCATGGGGAAGAAAATTAAAGCAGGGAAAGCAAGGAAGGACAAGTTCTATTTCCTTGCCAAGGAGACTGGTAGATTGAACCTAAGATAGTCAATTTTTATGTATTAGGATTCCGGTCTAGAGCAGCGTTCAAATTGATACAGTTAAATCGTCGCTTCAAGTTTCTAAATTCCTCCAAAGTTCTAATAGACCTATGTGCTGCTCCTGGAGGCTGGTTGCAAGTTGCGGCCAAGGAAATGCCAATGACTAGTCATATCATAGGGGTGGACTTGGTGCCTATTCACCCTATTCCAAAAGTTAAAACATTTATTGCGGATATTACAACTGACAAATGCAAGCAGGTTTGAATGTAGTCACCTAAATAATTTGCAACAGATTTTGCGAAGTGAGTTGAACGAGTTAAAGGCCGATGTTGTTCTACACGATGGTGCCCCTAATGTTGGGACTGCTTGGTCAATCGATGAATACGGCCAAGGTTAGTTATTTTGTCTTAATACATCTTCATTAGCTGTCCTATCGCTTAATTCATTTGCTATTGCGGCTGAATTCTTGCGCAGAGGTGGTTGGTTTGTTACTAAGGTATTCAGGAGTCGGGATTATGAGCCGCTGAAATGGGTGTTGTCTCAGTTTTTTCGCACTGTACGTGCTATCAAGCCTGAAGCCTCTCGACTCGAGTCTGCGGAAATATTTCTTGTTGGACAGTCTTACATCGCTCCAGCACGCATCGATCCTAAGTTTTTCGATGCACGGCATGTGTTTGGAGAAGTTGATGCCCCAAAAGATCGTTCTGCGTTGGTTTCTTCGTTTTTAAAGGAAAGTCGTAAAAAGTAGGCTCTTTTCCACGTACTTATTTGATTTTGAGGAAAGCTGAAGGTTATGACGAAGGAGACACATTGTACCATGAACTTCCACTATCAAAGTTTTTGGAATCGAGTGATCCTTTAGAAGCTCTTGCGAAGGCTAACAAGGTATGTGATTTGATTTTGTGACTGTCGTAGGTTATTTTTGATGTCCCGGAAATTGAATGCCATCCGTTAACTACTGCTTTGGTTATGGAGGACTTAAGTGACATTCAGGTTCTTGGAAAAAATGATATTAAGTAAGTTGAACTTTACGTACAGATTTATTTCGTAAGGTCTGTTCTTTCGAGTTTGCAAGTAGTTTAGATAATCCTTAAAATTTGGAGCAGTATATCCTGTAAAACGCCCAGCGTTTGCAAGTTCCTTTTTTCCCGACACTTGATTAATAACGTGTAATTGGTTTCCTTGCAACGGCGGTTATCACAAAAACATTCTAATTGCATATATTTCCTTCGTACCAAAATAGTCTCATATTTGTCGAATGTTTTAATGATTTTAGTCAAGTAATGGTTGTTAGTAGAATGTAAACCACTTGCCACACTTATACGCTTTTTGGAATGTATTGATTGTTGACTACGTGGGGATTCCTGAAATTAGTTTTAACATTTGGTAAAACCCCTTTATTCATATTATCCCTACAAAGTAGTATTATTGCACCCTACAATTGCATAACCAAATAGGAAATACGGGTCTACAGCACAACTGAGCATATCATCAGCTGGACGTACATACGGTTGCTGAAGATGGGCGTAATATTTAGATTAGAACAACTAGATTTACACTTCACTTTCCCGAATACCGCACTTAAAACGAACAGGATTTATCTATTCATAGAAAGATGTTTGGTGATTGAAAAAAACTTTCCATAAAGCTGCTTAGAATTTAATGTTTTGCTCTTTAGAAATCTTCTTAAATGGAGGACGAAAATTCTCAGCGTATTTAAAGCTGAATCAAAAGAGTAAGTCAACACATATCTTTCTTTATTTCTTACCATATTTAAATTTTTATGATTCGGCGAGTAATTTTCCTATTAAAGAAATGGTATTTATTTATCAAGTTTGGATAGACTTCAACCTAAAAACTGAGCCTTTTGTGTGATACATTGTTCGTTTGTTTGCTCGAATTGTATAATATAAAGCAGTGAAGATACTTGTTTCGGTAAAAGAATCCCTTCATTACATTCTTAATGCCTTCACTGTAGAATTATAATAACCTTATTGTTTCTCATAGAACTAAGTGCAAGCTGTTTCCAGCTTTCTTAAAATTACTGTAATTGGGGTGCTAATAGTCAATAAAACTGAGAACTTGTATGAAAGAACTAAATTATGTTCATTGCACAACAATTCTGTAAGTATTTAAATTTATACACTTCTGATTGGTATTTTACCACTGATCTATAATCTAGGTTCTGTAGGTTCGTAGGTATGCATTCTGATCAGGATTAAGATAGTACTAGCCTGAGGTTTGGCTTATTGAGTTTCTAGATTGATTTTTCACTAGCTCCGAGTTTTTGTAAAGATCATCTGTTAAATGTGCATCAGATACCTAGCATGCATTACATAGACTTGGTTTCATATACTCTACAATTAACGAAGACAAACTATGATGAAGAGTAGAGAAACGGCAATCTAAAATAAACGCAATATGAACTACTAAAGATGTTCAGTTAAAGTAAGCAAATAGGTACCAACTCAAATGTACATTTAGCCTTCTGTAATCATTTTAGTACTTGGCAAAAACATGCGATGATCCAGATTGCCATGCAAAAATAATATCTAGCTAGTATTAACGGGGAGTATATTAAAATGCTACGATAGAATCGCCACTGACTTGTACTCCGAACTGTGTCCAACGATGTACAGTCACTGATTGATGATGATCCCATCTTAGTATTTGCAGTGCAATGTGTGCTAACCCAACAGTTATCCTTTGGCTTTCCTATAGAGTTTGCGTCATAAAATATCTCCCAGTATGACTTTCATCTAGATGGCATTTAAAGTATTATAAAGCTATCGAATCTAGTATATCAAGCTAGCAACGTTGAAAACTACCGATTCCATCAGGCCTGGACATGCATTAATAGACCTGAACATTGCCATCAAACTCGAGCGATTGTTCAGGGGTAGTTATGATCAAACTAAAAATGCCTTTAAACATATTGTAGAAGAGCCTTTCTCGATAAACATAGCTATTCATACCTTGTTTTCTTTTACACCCTGAAGTCACGATAACTCTCCCGACCGTAGCTGCTACCTTGACGTGGTGGTCGGGCTTGACTATCGTGATGACCCAGCCGAGCTATACTGGCTGGAACATATGTTCCTGAAGGTTCTACCATGCCAGGCAGGTCGGTTGGAGAACAATGAAACTAAAAGCAGCTACCCAAGGTCTGAGGGCGAAGTCGTACTGCTGACTGCAGAGGGGTGTGACAGCAGTAAGGTGCTTCCCTTGGATAACCAGCATCTGCAGCGATGTTGCCTTCTCACAAGGAAGGAAGGGTTAGAAAAGGTCGACCCTAAAAATGTCACACCTCCCCTACCTCACGGATTTCCGTCTTCTTGGGTAAGGGTGCCCACTAAGGGCTTTCAAGTGCGGAGCTAACACTCAAAAAACGTTTCATAAAAAGGCCGTGTGTGACTGGCCTCAAGCAGTTGTCCCTTGGGCTCTGCGGTCACGCTGCCAGGTCTCTAAGACCACCACTAATCTATCTTCGTTTTCAGGTCCCTCAAGAAACAACCTTCCACGGTGTGGGCAGCCGGGAAGTGACAACCGCCCTCATACCCGTACCAGCACACGAGACCAAATTGGTCAAAATCAAATCCTTCCTACACCCCTTAGTACCTCTCTTATCTCCACAACTAACTCTTCTCACATTCCTTTATCACACTGCACAGCTAATGCAAACTATGCGAGTTCACGAAACGTCATCCCTGGTCTTTTGAAACCCCGTTCTAGACTACATGTTGGAGCATTTAATGTACGTACATTATGTCAAATAGGGCAACAGGCTTCCTTAGCTAAAACCTTAGAATCTCGTGCAATCGATGTATGCTGCGTCTCGGAAACGCGCATACAGGATCCTAGTAAAGTCATTAATCTGATTTCGCCTCGTCAAAACAAAGAAGCAGCTCGATTTACTCTTCGTGTATCCGGTAACCCTGATGCTGCTTCCCGGGGTCTCGCTGGTGTAGGTATAGCATTGAGTCGTAGGGCAGAACTAGCGCTCCTAGACCAGATCCCAGTAGATAGTTGTTTATGCGCCGTCCGACTAAACGGGACAGTAAGGACTCGGAAAGATAGGGACACCTGTCGTTGCCTCTTCATCGCATCTGCCTATGCCCCCACTGAATGCAGTTCAGACGAGGTTGAAGATGAGTTTTACAGAAAGTGTTCAGACTCCCTCCAAAAAGCTAGGCGCTCTGATATAGTAATAATGGCTGGTGACTTTAATGCTCAAGTAGGTAGACTAGGTGAAAAGGAAAGACATCTTGGTGGATGTTATGGTGTCCCGGCTCAGAGAACAGACAATGGCGACCGTCTGTTGCAACTATGCTCAGATAACCGCCTATTCTTAGCAAACACTAACTTTAGGCATAAAGAGAAGCACCTTTTGACCTGGCGACCCCCGAAGTCGTCTCAACGTTGGACTCAACTAGATCACATCGCCATCAGCCACCGATGGAGGGGTTCGATAGAGGACTGTCGCTCGTTCTGGGGCGCAAGTTTAGTATCAGATCATGCCCTATTGCGAGCTCGTATTAGTTTGAGGCTTACTGGGAGTAGGAAAGATACCGTAAGAAAGCCTCTTAGGGTTCTACCTAATGACAATAAGGCTAAGAATATATTCCAGGAACAACTAGAAAGACAGTTAGGCGACCATGTAAGCGATTCCTATCCGGAGTCAGGTTGGAATGATATCAAGAAGGCTGTGGAAACAGCAGTGATATCTGCTAGTAAGGTTTACCATAAGGCTAGAATGAAACCGTGGATCTCAGTAGCATCCACCGAACTGATGGATGCTCGAAAACTCATCCCACCTGGCTCTGAACATGATGAGGAACGAAGTCACCTAAAGCGCAGGCTGATAAAAAACGTACGTAACGACCGTCAACAGTGGTGGGTGGTGAAAGCAAAAGATATGGAAAAGGCAGCGGCGATAGACAGCAGTAGACAACTTTTCTAACTTATCAAGGAAACTGGTATTAGGAATCTTAGTGTAAGTGAGACTATCTCGGAAAATGATGGGACTATTATTTATTCTCAATCCAGGAGACTGGATCGATGGGCAGAACACTTTAGGGATCAGTTCAACTGGCCTCGAGCCACTCTTCGGTTATCCACGATCTCCAGTCATCCTGAATGGCGAATCAACATAAGTCCTCCGAATCTTTATGAAGTTGAAAAAGCAGGGGAGAGAGGCGGGTCCTGATGGATTGACGCCTGAGGATTTTAAGGATGGTGGTCCAGTTTTAGCAGCTAGGTTGACTGAGATCTTAGGTAGAATCTGGGAACTGGACGTAATCCCATCCGACTGGTCTCAATCACTGATTGTCCCGATCTATAAGAAAGAACAAAAGTCTTCTTGTGATAATCACAGGGGAATAAGTCTAACTAATATAGTATCTAAAATATTGGCCTCAGTAATAATTCGACGCTTAACGAAAGCTCGTGAAGAGCAGATTAGAGAAAACCAGGCTGGTTTTCGACCTGGACGTGGTTGTATAGACCACATCTTCACACTACGACAGGTCCTAGAATAAAGAAACACGTTCAGACGCCCCACAATAGTAGTATTTCTCGACCCTAATGTGGCATTTGACTCTGTCGATTGTGAGGTTCTGTGGCAGTGTCTGTCATTGAAAGGTGTACCAAAGAAGTACATTAACCTCATACAAGCTCTCTACTCAAACACCACTGGTCGAGTGAGAGCTTATGGCGAACTGTCACCGGAATTCTCTACATCAAGTGGTGTTAGTCAGGGATGTCCACTCTCTCCATTATTGTTTAAGTTTATCATAGACATGCTCCTGGAAATAAGCTTATCCGCGTCCGAATTTTCAGGGGTTGACCTATTACCAGGAGGCTCGCTTATCGACTTAGAATATGCCGATGATATTGTCCCACTTGGTGAAGACGCTGACAAAATGCAGAGTCTTCTGACCACTTTGAGCAACAATGCAGGCATTTTCGGGATGCGGTTTTCCCCCTCGAAATGCAAAATGTTGCTTCAAGATTGGGTTGGATCGGCACCTGAACTGGTGATAGGGAGTGAAGTAGTCGAACGTGTAAACCGCTCCACTTATCTGGGGAGTCTCATCAGTGCTGATAGCCTGGTGACTGACGAAATCTGAGCACGGATAGAGAAGGCTCGATTGGCTTTTGCCAACCTGCGTCACTTATGGCGTAGGCGAGATATCCGTTCGCTGACCAAAGGACGAGTGTACTGTGCAGCAGTTCGCTCTTTCCTACTCTACGGATACGAGACTTGGCCGTTAAGAGTAGAAGATGTTCGTAGGTTACTAGTATTCGATCATAGATGTTTAAGAAGCATTGTTCGTGTATCATGGAACAACCGTATAAGCAATGCTGTCGTTAGGAAACACGTTGTAGGTAGGGACGGCAAATCAATGGATGAAGTATCGAAACTTCATCAGTTGAGGTGGTTGGGACATGTGTTACGAATGCCCGAGCACAGACTATCTCGACGAGCTATGTTTTGTGGTTAAGGAGTAGGTTGGAAGATAGCTAGGGGCGGCCAAACCAAAACATGTCAGAAATGCATGAAGTCACTGACAAGTGGACTGAGTCATTTTGGTAGATGTAGGCTACCTGGTTGGGGTGCGCGAGATGATAATAATCGATGGTTAGAGAGAGACCTTGAACGACATGGCTCAGAATCGTTTGCAATGGCGCAAGTGCATCGACTCTTTGTGTTCTATGAAATTCTAAGTTTCTGCATTCCTCGTAATCTATACCTTTCTCCTTTTGAATTTATCGTACTGAATTATACTTCTCGAATCATATCTTCGCCCTCTAGTCTTCTCCATTACTGCTAATACTTCTATTATTGCTATCACTCTTGGATTTGAACTGACAGTTGCGTCTCTGTGCTGATGGGGCATGGCAACGTGAACTGATGTACTTACGTACGAAGTTCTGCATTGTATCTGTCTGTCTGTCTTATGTTTATTCTGAACTTTAAAATGCTTACTCATTCCTTTGATGCTCTTTATACTTTCAGATCTAAAGACAGCATCGAAGGGTCTGATTTTCCTAAAGGAGGTGCAGGTGAAGATGATGAAGATTTGGAAGTCGAAACAGAAGTTCAGAGGTTGTTGAACGAGGAAGAAAAACTGAAAAAAAAGTAATTCTGACCCCATAAATCTTAATTATATTGAAAAATATCTTGAGGTATCTAACTGCTCATTATTGTTTTAGAAGAAACCTTCAGATTTCAACTTGTATTGAAAAATTTCTTTGAAATTGCCTATGTAATGTGTAGTTTTTACTCTGTTATGTTTTAAAGTGTTCATAAACTAATTTTCCTGCTTTCTGATGTAACTCTAGTAATCCTCAATCATTTCTGCTAGTTAGATTTTAGTAGTCTATTCGTAACGCTTATAAATACAAACTATAAGACGAAGTATTTGACAAGGATGCACCAGGAAGAGGCCATTTACTTGTTTATCAGTTATCGTTTGCTTAACTTGACTGATTTGACTATCCATTTGTGGTTCTTACAAAGCTTTGAAGTGTAATCTAGACAAAATACTCCAACATATTTAGCATTTAAACAGATGAGAGCTACTGACTACCTGTCCAAACTTACATAAATGACACATGCGTAAGAAAAACAGTGAATAAAAAGGGTGAAGCGATGCAGTGGTTTTTTCGTTAAAGCACTTGAATCTAAGCTATCAAATCACAGGTTTGAATTTTGGTTCACCTACTTTGGTTTGTGCTGGTTCATGGGACCAATTGCTTTTATTTTTAAAGTGCGCCTCATGATTGAGTACATAAATATGTACTTGGCAATGCAATAAGGAATTAATTATATGGTATTTTGTCTCGATAGAGTTGCGTTAGTTAACTGCTAACGGCTAGAGCGGTGTGATAGCAATAGGGTGTTTCCCTCGGGCAATCAACATCTGCAGCGATGCTGCCTTCTCAGAAGAAAGGAAGGGTTAGGAAAGGTCGACCCTAAAAGTGTCACACCTCACCTTACCTCACGGATTTCCGTCTTCGGCGGTAAGGCCTTCTAAACAAGAGCGGAGTTAGCACTTTAAACACTCATAAAAAGGCGATGCGTGACCGACTTCAAGCTGTCCCTTGGGCTCTGCAGTCACGCTCCCAGTTCTCTAAGCAACTCTAATCTACCTTCTTTTTCAGGTTCCTCAACAATCACCCACGGTATGGCAGCCGGGAATTGATATTCACCCTCATACCCGTAACAACACATGAGATCGAATCAGTCACAACTGACTGACTGACTAATTTTTTACTTATAACAGCCTTATAGTTTGTTTACTGATAGTTTACAGCCATCTCATTCCACCGTTGGTTAATCTTACTTCAATTTTTGAATTGTATATATTTGAAACAAACATTTCCAATTTCTAGTTTCAACTAGGATAAACTATTGGTTTATCTACTATTTACCCTCATTTTTTCTTTATAATCAGAAAATTGAAAAAAGTCAGAAAGGAGAAACGAAAGCTTGCAGAACGCTACGTACTTAAAATGTCACACGAATCTGACTATATTGAACAAAATGATGACGAGTTATTTTCCTTAGCTGCTGTAAGGGATTTAGTCGGTTTAGAAGAGTCTAACAAATTGTCGGGAGATACTAGTAACACTGGTGTAGATGATTTAGCACGTGAACAAATCGATGCTGCTTTGAAAGCTAAACGTAAGCGTTTAGCCGATGAAAGGCGTTCAGCAATAGAAGGAAAAAAACGCGTTCATTTCGAGAGGCGTATCAACGATCAGTCTGATGGCCATATGTCTGACAGTGAACCTATTGGTGAAAGTTATGGTAAGCTGGCCTATTGAAATTGCCTATAGAAATTAACACTAAAGTCTATACTTTAAGAAGTAAAACAGACACCAACTCTCCTTTCATACCTTTCACTCAGTCATATATTTAGCAATATTTTGATTAGCCTAGCAAACCTTGGTTTCTGTATTTGACTGCAAAAAACAAGTTAAAGCACTAGTGGATTAGCTAGATTCATATACTATATTCTGTCGAATCTTTAATAAGATTTCCTCACATGTTTTGAATGTCTGCCTCTGATTTTGCTTTGTGTTTTTTTCTCAACAAATCTGTTGCATACATGTATTAAATTTGTTGATAATTTTCTTAGAAAACTGAGAAACACTTAAAAGGTTTCAGCGTTATTTACAGCTAGACTCATATGGACACTGGAAAACTGAGTTTTAAGTGTTTTGTTTCCATAAATATGCTTTACATATGTTTTTTTAAACGCAGTGTAAGCATTCACTATTGTAATTAAACTAATTTTAGGATATCTTATTGTTCTACGTCTTGGTCTGCCTAGAGTGGGTGCCAATAAACTAACCAACTCCCCGATGTAATTTCGTTTGTATGAATTTATTTGAAATTCTCTTAAGTTCTTTATATTTCCGATTGAATATTTGTAGTATGCAAATAAAGGAATTGCACTTTTACGTTTTAATACCGTAGTTAAACCTATATTCTGTTAATAGTTTACAGCAAATTGATTAGCCTTCTACTGATAAAGTTCTGACTTTTCTGTCAACAAACTGATACCTGACAGCTAAAACCATAATCAAGGATTAGATCCTCATTTATGACCAAGGTTTTTGCTGAAGGCTGTAATCGTGATCTGGTTAGTAGTGTTTAACCATTATAATCTTGGAGATAATATATATGCTTCTTATATATCACTTGTCCTGATAACCGTTATTGGTTAGCCCCTGACGATGAATAAAGACAATGCGAAGCGTTAATTACAGTTTATCGTACCCTAATGGAGCATAGGTCATCAACCAGCATTCTCCAACCTATTCTCTCCTCAGCCTTCCGTTCCAGTTCTACCCAATTGCTGTTCATCCTTTTCATGTTTATCTCCAGTTCTCGGTTCACTGTGTTCCTTGGTCTTGGTCTTCAGCGCTTCTTTCTAATTTCCTCCTCAGCTGCAACCTGATTTGTTCTCTGCCACAGTGGGTTGTTACTGATGGTGTCTGGCCAACTGGTCTGGAGCATCTTGCGTAGACAACTCTTCATAAGCACGTGTATCTTTTGGTTGACGGCTTTCGTAGTTCTCCAAGTTTAAGCTCCATACAATAGAACTGTTTTGACATTCGTATTAAAAATTCTGACTTTGATGTTGGTTAACAGTTGCATTGAGTTCCAGATATTCTTCAATTGAACAAATGATGCTCTTGCTCCGCCAATCCGCTCCTTCCCATCTGCATCAGATCCACTTTGCTTATCAACGATGTTGCCCAGGTGTGTAAAGGTTTTTACATCCTCCAAAGCTTCTCCATCAAGTGCTACTTGGTCGGTTCTTGTTGTATTCTATCTGAGGGTCTTGCTTTCTTCCTTGTGTATGTTGAGACCTGCTGCCTAGGTTGCTGCTACACTGGCTGTCGTCTACTGCACTTGTTGCTGTGTGTGAGACAGAAGAGCTAAGTCATCTGCGAAGTCCAGATCGTCCAGATACACCCGAGCTGTCTGCTGTATTCCTTGCTTGACATCTTCATAATGCATTCAACCACCGGAAGAAAGAGAAAGGATGCGAGTAAGCAACCTTGTCTGACACCGGTTTTCATTTAGGATGAGCCATTGATCTACCCATATGTGTTCATACAGACATAATAACAATAAAACTAAGATATAAGCAAATCGATTCTAACTTACTGGCACTTTAGTAAGCTAAATGGATGGGCTTGACAAGATTAGACGTATAGAGTTTCAAGTGTAGACGAGGTGCTATAATAGACTATTATCAAAATATTATTATTATTATTATTATTATTATTACTAATATCGTGGTTAGTCTTTTAAAATGTGTAGACCTTTTTATCACGTGAGAAAACCAATTAAACTCAACAAGATCGTCTGCCTCGCACTTCTGATATGTCTTTAAAAGCTTTACTGTGGTAGGCTAAAGATGAAAGAAGTTTTATGTTTAGAAAAAAGCATCACGAATCTGTGTGATTTTTATGCATGGGTCTAACTTATTTCCTAATATAACTGCAAAATAAATGGGACTCTCAAAATAGGAAAATTCTCGTTGTGGTCTAGTGTTTAGAATATTGCGTTGTGCTCGCATTGAACCAGAGTGACCTCCTATCAGCAGCGTTCTGTTACGGGGCAGTGACTTAATGGTCAAGGCTCTTGGCTGATTCTAAACCCCGCCTTACTTATATCAGCCTGACTAATCGTTTAGTACTGTTAGCCATCACAATTGGAGCGTAGTTCTAAATCAAATACACGAATGTGTGATTCTGTTTGAATCGTCATTTAATCCGAATAGCATGCATGGTAACTCAAACGATATTTACCTACACATACAGGTTTTTCATTTGATTTTTTAAAAATGCATATTACTTTATCGTTTAAATCTTAAACTTTCGAGTGCTTTAAATAGATTGGAATTCACCAGTGGATTAGATCTGCTTGATTGTGCCATAGTATGGAAACCGTCTACATATTTGTACATTTTAATGAATTATCACAAAATAACTGGATTCCAAACCATGAAGAGTTTTTAATGTTTCATACCAGTTAATATAAATAGAAAACCTCTTTAATAACGGATAAGTAAACCAATTTATACGACTAATCTGATAAGTCATCGGGTTGTTCTGATCTCAAATTTGCTTACATCCAATTAGTTTATATACGTATTTTGTCTCTGGAATATCAGCACAACTGTGTTTTTTGTCTCAAGTAGGTTGCACTTTCTTTCCGCTTAAGTAGACCACTACGACTAGGCATATAAAACCCTTATATATTTTGTTTTATAATTGTAGCGGATAACCAACGTGATGATTTATATATGAGTTCTGAAGAAAGCAGTGACAGTGAGTCAGGCGAAGAAAACGATGCTGATCAAAACTCTGTCTTAAGTTCAGAAGATGGATTCTCGGAAATTGATTATGACAATAATAGTATCGGTTCATTAGACTCGGCTTCACCAAAATCCCATTTGAACGATAGAAAAATGAGATCCAAACGACAGATGGTTCTACCACCTGGACTGACTTTGTCTACTTCTGAGCAAGGTAAAAGAAATCCTTTGCTCGTAGATTTGGACGATTCCGAAGAATCTGTTAAGAAAAAACGTAAAATCGATTCATGGTTTAGTTCGGATGAAATTCAAGTGAGAATTGTTCTAATTATTGTCTCTTTATCGTTCGTATGACATTCGACCAATGCCTTTTTCATAACATATTATCTTCCATTATTAAAAGTAACAAATAATACAGGATTCGTTATTTGATGTGTCATTCAAACACTTTCATTTCTGATTTTCTACCATTTGTGTAGGAGAAAATTCATGGTAGTTGCAAGGATACATTTAATTTTTTGAGCAAATTTCGGTTTCTTGTAACACAACTTATCACCCTACCTTTGTTCGTCTATTTGCATTTGATTCATACATCTTGTATAAAGAATGCTAGAAACTATGTTGATCGGCGTTCGAATATCAAAGCCAGTGGTTAAAACATTGGTACTCTAATTACCGATTACTGCCTCATCAAAGTAAAAAAGCGAAGTCACTCAGTCAGTTACAACCTAGAACTTCGTACGTACGTGCGTCCGAAGATGTTATTCAAGAAGTATGATCTAGTCAACTAAACCATTGAAAACGGTTTTGTAGCCGTCATCCATGGTCTCTAAGCATCGATTACTGTCATCTCGCAGACCCCAACCAGGTAGTTGACGACTACCGACATAAGTCTGTCCAGTTGTCAGTGACTTCATGGATTTGTGCCATATTTTGGTTTTGCCGCCCCTAGATTTCTTACAAACTACTACATCGCAAAACATCGCTCGTCAAGCCAGTCAGTGGTTGGTCATTGGTAACACATATCCCAACCACCTCAACTGATGGAGTTTCAAAACTTCATCTATTTATCTGCCATCCTTACCCAGTACCTGTTTCCTAATAACAGCATTGCTTACTCGGTTGTTCCATGATACACGAGCAATGCTTTTGAGACACCTATGATCGAAAACCAGCAACCTATGAATATCTTCTACTCTTATTGGCTATGTTTCACAGCCATAAAGTAGGACGGAGCAAACTGTTGTGCAGTAGATTCGTTCTTTAGTTAACAGACGGATATCTCGCCTATGTCGAAAGTGATGCAAGTTGGCAAAAGCCAATCGAGCTTTCTGTATCCGTGTTGAGATTTCTTCAGTCACCAGGTCATCAGCACTAATAAGACTTCCAAGATTAGTGGAGCTGTCGACACTCGACTACTTCACTCCTTAACACTAGTTCATGTGCCGATGCAAGCCAATCCTGAAGTAGAATTTTACATTTCGACCGGGAAAACTGCATTCCAAGCATGCTTGCATTGCCGCTTAAGGTGGTCAAAAGAGTGCATTTTGTCCGCGTCTTCACTGAATAGAACTGTTATCGCCATTCTAGGTCTACAAGTGAGTCTCCCTTTGTAGGCCAACCCCTGAAAATTCAGACGATAAAAGTGTCGTCTCTAAAAGCATGTCTGTGATTAGATTAAGTAAAAATGGAGAAACTTGACAACCCTGACGGGCACCATTTGAAGTAATGAATCCCGATGACAGTTCGCCATGAGTTCTGACTCGACCAGTAGTGTTCGAGTAGAGAACTTTTATAAGGTTGATGTACTTCTCTGGTACTCCTTTTAGCGACAAACACTGCCATAGAACCTCGCGATCGACAGAGTCGAATGCCGCTTTAAGGTCGAGAAATACTACTTCTGTAGGACGTCTGAACGTGTGTCTATGTTCTAGGACCTAATGAAGCATGAATATTTGGTCTACACATACAAATCTGAACCGAGACTGGTTTTATCGTGACAACTCTTCAAAAGCCTCGGTTAGACGTTTAAGTATTATTGCAGCTAACATTTTAGACACAGTATTAGTAAAACTGATTTCTCTGTTATTGTCACAAGATAACATCTGTCTTTTCTTATGGACCTGAACGATCCTTGTTTGAAACCAATCGGATGAGATTATTCCCAGTTCCCAAATTCTGCCGATGATCTCACTTAACCTCACTGCCAAAATCGGACCATCACCCTTGAGAATCTCCGAGGTTAACTTACCAGAGCCTGCTACTTTCACTTGCCTTGCGTTTCTTGTAGACTTTTCAACCTCATTAAGAGTGAGAGGACCTACATCAACTTGCCATTCTGGTTGACTGGAGATAGTGGGTACGCGAAGTGTGGCTGGAAGCCAGTTGAACTGTCCGCTGAAGTGTTCTGCCGATCGATCCAATGCCCCGAAATAAGAATGAAAAATAGTTCCATCCTTTTCCTAGTTAGTCTCACTAGCGATCGGATTCCTAACACCAGTTTCTTTGATATGTGTGAATAGTTGTCTACTGTTACATGTCGCCACTGCCTTCTTCATCTCATTTGCTTTAGCTACCCACCGCGTCCCAATCTACAAGAAAGGACAGAAGTCTTCTTGTGACAATCACAGGGGAATAAGTCTAACTAATATAGTATCTAAAATATTGGCCTCAGTAATACTTCGACGCTTAACGAAAGCTCAAGAAGAGCAAACTCGAGAAAACCAGTCTGGTTTTCGACCTGGACGTGGTTGTATAGACCACATCTTCACATTACGACAGGTCCTAGAATAAAGAAACACGTTCAGACGCCCCACAATAGTAGTATTTCTCGACCCTAATGTGGCATTTGACTCTGTCGATTGTGAGGTTCTGTGGCAGTGTCTGTCATTGAAAGGTGTACCAAAGAAGTACATTAACCTTATACAAGCTCTCTACTCGAACACCACTGGTCTAGTGAGAGCTTATGGCGAACTGTCATCTGAATTCTCTACATCAAGTGGTGTCCGTCAGGGATGTCCACTCTCTCCATTATTGTTTAATTTTATCATAGACATGCTCCTGGAAATAACCTTATCCGCGTCCGAATTTTCAGGGGTTGACCTATTACCAGGAGGCTCGCTTATCGACTTATAATATGCCGATGATATTGTCCCACTTGGTGAAGACGCTGACAAAATGCAGAGTCTTCTGACCACTTTGAGCAACAATGCAGGCATTTTCGGGATGCGGTTTTCCCCCTCGAAATGCAAAATGTTGCTTCAAGATTGGGTTGGATCGGCACCTGAACTAGTGATAGGGAGTGAAGTAGTCGAACGTGTAAACCGCTCCACTTATCTGGGGAGTCTCATCAGTGCTGATAGCCTGGTGACTGACGAAATCTCAGCACGGATAGAGAAGGCTCGATTGGCTTTTGCCAACCTGCGTCACTTATGGCGTAGGCGAGATATCCGTTCACTGACCAAAGGACTGTGCAGCAGTTCGCTCTTTCCTACTCTACGGATACGAGACTTGGCCGTTAAGAGTAGAAGATGTTCGTAGGTTACTAGTATTCGATCATAGATGTTTAAGAAGCATTGTTCGTGATCATGGAACAACCGTATAAGCAATGCTGTCGTTAGGAAACAAGTTCTAGGTAGGGACGGCAAATCAATGGATGAAGTGTCGAAACTTCATCAGTTGAGGTGGTTGGGACATGTGTTATGAATGCCCGAGCACAGACTATCTCGACGAGCTATTTTTTGTGGTTTAGGAGTAGGTTGGAAGATAGCTAGGGGCGGCCAAACCAAAACATGTCAGAAATGCATGAAGTCACTGACAAGTGGACTGAGTCATCTTGGTAGATGTAGGCTACCTGGTTGGGGTCCGCGAGATGATAATAATCGATGGTTAGAGAGAGACCTTGAACGACATGGCTCAGAATCGTTTGCAATGGCGCAAGTGCATCGACTCTTTGTGCTCTCTCAAATTCTAAGCTTCTGGAATCGTCAGCTCCTCTACCTTTATCTTTCTAACCTTATCTCACTGAATTATACTTCTTGAATAATATCTTCAAACCGTAGTCTTCTACATTACCATTTGTACCTCTACTATCTTTATCGCTATGGGGTTTGATTCGACATTTGCGTCTGTGTGCTAATGTTGTATGGCAACATGGACTAATGTACATGCGTACGAAGTTCTACGTTGCAACTTACTGACTGAGTGAGCTACCCGCCACTGTTCGCGATCACTGCATAGGCTTTTTATTTGCTTGCGCTTAAGCTGACTGCTCCTCATCATGTTCCAAACGGGATGCGTTTTTGAGCATTTTCCAGTTCTGTAGATGCTAGTGATATCCACTTCTTACTCTTTACTTTATGGTTTACCTTACTAACAGATATAACTTCTGTTTCCACATCTTTTCGGTTTTTATTTCAAGCTGCCTCGGGTTGGACATCACCCAGGTGGCTGCCTAGTTGTTTTCCTATTTGCTCTTGAAATATACACCTGACTTTGTTATCGTTCAGCATAACTCTAAGGGATTTCGTCGCTGATTCTTTCTTACATCTAATAAGACGCGGATAAATAAGCGCTTGTACTAGAGCATGATCTGAATCTAAGCATGTGCTCCTGAACGAGCGACAGTTTTTTGTCGAGCCTCTCCATCGGTGGCTGATAGCGATTTGGTCTAGTTGGGTCCAGTGTTGAGTGGATTTCGGAGGTCGCCACGTCAAAATATGTTTCTCCTTATGCTTAAAGTTAATGTTTTCTAGAAATAGGCGGTTATCTGAGCATAGCTGCAGAAGACGGTCACTACTGTCTGTTCGATCAATCGCGACACCATAAAATCCGCCCAGATATCTTTCAGTTTCGCTGAATCTACCTACCTGAGCAATAAAGTTACCAGCCACTATTACTAGATTAGAGCGCTTAACTAGCTGAAGGAGGTTGGAAAGCTTTCTGTAAAATTCATCTTTTACCTCATACGAGCTTCAGTTAGTGGGTACTTAGTGGGTACATAGGCAGAGACAGCGAAGAGGCAGCGGCGAGTGTTCCTATATTTCCGAGTCTTTACCGTCCCGTTTAGTCGTGGGAGCGTGACCACAGAGCTCAATGAACAGCTGCTTGGTGCCGGTCGCGCACGGCCCTTTTATGAGAAGTGTTTAAAGTGCTCTTGTTTAAAAGGCCTTACCACCGGAGACGAAAATCAGTGAGATAAGGTGAGGTGTGACGTTTTTAGGGTCGGCCTTTTCTAACTCCTTCCTTCCTTGTGAGAAGGCAGCATCGCTGCAGATGTTGGTTGCTCGAGGGTTAGGCTTTATAAATGACGTTAGTAATGTACCTGCTTTCATCTTCTCCCTCTATGTATTTCCTTTATCTATTTTCAAAAAAATATTCGTTCACATTCGTTAAACTGAATATTTATTTTAGGAAATACTTGCTCCATTGCAAAAAGAAGAAGGCGAGAATGTTTCTATAGCCAGTCCAACTAATAGACCTAAAGCTAACTATTCATCGGATACTGAGGTAACGGGAAAGAAACGAAAAAACAAAACAATTGTAAATACTGAAGCTATTAGTGTTCCAGATGACTGTGTATTACCATCTTCAGAAACTCAGTTACCTAAAGTTTCATGTGAGTAGATGTGTACATTTTTTCTATGATCTAGCAAGTGGATTAACCCTTTTATACTTTAAGTGCTCTGGTCGATTTCTTGTATGAATCAGCTAATGTTTTTCAACACTTAGTAACACGCCTTATGTCTAGACATAAATTGCTCGCTTATATATCCATGATTGTCGTCAACTTGTACTTGTTTTGTTGACAGTGATAATAGGTCAAAAGTTTGCGATTTTCTTCTGTAGGGATTGCTAGAGATTTTTTCTGTTCCTCTTCTTAGTTTCCCTCCTTAATGGTTTGATGCATAGTAACTTGGATAGGGCTGTGTTATGAACCAGATATCAGTGACTTAAAACATATATGGTGTTCAAAGTTACCCACAATTACCTAGTTTTTCTCTCGTATTCTGTATGATTAACAGGATGTTTTCCGAGAGAATTCTAGCCTATCGTGTTTGAAAGTGTTTTTTTGAAGTACACTCTTTGATTTTTTAAAATTTCGAATTATGCTTATTCCGTTCTATGTAGTATCCATCTTTTAATACCCTATTTATCATTTTATAAATACAAATGTTAACCTCAGTTGATTTAAGAAATATTAGTTTATTGTGCGCACAATTAAATTGAGGTAAACCATGTCACAAATATGTCTTGATTGACGTTACTGCACTTTCAACTAGTATAATTAACACAACACATGATGAGTAATAGAAAGTTAGTAACAAGTAAATCAGCTTAGCACAGGTTCATAGTCTCACGGTTATCTCTTTTCGTATAACTTTTTTTTAAACAGCTGAAAAACTTGAGAAATCATTGCATCGTATACGACGCCTCAATCGCCCATTGACTGCAGAAGAGCGTGCCGTGGCCACTCGTCTTATACAGTCCGCAAAATCTAGACGTGAACTACTCGAATCAGGATATAATCGTTATCAGTTCTTTGAGAAGTCTTCTGATTTGCCTGATTGGTTTGTTGAAGATGAAAAGAAACATATGCGGAAACCGATAGTGGTTAAAAAGGTAATTAATTTATTAGATAGTCATATTTCTTTTGTTTGAAAGACCTAGTTGGTCTAGTATCTTTGGGTTTGGTGTGTGAAGTCGTTATTCACTAATTCTGCTTCCTAACACATTTCTATTAATCGCCAAATGGGAAAACGAAATATCTGTGTGATATGTTTAAGCAAAAATATTTTAAGAAGCTTGTATAGGAAACAGCGGATACATTCATTTTCATGATGAAAAGATTAAAATTCCTTTCCCTCTTCCAGAACCTAAACATATCACTCAGTAAAAACAAACTATTGTAATGAATAATAATTCTTCCTTAACAAAATGAGAATACACTTTTACTACAATCTAGATGGGTCTCATTAAAATTAGACGGTATTATTATTCAGTATGATTTCATACGGTTATCTTAATTAATAAATGACAAAAAAGAGAGTTTTTCCATTTAGCACTTTTAAAGCTGTATTACTGTTAAAATTTCAAATGGGCACTAAGTAGTGTTCTTCCGTTTTGTAAGTTTGTAGTATCATCACAGGCAACCTCTCTATACTGCATTTATAATTGTTTTTGTGTTTCATGCTGTTGTTTATTACTTTGGGGGTCTGTCTGATAGTTGTGGTTTAAGCCCTACTAGTTTTACATAGACCTAACTAACCATTTAGTACTAATGAGTTTGACTCAAAGCCTTAGTAGGCAAAATGAAATGTGATTATTAAGTTTTATCTAACCATTCTACAAAATCTTCATATGTTATCAGTAGTCTGTCTTATATTTTACCTTCATCGTTTCTATTTTAACCATCATAGGAAGAAATCCCAGTCGATTTGCCTACTATGGGACGTTCTCTCTCAAAGGCGGAACAAGCCAAAGCACGTAAAAAAGCTCGTTTAGCGAAACGTTTAAAACGAATTCGTCAGAAAGCAGAAGGTATATCGGATGAAATACCAGAAACTGAAAAGTGGCAACAAATAAAACAGTAAGTTGTATTGTTATAGAAAAGGCTTTAATAATTTGTCGTAAGTTTTTGGCACCAAAACATAGTTTAATGATAGAGTAATTCTACATCTTTGGAAGTAATATCCACTTAGTGTCCGTTACTAGATTAGTGTATAGTTAAACATCTAGAGGTTACTGTAGAATTGTAAACTAGTCATCTAAACATTAGAATTTCAACAACTGGCTTGCGTATCTGAATCCCACCTCATATTCTTTCATTTGGACAACTAATTGTCATCTCTAATCCTTACAAATCACAAATGTGAATTAAAGCTGATTAATTTGTACCTAATTATTGAATCGCATAGATTTTTTTTTAGCTTGTTCATACCATTGGTGTAAATTTTAGTATATGCCCCGCTGTGGAATTCACGATGGGCATTCCATGTCGTTCATGAACCATCAACTGAGTGTATTTGCATCGGTGTTGGCATTTACAGTGCAACTTAAACCCAGTACCTTGCACTTTGAACACCAAACTCGCTATCCTACTATAACCATTAATTCGTTCATCAGATATAAATACGACATTGAAAACTCATTGTTTCAGATAAGTTAATAACATTAGTTCATTTAAAAAGTATCCATCTGTTACATCCTAAACATTAAATTTTTTATACAGCTTGTGTATACAAATAGTATCTGTAGGTATATTTATCACAATCATATTTGAGAGTAGATTTGTTGAGTGTAAATAAATTAATGCTTTTGATAAATTTTAATCCTACTGACTCAAGGATTGTGAACCTTTAACCTTTAAATTGATTATTAATAGATTTAGTTCTGTTTTAGTGGATGATGATTTAGCGATCGTTTCCATTTATTCATTTAGACTGTATAAGAAAGCTGGCCTGTTAAAGAAGAAACGTCGTCCTCTTCATGTAATTGTGAATACAAAAGCTGGTTCGCGTAGCGGAGGCACTAAACCTCAAAAAGGCGCTAAAGTCAAAATTGTAGATAAACGAATGAAAGCAGATTTACGTGGACAGCAAAAAGCTAAAGATGGAAAAAAGCATGGAAAGCGTAAGAGTAAAGTTAGGCGTCCTGGAAGACCGAAAAGTCGAGCGATCGGAAAGAGACATTAACTATTTTGTTTCTTTAATTACAATCTGTATATATAAAACATTATTTGGCCATATTGATTTTTGTAAAATGTGCTTATTCTTCTTTCTTATCTTCTTGCTGAGTGCGATGTGCAATCGTTTAGTATGCGGATAACTTTTTTAATTATACGATGTTTCCATGCAGGCAACAGCAGTACGATTGAGAGTTGTTAGCGTAAAATAAACGTGATGACATCACTCCTGAGTTTAATGTATAGGAAGTTACTTTTTAGGTGTTCAATTGCTTAAAATAATCTGAATTATGAATATAAAATCAAATCAATAGGATTATTTTCGTAACAGTATTTTTGTTGTGAAGTGAGGCAGGTTTAGTTGTTTTATCAAAACATGTATGGGGTCTTGAGAGCACTTGATTCACGTTCAGTAGTTTTTAAGCCCTAGAAAAATCTGGTATGATATGTTATTATAAACGTAAGAATAATGTGTAAAGATTTTCCCAATACAAAGTACATGTCCTACAAGAACCAGCTTCTTACGAGTGTTTCCTATAAATATTCCTTTATGAATTCACTCTGAAACATTGCGAATTCTAGCATGTTAACTTAACTTCATATTCGATTTCATTGTTTTATTAATCTCTTTTTGAAATGAGAAAATTGTAAATTTCTGAGTTGGGTCACGGATCTACTGGTTACTCATGGGTCCATCTGTTGAACAGCTCTGTAGATATCTCAGAAAAGAACGTGTATTTTAAACAAAGCATAGATGATGTTCATGATTTTTAATGATAATTGTCGACTTTAATTCACACACCAAGGTTAAGTGATTTGCTATGCATATGCATCCATATTGATACAAGCTTCATAGTATAGAGAAATCCAAGTAGGGTTTATTGAATTTTACTTTGAAGAAACTATAAACTTAATCATGTATGTCAAATTCCCTCTGGTAATCATGTCTTGACCAGTTGCACTGCGAGATATTGTCTCATGTATCAACTAAAAGCGTCAATTGTTGAGTTTAGTCTTGTTGTAATCAGTCTCGATTAAGATTAGTTTATTGTGTAATAAGTTTTATCAACTCAAATCACTCCTTTTCATCTGCTCTTCAATGATTGTAAAAGGGAGTTATTGAAAATTAAGCTAGTTGATTGTACATTTAACATTCAGTCGATTTCGAATTGATGTTACATCAGTTCAATCACTCTAATTTTTGATCAGTGTATGCTAATGAATATTCTGCTGTGAGTTTTACTTTCACGAAATCAGTTTTTTTTCTAATTCAGATAATAAATGAAGACTGCATTTATGTTTAGTTGTTTATTAAACATAGAATACTTTGCTAAAAAGGAAACCAATCTAATTTATTATCATCTAGCGGTACAATTCAACGAAATATTCAACTCCTCGGAGCATTGCACAATCCGAGGAAAGTGTATTTGGCTCCCATTGAATAATGACCAACTGAAAGAATAGAATATTGATTATCGAAAACTGGTTAATAGACGTTAAGATGATTTTGTTAGCATATTAATGGTGATAGAGTCCATTTTAAACAGCAAAGAGCGTGGTATGGTTAAGGATAAGGTCGAGTTTTATAATGTTCTTAGAGGATGGTCAGTTGATTTTCACGTATACTAAGTAGTATTTTCTGGGGTAGCTTTTCGAGGTGCATATTGACCTATGAAGTCATGTCTTTTACTCGATATGCAAACAAAATAGAAAATATGAAAAATAAGTGTGCCTTTTGAACAGCCATATTCTCCTAATCCAAATCTTTGAGATTTTATAAGCTTATACTTCTCAATACCAAGTCATGACCAAGAAAACTAGTTGATATGACATAGTCAAAATGATAGTTCTACAGCGAAATTTGGGAAACAATTTTATGTAAGTTTTTTTATCATTTCCATCCATGTGATTTATTAATCACAGCTAATACATATAATTCCATAAGTCTGGCTGGAGTTTGGCAAGAAACTGGTTCAAGTTTTGTTTTTAGTAGATCATAATCTCCATATCATCACTTAGTTACTGGAAAGGCTCTATCAAAAACTGATATATTTTAATGTGTTTACGATTCGTTACTGAATTCGAATGCCACTGATTTATAAGATGTAATTGACTATAAACCCATGAAGTCATCATATTTTACAAGTTATGGTGAAAATATTTGGCTTACTTAAGAAAAATACTGGAGACAACATCAGAATTCACATTGAAGCTTATCCGTTACACCAGAAATAAAGCAATGTTCTCTGCTTATTGAATGTTATTTATATTTAATTATTATACAGTGGTTTTTTGGAGAACTTAATAAA
Organism: Schistosoma turkestanicum; assembly: GCA_944470395.2. Classification (NCBI taxonomy): domain Eukaryota; kingdom Metazoa; phylum Platyhelminthes; class Trematoda; order Strigeidida; family Schistosomatidae; genus Schistosoma; species Schistosoma turkestanicum. Next base: position 48,119,185 of record OX103971.1, read on the forward strand.
AAGTCAACCTAAAAGTTGGAAATTCAGGAAGAATTTAGTAAACTATTGAAATTTAGGTTTTGAGGGCACACCGGTGCAAATCTTAACAATTGTTGATATATAAGGGCAACTGGTGATGAATTCTATAGTATTGTCTTTTAAATATTAGCTTCAACGACAATATGTTGACCTTTCTGTTTATAACTTCATGTGAGATGTTAGAGTATATCTGGATTTTAGGCATAGCTGTGGTTCGTTTTTCAGTGGAAGGTGTTTAATTTTCCAAATTTTATTAAATAAAACCTTTTAAAGGATATTTTCTTTCTTGATTAACAAAGGTAAGATTAAACACCAATTTCAGATAACAGAAAATGTACCAAACAAATTCCTTTCTAAATATTATTAATCTCTTTTAATACTACTGAATGAATAAAATAAAATAAATCCCATAGTAAATGTGTTAGTGGCTCAAATCGTACAAATTTTAGTATTTGAGTGGATGTGATTGGTAAGCTTACTACATTGGTTTAGCGTTATTGTATGTAATGATGAAGGCAAACCTAACCAAATTTAAGTGGTAACAAACTGTTAGATAATTTTTCGAATCTTATAAATTTACATAATTCCTAATGTCAGTCAGTCAATTACAACATGGATTTTCGTACGTACGTACGTACGTACGTACGTACATCAGTTGGAGTTGGTGTACCACAGCACAAAGAAGCAATTGACGATTCAAATCCCAGAGTAATAGAGTTAGTAGAAGTAATATCTGTGATCGGAGAGATTAGGGTTCGAAGATGTTATTCAAGAGGTAGAATCTAGTGAGAAACTTAAAAAGAAATAGGAAAAGGTGATGATGAATTCAGGTGATAATTTCAGAGAACACAAAGAATGGATGCACCTGTGCCGCTGCAAACGGTTTTGAGTCATGTCATTCAGGGTCCCTAAGCATCGTTTACTACTACTATCTTGCGGACCCCAACCAGGCAGTTGACGATTACCAACATAAGTCTGTCCAGTTGTCAGTGACTTCATGGATTTGTGCCATATTTTGGTTTTGCCGCCCCTAGATTTCTTACAAACTACTACATCGCAAAACATCGCTCGTCAAGCCAATCAGTGGTTGGTCATTGGTAACACATATCCCGACCACCTCAACTGATGGAGTTTCAAAACTTCATCTATTTATCTGCCATCCTTACCCAGTACCTGTTTCCTAATAACAGCATTGCTTACTCGGTTGTTCCATGATACACGAGCAATGCTTTTGAGACACCTATGATCGAAAACTAGCAACCTATGAATATCTTCTACTCTTATTGGCTATGTTTCACAGCCATAAAGTAGGACGGAGCAAACTGTTGTGCAGTAGATTCGTTCTTTGGTTAACAGTCGGATATCTCGCCTATGTCGAAAGTGATGCAAGTTGGAAATAGCCAATCGAGCTTTCTGTATCCGTATTGAGATTTCTTCAGTCATCAGGTCATCAGCACTGATGAGACTGCCGATATAAGTGAAGCGGTTGACACTCGACTACTTCACTCCTTAACACTAGTTCATGTGCCGATGCAAGCCAATCCTGAAGCAGCATTTTGCATTTCGCACCTCAAACATGCATAATGTTCCTAATATTCTAGGTATACAATAATGATTATTTGACTTAAATACATAACGGAAGCTGGTCAAATCTTTTCCATACTTTATTACAAAAGACTTATCCACTTACTTAGTTCACCTTCAGGCCCCACTATTTCTATAATAACATTGAATTATTATTCATGAATAATAACTTTTGACTATCATTTAATAATGATTTCACATTTAATTGTAATAATTTTTTGTTCATCTAAACTCTCTCATAACCAGTGTTTAGAGTAAAAGGATTGTTTTTAGTTTCACGTAAATATTGTCATTGGGAACACTGCAAGGATATTTATCGAATATTATATATGTGGGATATATCACTGTATATATGATTACTTCCTAATGTAAATATATCGGCAAATATTTATTTATGCTTACATTTCGTTGGTTTTGGCCGCTCAGTTAACCAAAATCGAAAACCTTCACGAGCTTGCTGATTTAATTTTGTCCTGAAAAATTGCTTTCGTTCTTCTGGTGTCATTCCTTTAGTGTATGGACCACCTTTGTAATACGTAGATTCTTTACTGATTTTCTTTGTACATTCATTAGGATCATCATGTTTTGTAGCAGTTATTGTCATTTCTTTTCCCATATTTTCTAATTGGGATGCAATAATCTGAGCACGAATAGTATGCGGATTAGTTTCTTTCTCGTTTCTCTCATTCATTTCTTTTAGCTGTAAATAAGTGTAAAGTGATTATTTGATTATTTCTTTTTTAATGATTTTGATTTCGTGTCATATACTATTTTAAAAACTTTTTCATGAATTAAAATAGTCTTATCAATTTATTCATCTTATTTATTTCGTTTCACTGAATGACAGGCAATTTTTAGACATTTTATGCAATTCACAAACTAGCTAAGAATAGTGTCTAATTATTGTAAATCTTTAAATATCTATTTCAATTGGAATCATATATGCGAATTCTTTATAATACGAAACCCTAATTTTGATTTTCTAATTTCATATTCATATATGAACGAATGCAAGGATCCAGTAACCATTGATTTTCCGTGTTTCTAGTTACTCAAATTAGATAATATCTCTTGAAACCATCCAATTAAACGACAATCTTATTTCAGAACACAAAATGTTTAACAAGAATAAGCAAAATGCAAATATCACCAATTACCTTTTCACGTAAAAGAAACCAATTTATTGTACCAATTCTTTTAGCTATCATAACAGGATCAGATTTTTTCCAATGATAGCGCCTAATAAATGTTGAAAAAAGAGATGGCTGATTTAGTTATCTATAAATTACTACTTCTATGGAACAAAAAATTACCATAGGACTACAAAGTTTCCGGCTATAAACTGGTTTAGTAAATACTACCACTGTTACTACTACTTCTACTATTATTATTCATAACAATAATAGTAGTGTTGATTATCAGTATATGACATGTTAAACAATACTAAATGATTACTGAATATGCTACAATAAGTAACTTCCCAACTGAAATAGCTCAAGTAAGTATTTGATAATGATGTTGACCTTTAGTTTTAATAAACTTTCACCGGACAAAATGAAGGAGGTCAATTGGACATCTGCACCAATTATACACACCTACCGGATGAGACGATTCTCTTATCAAGTTGATAACCAGAACACTAGTCTCACTTTCATCAATTTACGTAATGCGTCCATAATTACTGTCTTTCATACTCTTGATATTGCCTTACAACGATGAGAAAACTTGTTATCCCTTAGAAATTTGTATAAAATTAATTTTGTATGGGCTTTAATAGTTTTTGTCCAATCTATTATAAAAAAGTATTTGTCAAAACCTGATGAAGTGAAGAGTAGAGTGGAATAGAGATCACAAAACACTGAAGGGTATCCAACGAAGGATTGGTTTTTGGTAAAGCTTATTAATAAGTACCAGAAAATGAAAACGAAAAATTTAAGAAAAATGCAATTTACAGATATTCAAGTTTTGCTTCACCTGATATTTTAATGTTTTGGTGCTACGGTGATAATAACTAGCAGTACAACATTAACTGGGATATATCCTGCATCGAACTGGCAATCTTATATGAAACAGTAGACTTGTTTAGGAATTCGACAACTCACAGGCACCCTGTTTATGTTACATTCAACTAATTATATAAATTTACCAAAGAAGTTACGTTGCTTTACTTTAAATACAGCCTTTCGATTTCACAAGCATGTTTTGAAAGTCTACTTGAGAGAAATGGAAACTTATAATAACATGCACTTCGTCATGTGTATTTATTTTCAGTGTTTATTACGGTGATGTTTATTAGTAGTAAGAAATGCGATGGAAATAATTAAACATTACTTTTTAGTGGATTTAGTACATTCTTTTATTTCCAAAAATGTTAAATTCTTGATTTTGTTAGTTTGTCATTGGATTTGATGGTTTGACTTAATGTTTATCTAAATAATTCATTAAAACAAAACATTTTATGTTAGTCTAAGTTCTGGTAAAATCCTTAATACCTAAAAAATTCTGGTTATTAGGATAGTAGTCGAAATTGTACCTATGTACCTATGTATTTTCTTGATGGAATAAAGGGTGATTTTTTTATTCCATATTTTAGATAAATCCTATTTGAATTTTAACCAGTGTTCGTTTGATGAAGTTCCATGAAATATTAGCTTATGTATATATTTCAATATAATTTCAAGTATTTATTAACAGTACACAGTAAATAATATACATTAAAATCAATCGCGTAGGGAATAAAAACACTTACCAGTAAATGACATCTTTTGTTCTAGATGAATGAGCTCTACGAGTACTCATTCTGTTCTTGTTGATCTAAATAGACTTTGACTGCAAATATTTCTTAACTTTATTTCGATACCATTGACCTTAAAACTACTCGTAGTATCCTAATGTGTATTAATAAAAAATCAAAGTTTTATTGATTTACAAATTGACTTTTCTACGAATCAGAAAATAAATTATTAATATAAGTGCATATGATGTCCCCTTATTAATTTTTTATTCGACAATACAAACTGAATCGATAATTGTTAGGTGTTTATATGTGTATTGTGGAGAGTCGAACTAGCCTCGTTATTATTTTTCCATTATGGTATTTACTCGTGAAACACTGTACAACAAGAAATACACTGAAGTTGTCCTTTTTGGGAATATATTTATTTTGAAAATAATTTACTATGGTAACTTGTTGCTCACTATGCTTTTGAGAAAGTTAATGGCTACATACTTTCTCTTAAGACTTCATCGTTAAAATACTTTTCATAAAAAATAGATAAGGTTTAATATAAAATATCATGATATGTATAAATTTGTTATTACTCCATTGACATGGTGTAGCACGATACTGAATTAAATAATTATATAATTCTTGTCATCAAAAAGTGACAAGTTGTTAAAATGGTTTTTCTGTGAAACAATAGTTTGGTAATTAAGACAATATTTCAGGTTCATATCGCATTCAGCGTATTTGCAGAGCTGTAGAATAGCACTGTTGACTCTTATAGAAATTTATACTAATTCTGATTAATTGAATCACATTGAGTAGTTGTCAATATGATACTTGTAATACTGTTTATTGTTTGCATTGGCTTGATTTGTTTGGGTGTCTTTATTGAACAGACTGATGAATATAAAGCTGTGAATAATCTTATGAAATGTTTGCTTCAATATTAGGGTAATAGACTTTAGTCAATTTTTTGATAAGTTAGTCGATTGTCGGGTTTTGCATTCATGGCACTGTACCAAGTAATTCAGACAACTTGATTTTGGATTCCAGTCCTAATATTTGTATTTAATCATGATACCAATTTACTAGGCATATTTTCATCTATAATCTCTGTGATTAATATGAGAAGTAACTCAGTACTCAGGATATCACTGATGATACTACAGTTCGCCGACCCAGCGACATATCGTACAGCTTGGTGAAGTCAGGAAACGTAGATGGATGACGAGTCCTACGTGATATAGAGAGTATGCTCTCGGACAGGAGATATGTCTATTACTGCTATTGAGATCAATGAGAAAATTTACTTTTGATTACTAGTACATTCGTGTGAAATATGACCCCACAATAAATACTCTAAAGGCTTTTGTCACGTCGATTAAAAAAAAATCATATTTAACATTTATTAATTGAGAGAAAGATTTTAAAGCGAGCTTCTGAGCACGATCTTGCAAATCTATTCTGTTATACGACCGGCTTACTCGTAAGTGACTGATCTAAATGAAATAACTTTGGAGTTGCCTGTATAGTTTAATTAATCTGACTGTATTGTTGTGTTCTAAATGTCATTCGCTTGTTAGTTTACAAAAATACCAAGATTATAAATAACCTGATGACTGCATGATTGTTGCATTTTCCATTTTCACTGATATTTTACAACATTTTCTCTTCAATCTTTTACTTCATGCAGTGCAAAGCAGAAAAACATTTCAGCTTAAATGTAAACCGTAAAAATACGAAAAATAATTTTGGCTTACTCATAAGTAGCACAGAAATATCTAGTAAAAAAATGTGAGCAATACAAAGCTGTGATGTTATGTAAGCGGTAAATTCTGTAATGGAATTAGCTTCAAAACGAAAATGCTTTATTATACCCTAAAATCATGAAACCAGTAAGATCATTATGTTCGAAAATTGATATTCGGTTAAGAGAAAAATGTATCATCGATGTACTCTCAATCTTTAGCAAAGATGAATAGTGGTAAGTAGTGGAATCCAGGACTCCAGAATTGTCTGCACAAGAAGAGCACATAAAAGTGGCTAATCAACTGTAGTCCTAAAAATCAATGGGCAGATCCAGGGAAAATAAACTTACTCTGAATTTATCTGATAACAAAAGGAGAATATTGGAGTGAACAGTTGTTTTTGAATCACTCCATTATCAGACTGTACAGTTATGTCCATAATTATTTTGATATTTTACAAAGGCCGAACTAAGGAACACCAGTGAATCAGAAAATCTACGTGATTAAAGACGGTGAAAGTTTGTATCTGTTTAGGCTTGAATATTTCAAAACTATATCATTTTTAAATTAAAAAGGTCGTATGCTAGATTTTTGAATGATTCGCTATAAAAGGGTCTTGGTTATCATCAATATAATGTTAAAATAAATAATGTGAATTAAAATGCACGATAGAAGTATTTTATTTGGTTAATGTTTGCAATAATAGTAATACTGTTAGTGATAACAATGAAAAGCATATGCGTAGTCAATGGTTTCTGTCAATGGAATATTTGTGTACAAAAATGTTACATCTAGTAATAACATAGTTTCTTCTTTTATATTCATATATTTTACTACGCCTATAAATTCAGAAGCTTTTAAAACTGCACTAAACTAACCGTTGGCATAATAGTTCCAATAATTTCACCAACCCTTTTTGCTTTGTAATGATATGGTGAATTGGACATTTCTAGAAGCAGACATAAAGGAAACTCCCATTCGTGAACCTCAAGTAGGCTATAGAGTCGAGAAGTATGTCTTCACCATAAATGTAATTCATGATATGTTGCTGTTATCTGTAACTTGTTCTTGCCGTAGCCATTCAGATCCTCAAATGACCTAAGTTTTTGGAATTCAGCTTGATTATTCAACAAAATATTCATTTTATTTAATTAATCAGTGTTATGGTAAAATAAAATTAAACGGTAAAACAACCATTCAGTACTCCTCACTTTTCAATAATTCTTCAGGTGATATATTAATTAATGATGAAAACTATCATTAAAATTCTATAAATCTGTCTTAGTGTAGAAAAAAATATACATATATACTTTCCTACTCCTTCATCATTGAAAAACATTAAAATTTTCATTTTCGAATTAATTGTTTGTAATGTATGCATAGAAAGATAAGAGCTTGATTCAAGTTCAGTAGTCCTGAACTGATAGTATCGAAATGAGTAAATACAGGCATTTATAAATGTTGATATACCGATTAATTGTAAAGAATATTGCTAATTTGAAAGATTGTTGTGAAAAGTTCAATATCTCCCAGTGTATATCTACTATTAGAAGTTTGCATTTTCTAGGTAACACCTGTCAACATTTTACGTGATGTCTCATCTCATTTGTTGTGGAATATAATTTATTCTTTACTATACCAACCAGCTTATTTTCTCTCATAACTTTCAACTTCAAACAAGCAAAATAATGGGAAAAAAACATGAAAAGCTATTTCTGATGTACAAAGCTCAATCCATTGATCAATCGCTTTGTAATAATCGTGATAATCTGTTCGTGGATTTTCATAGGGAAGGAAATAAGCCTGAGAATTTTAAAAAGTAGTAGTAGTATAGTTTTTCCTCTTATTTTTTCACTTCAACGTAATTTTAATCATTTCTAATGAGATAATACAACTTGTATACTATAATTTACAAATAAGTAATTTATATAAAATAAAACAATATCACTGAAAAGAACAAATTTATTAATTAGTTTATTTTCTGTATAAATAATTTTTAGTGTGTAAATTTTTGTTTGCATATTTAGTATATGCTTACTTTTTTTCTTTTTCTAAAGTTTATATTCGATTAACATTTTAGTCATAAAGCTGTTAAAAATCACAAACTAAAAATTCAATATTCAATGATGAGAATTGAAATTTACACCAGAAAATAAGTTAATTAAATATTAACTTAGGAAATCGGTATTTTTCTTGTTTAGGCATAAAGTTTATTTTCTAAATCAAGTGATTAAGTCTGTAATCTGTAAGAAACTTTTTTATTGTTTGATTAAAAGGAAGAATATCATAGATATTTTCAAAGAATTTACGTAATTTGATAATTAATTAATTGATATTCACATGTAGTTTGAACTGACAAAGTTTGATTTATTGTATGATTAATGAAAGAGAGTTAACCGGTTGAAAATAGCATCTATTAGAATTTGGCAAAATGATCAAATAATAGATGATCAATAATGTTAAAGATGAGTGTGAATAACCTTTTATAAAGATTTTAACTTTCTTATCATGTATTTTATTCATGCCTTATTAACTTAGATTAGTTATTTGCATTGGATTTCATTTTTTAAAAAAAATATCTAAAATCGTACTGAATCATTTTCACTATACTTCTGAATATTTCTACTACAATTTGTGATATCAATTTGTTGTAGTTTCATTGTCATATTTTTAAAATAGGAAATTTTATTTTGCTTAACATATCGTCATTTAGCTAAGCACTATAATAAATAAGATTTTTTCTTTTCAGATGGTCCTAAATATTCAATCCTTATTAAGAGTATAAGTGATTTTTGAAGCTTGTCTGTTTACCGTTCTACAGTTATAGAAAACGTATTGATGAGCTGAATATTTTAAGTGAACTTTGTATAGATTCATTTTTAGATATTACGATTTGTAGAAGCACTTTTGCAGTTTTTGTTATGACTATAAAATATAGGTTGTGAAAATACCATGCCAAGTAGTGAGGACACGTGAACAAGAAATAATCAAAGAAATGTATAGTTTTTGTTTAAAGGTCCTTTGTATTTATTCCTTTGCCTACTTGTGTGTTCTGATAGGCATAATAATTTGGATTGTTTCTGAAAATGAAATCATGGCGTCATTTAAGGCATTTCTTATGAGTGCGGCCAGCAGAAAGTTTCTTATATTTTCGGATAGATTAAAATGTATCTAGTTAATTTATGTTTCCACATAAACTTATAAAGTAACATCGATTACAATTGTATTTGAATTGAACAGTCTTTAAAAGTTTATTTGTTATTCAGCGATATTTATCCATAACTTCTATTAATTTTGGTATTATAAAATGGTTGATGGTGTATCACACGTTTCAGTTACAGTTCTCGGCAACCAGTCAGATCCGTGCGCTACTGGCGGACTTTGCGTCATTTCCGGCATCACGCTAAGCTTATGTGGATGTCATGTTTCGTTTGGTGTCTTGTTTCTTTTAGTTTATAGTTTCCTAAGAGCTGTTGCTTTTCGAAGTTACCTACATTTGCTTCTTATTATTAAATTTGTATTGCTAATATCAATTAATGTAAGTTGGATTCATTTGCATAGTATCGTTTAATGTTGCTGTTGTGATGATCGGTAGTCCCAGCTCTAAGCTACGGTGCTGAAGGTTGGGATGTCTCCCCGTTTGGTGAACTAGTGCCACGAGTGCAACCTGAGTTGTGTAACCCATTGTGCTTCTGGATCTTTGTAGTTGAGTAATCGATATGTTATATAGGCTATTGAAGAAGCGTACAATATTCTCACAACTATCTCTTACTTGCATTCATCGAATTGCTCAAAAGAGATAATAAAGAAATTCGCGCAGCGTTATAGTGGTCTCAGTCTAAAGGAAAGTCTAAACTAGATCAAAGGATATAATTAAGGAAGCTAAGCAAACAATTTCGTCAAAAATATATATGTTGTACTGGCCTGGGATCACTGGAACTCGTGAGAAAATCTTCAAAACTCATAATTAGCAGCACGTTGTTATGAGATGCTTTACCTATCTTAGTTTATTGATTTTTGGGATTCTCTAGAAGATCAGAGTCTACGTGGTAAGAGTCATTTGTATGGCGCTTATGAGTGTTCTCATTCAGGCCACCGTATAGTTTAGGTGGTTTTAAAGCTGATCGATTCACTGTGAATGAAAGTTTATCCACTCGAACCATAACTAAGACTTTCGGTTTGCGATTACACTACCTAGGCTTAGGTATGAGTCAATCTAATTTAGCCAAACTGCACATATACAGTTAGAGTTAATGATGATCATAAATTGGGGATTTCTAACTAGATTAATGTTTGCATTTCAGAACACCAAATCCAAAATTATATGAGCCAAACGATCCTAGATTAACCAATTTCTGCATTAAGGTGTTATTAACGAAGAAAACTATAACTTTTCCTCCGGATTCACTTAAAATAAAACCGGGTAAACTTTGACGTGTTGTTTGAAAAGAATATCATCATCCAACAAATCAGGAACATACTGTTATTAAGTTACACAAACCTTTATTCATTTTTGTAGATACAGATTTATAGATGAAATATTTATCATCTAATCGTACTTTTAGTATATACAGTGGACTAGGTTTTATATAGGAAGAGGAAATGGTCTAAAACTTGCTAGTTATTGCTGATTTTGGTCGGTAAGATATAAAAGAGCAATATATTGGAGCTGAGTGTGTAGAAGGTAGAAATTTGAAATAGGCATTTCCTGTCGATAGGAGTTAGTTGCCAGAAATTTTTGTACAGGAAATCGCCTACATCTTTAGCGTGTTTGAAACATATATTAATCCATGTTTATTTGTCATGCATGCTGAATTTACATAAGTCTTTGTTGAATAAACTGTGTGTAGTCACAGTCTGGAATGTCGTGAAAAATAGTTTGTGCTGTTGTAATGACATTCGTGAATGTAAGGCTACAATAACTACACCTAATACTAACTTTTAGATTTATCTTATACCACAAACGTGATAAAAAAACTATTTCCAAAGTCGGTATTACTATGTAGGTTGGTTCTTACTAAGTTATCTGTAGGATGTTCATGGTATAAAAATCCTTTTTTTTGTTTATGAGTACCATACATTATGCAAACACAAACAGATAAATCTTATTTTGTCTTTTGAACATGAAGCAACAAAATTATTGATTCCCTCGTCAATCAAAGATAAAAAATTTGAAAAGAACTCAATTTTTCAGAATAAATTATTTGAATTAATCGATGCCTCATAAATCATTGACTCTGTTGGTAGTTTACATGATTTTATTATTATTATTTCTGTCATTATTATTACAATTACTACCACTGCTATTATTACTACTAATATTATGTTAGTTATTCAAGCTGAAATTATTTATCATGATTTAAGTTTTTATGAATTGCGCTTTGAAACAATTATTTCTGACTGTAGATAACTCTTTTATCTTTTTTTCGTGTACATTATCTGTTTCTAATACAGAATAGAATCGATGCTGTTGTAAAACCGGATATCCTGAGAAATATACATAATCTGAATAAAGTAAACAGTTTTTGCCGATTGTACAATCGAAGTCTAGCTTAACCAAACTGACTATGTATATTATCATCTTGAACATCTCTTCGCTAAAAAAGATTATCTAACGTTGGCTTTACATTTTCTGAGATGAAAGTCTTTATGAAAAACATTTCATTGCCGTTCTGAACACAATCATTAATGCTTATTTCAAGTAGAAGCGAGCCATTTTTAAACGATTTGACTACTATAACTTGTTAGCTTGATGAATACCATTGTAATGCGCTGTTGCTTTCGACTATTGACTAGATTTACGTAATAAAAACACTAATCAAAATGTGCTTCTACGCCAATAACTTAAGTCAATGCCCAAGTTCTCAGTGGTTCACAATTATCTAACTTCACTCTAACATGCCCCTTGCATCCACAAATGACAACCAGCCCCAACAAATTTACATTCTAGACACAGGCAATTTATTACACTAACAGATCAGGCCAAATCAAACCATAAAATAAGAAATAACAATTATAGATAAACAATCCAAAAAGTGGCCATGAATGAGGGCTACTGTAACTAAGAGATTAGATTGAGAACAGTAAATCGTATAACAGTAGCTTTTATATCAAACGGAGGTTTATGAGAAACGGAAAATAAATGTAGGATAAACCAGTTACTCAACAACTACGCAATAAATATATATAAAATCATATTCCATGCTTTGGTTCTGCAAGTTACCAACAATTTAATCTAAAATAAGATAAAGCAATACCCAAAGTAATAGGTGCTGATATTCTCTCATGGGGTAAGCGAACATACATTGATGTGCAGCTAAATTTAGTTACTAATTTTAGATATCATGACCGTCATCGAATATTCCACTATCACTAGACTGAATTCTAAATAAAACTAGTTAATCTGTTAAAAATATGACAATTTTAGTGACCTTTCATTGTATTTGCGTTCATACTTCATGACTATTGTATAAAATTCTTATCCAATCTAAATGAAAACTGTAATTTCAAGTAAAACTTTTTAATAGATCGGATTAATAATATTGGTTTTCTGTAAATCGTTTGGTTACATTGAATTCAAACGTTACAATTTTACGAGTAGAAACAGCCCATAGATTTACATATTCCAATGAACAGTGTTAAAAAGTACCATCTAAAACCGTATTATACTATTGTATTGCTAAATAAGTATTAAGAAAGACGGTCATTTTGAGAGCTCATAGAATGAAAGTTCACCAATATCATTCAAAATCACACTAACATTCATATTCGTACATGTGAACACATGCAAGAGTTCTTAATTACTTTTAATAGTCCATACAAAATCACCGATCATATTTCAATTATATATTTGTCTGTTAAGAGCTAGTGTGATGGGTATGACTCAAAGGGTTGTATCTAAGTAGTACACAGCGGAGCGTCGTCTAGAACTTGCTACCAGCGAGAGAGAGGGGTTACTGGAGATCAAAATGCATGGCGCGATAAAAGTACGTTGAATACTAGAAGAGGTGTGAGTGAAGACAGTCAATTATCTGCATTTATTGTAAATGGATGTCTGAAAAGTATAAGTACATATTTTGGTAATAAACTGTCTTCTCTAAATATATGTATTCCATCAGGCTTCGGCTTCATTGTATGTTACGCTAGTCTCATATGCTCATAACACTTTGGACCCGAACTGGAGTAAATAATAATTGTCAGAATGATTCATCTGTTCATAAGCAAACATAATTTCAAAGAACGGTGAGAAGTCAACTAAATCAACTAAATCACTAAATTTAATTTTTACTCAAAATGATGTTCTTCAGTGAAACAGATGTACTATTATGATGAACGAATTCTTTTCATTGCATTTTTCCGACTAATCCGTATTCATTAACTATTCACATTAGTTTTGACTATCCTATGAATTTTGTGATTATCTTTTTCCACACAGCATGAAACTGAATTATCAAACTACACACGCTGTAACAAAATATTTTCGCAATAACTGTGTCAATTGAATGTTATTGTACACATTGTAGACAAATATGTATTTATTTATTATCGTTAAAATTAAAAATTCACATCATATTTATACACTTTATTGTTTCTGTTGTTATAGATTACAAGTGTTTTTCTAAATATAAACTTATATTAAACGGCTTCAAACTTGGAATGAATAAACTATGAGACCAGGATAACGACAAAAAGGATGAGTATAGGTAGAAGATTTTAGGAGGAATTACACATTAGTGCTAAAGTGAAAAAAATGAGTATTTAGAACAGCTGACATCTTTGTAGAAAATTTCATTAATTAGAAGGAAGGTTTCTGTAACTGTTGATTTGTTAGTATGGCCACATTCTACCTGTTCTGTGTAAACGTATATTATAGTGGCCATATCGAGGCAGTCTTCTTGGAATGTCCATTTGCTAATCAAGACTGAGCAAGTTTCTGTCAAAATATCAACAACAGAACAATAAAAGTTGAATTAAATATCATACTCGATGCAAAAATATGTGGCTATCTGGACTTAGTAGCTAAGTACGTAACGTGATTAAAAAAAATTAAACCAAAGGGCACTGGGTTCGAGTCTAAGATTGAACGTTAACTCTGAGATGCAGGTATATCCAGTTGACAAGCTCAAAATAAGATGAAACGAGCATCCTGGATTCCACTCTAGCCACATTCAGTCTGTTCTATGCATTCACAGACTTTTCCGATTGAAGTTGTTGTAACTAATAACTTGAGCTGTTTTCTTAAACTGAAGACAATTTAAAGCTAACAATTTTATTAGTTTCTGTTCAGATATCAATTTTTCTGAATATGATAATAGATTTATACTAATAAAAAAATACCTGTATCAGTTGTTATTTTTAAACCGCTGCAGAACATATTAAAAAGAGAGACATAGTTTGCATTGCATAACTGTTGTATTCAGAATGGCTGAATTTTATTTAAAAATTCAGAATTTATGGTTTATTTACTGGTCGTAAAATCAAATCAAATATTTCCCAATTAAGTTTTAACTTAAATATAGTTAAGCCCTTGAGAAATATTGTTCTTTCAGTTGCTGCAAGTGTCTGACAAGTAAATAGATTCTTGTAACTTCCCTAAAGGATTTATTGTTGTTTTAAAACTCTTGTTCATAAATTGTTAGCTTGCTTAAATGGAATTTATCACTCATCATACGTTAGGAAGTAATATCCTAGAGTTTTTACCAAATTTTTTCTAATGACTAATTGGTTAGATAGTAAAATTAATTTCTAGTTTCAAAATGATCAGCCTTTAATTCACGTTAAATCAAATGTAAAATTAATGTACAGTAAATAAAAAGAATTCCTAACTAATTATGATAATAACTACAAATGAACTTGTCTATCATTTGTGGATAAATCAAATTGTTTACTGAAATATATATATATATATATATATATATATATATATATATTTACATATATAAATTAGATTGAAATAAACATAATAAAAACAGCTTTGTATTTCAGTGGTTTGCCTATCAGATCTGTTATTGCTACTGAAAAATTTTAATTACCACTTGATTAACGTTAGATACCAGCGACGACTAGATAACTAATCATGACACAATTCCTTCATATTATTAATTGACATTATTTCTACAATTGGAAATTAGTGTGTAGTAGTGTTTAAGCTGAGATTTATACACATTTATTTTAGTTTATTTTAAATTCTCCTACTGTGTAACATTTTATCATAATAAGTTAAGATATAATCTAATTATATTCAAACGATGATAGTAATTATTGTTTATTTAAATAAATTCTGATCACCTGTTTAGATAATGAGAGCTATATATATATATATATATGTATACATATTTATAATGAATTATATTTTATTATTATTATTATTTCGCTGTGTTTTAGTGGATTGTTCATTTTTCTATCAAAAGCTGGAAATACGTTCATGCGTGTTTACATAAAATTATTTTCTTTTTAGTTATTATTTCAACGATGTTCTCATTAATGTATGGAATTAACGAACAGATTTCATGCGGCAATAAATTAATTTATAAGAGTATTTTAAATGTTGAGATATTATTATCAGTTATTGTTGATTAAAATTTAAATTTAATATATATTGTACATTGATTTATTAAAAAAAAGTATGTTAGTTTTTTTTATCTTAACTAAATATCACTTTGAAAAAAGAATCATTGAATACAATCAAAGTAAATCGTTGTTTGTGCACAAAGATCTAAGTTGTTGTTTTCGGAACACCATATTTGTCCTGAATGTGGGTTCAACGAATGCAAACCACATTTTCGGTATAAAAACAAATACACACTTACCGAAACTGCTAAATAAACTGTCTTTTAATGAATAACATAATTAGTCATTTTATGGCTGATGTTTAGTGAGTGAAGTTGAATGTGGAATAGTGTTTGAGTTTTTGAAATTTTTTTCATAAAAATTTCATGAAACGATTGATAACTAAACTAAAACATTTTCTTTTTTAAATTAATTAATTGGAATTCGCTAAGAAGTTTTCAAGCACTATGAATTATTGTATTTATTATTAAATAACCTCTTTCAGAGCTATCATGTTTACACTTAGTCAGGTTTGCGTTGACTTCCTGAAAGAAGGCTGATATAATTTACAAGTATAAATTATCAGGCAATACAAAATAGGATTTCATCTAGTATAGATTTTATTTCAGTAGGCTTTCAGTAATAATCACATAATAAATAGGAGTATTTCACAATCAATAATCATTGTGAAGATCCAATTATTCAGTGAAAGGATGGATGCAGGTATTTTTTTTGCATATTAATACATCAGATGGATCATTCACAAAGAATCTTATCAACGTATTACTGTTAATTAGTTATTGATGATTGGAAATTCTGTTTTAGTTACCAGTGTTAAATGTGAATTTGAAGTTTTAGAATGATTCCTATAGCTAGTCTTTAGTAGTTACTTAAAATCCCTCAAGGAAATTCAGTTATACTCAATAACCTTAAACAATCAACGCAAGAAATCGTTAGTAATAGACAGTCCATTGCTAATGCGTAAATCGCACAGAGATTTTGTTCTAAATTTCTCACCATTATAACCTAACGATAATTGAAACTGTTTTAATCGGAGTTACAGTAACTTGAGTAAAACCGTGATAGTCAGTCAAAGGAGATTTAACTAATGCCACAATAAATGTCAATAACTGACATACTGATTTTAAATTAAAATGATTAATCTTGTTTAACTTGAGTAAATGTCTTCAGCTTGGTACTGATTTTTCTTTGAGTTATACATTAACTTTATGCTAACATACAGACATATATGGACGCTTTTTTTAACTTTCGATTACTAATAAATTAATAACAGGGATTTTAAGGGTATTATTTTTAGCTACTCAATTAATTCTTACATCCAACAGTCTGAAAGTTCTAAGATTTCCAGATACTTTATTCGATAGTGAAGATTTTCCATTTAATTGTAAGATGTTTTCTCGGCGTGTTTATGTCCTTTGACATCCATTAGCTTAGGAAAGCTAACGATGTTATGTACTGTTCAGACTAAAAGTGATGAAGTGACATCTTTTCATTTAATTTCAAATACGAAGACCAGAGTAACAGACCTAATACAATCAACATTTTAAGATTTTCCCACTTCGCTTTTAAGCTAACTATGAGTTACAGATTGAGAACATTCGAGTTTAGTTTGTTTACGTTGGGAATTCCACATGCCAACCCAGTTTGCCAATAATGAGCTGATTTAAAAATATCCGAGTCATAAATATCTTTTCAAAAATTAATTCTGTCAGCTGTGTAAAATGCTTGGTTGATGTCGTTCACTTTAATTCTAACTGGATCTGATTTATAACTGTCTAAAATATCGTATATTTGACAGTGACATTCGTTGTTTAGTACACTTGAATGAAAAAATCAACTATCAGCATTTCGTATTATTTCCTTTACAACTATCCTCTCTCATCTGAATAAGTAGTAACACTTTATTTTAATTTGTCTGTACAAAGATATTTTATTGATTTATTTTAGAACCCCCTACTAGTAACTCAAATAAACCAACAATTTTCGAATAAGATAAGCTATGGTAGTTGCACATTTTAACATGTCAGTATAAAACTGGGCTATTTATAATACTACAGCCTGTTAGCTTGAATTTATTCAAGCATTCTTTTTCGTATAATGTAACTTTTATGTGAAAAGTGTCACAAGAATCGATATGAGTATTTTGTCTACATAAAATTCTTAATATATTTAAATTATGTAGTAAATACAATGATATTCATTGATCATAATTCAGAAAAGTATAATTTAAGATTTTAACTTGTTTATCCCAAAATAAAGGCTGAAATAAAATTTTTTAACGATTCCGTTCTAATGAACTGTAACTGGCTATCCTTGAACACTGAAGGTACTTCTTACTGGTAATGACTGTTTAATTGTAAAATATCAAACGTATAACCGGTCATAAAATTATACTGACAGGTCAATCATGTTTTATTTCTAACTGCCAATTATGCGAATGGAGATTCTAAGATTGATTAATGTTTCAAATTATTTCAAAGTTAGGATTCAATCTTGAAGTTCATTAGCGATCGAGAGAACAATTACTATTAAAAAGAAGCTGTAGATTTAGGCTAATACCTATCTATTTTTTTGGCAGTAATGTTTATCTACAATCAGTAGGAAAATGATTCTTGACCACCAAACTATAACATCCAGATATTCGTACTGATTGACCCTTGGAAATCAAAATGATTTTTAATGCACAAATTCGAATGAATTACACCAATTAGAAATGCTATATAGTCCCTGGTAAACCAATATCACGGCTCATACTATTTAATGTATAGTTTGTAGAGTCAGTCACTAGGATGTATTGAGTTTTGTGGAAAATCTATGTTACGAAGGACTTTTCAGCGTATTCAATCCTACATATGATTTTACTTGTTAAAAGAATATTTTATTAATCTCGATTTTATTCTCTAAAAGTTTCAGATTTGCGATTGTCGAAATACATAAATTATTCATTCTATGGCAATGGTATGCTGATGCTGGCATTAAAAAAAATCGAACAAACGAATGCCACTTTTATCGATTCGCTACGCAAACCAAATTACTAGGCTTGAAAGTTTCAATAAACTTAGTGTAAAAGTATCAGTGTAGTATTTATTTAATTTCTGATTAGTTTCAGAACAAGTTTTGCATTTCGTTTGAAATCTACGAAACCGATTTATTTGCTGGTGGTTTATTTAGCCCTTTTTTGTTGTTATAAAAATTATATATAGACAGCAGTTATTATGACGTAGGAATTGCATGCTACCACACATTTTAATCTCGTCCAAAATCATAAACTGTCTAATGAAATCGAGATCTTTCAAATAGCCAATCAATGTAAGATTTTTTGAATGTAAATGTATCAACGGAATTTCCCTGCTTTGTTTTTTAAACATAACATTTACAGGATTGATGTTATAACAAGGAAATCATGACTAAGGTATTCAATATGTCTTGTAACCTTAAAATATATTTTTTTCGTCAAGGTAAGTTTATCTTTCACCAACAGTGAAAGATAATTTAACATTTTACAAATTTAACTTTGGACATATGTATTGTTGTTATGAATCTAAAATTTTCTAACTTTTCGATAACAACACAGAAATTACAATCTATACTGATTAGTTGAATAACTATCAAGCTACATGTTTTTTGAAAGTATTTTTTAGTTTCATATTTCTTTTTCAAGCTCTTTTTTGGTTCAAATGAATGGAATTTGATTTGAAATGTAACACAAGTAGAAATATTAATAACAACACGCAAATACTTTTCATCTATTTTACATTAGATGATGAAAAGAAGTAGTTTAAGGATTGACTAATGACAGAATGATTTATAACTAAGATCATCAAGTAAAATGTGAAAATTAGTTTAAGCTAGTTAGCTTGCATACTTTTACATGATTAGTGTGTTTTTTTTGGAAGTTGATGTTTTGTATAAAATTAAGTACAAAGTAAACTGAAACAAGTACAACCAACAGATTAGGTAAACATGAGTTCATTTTATTCCGTCATATTGGTCTCTCTTACTTCAATCATTATTCATCATAGGTAACATTTTTATAAAATATGACAAATTATTGAAAAAAATCTATTGACAGTACGGTCAATCTACAAATTAGATTATGATTTTTGCAATTGATAATTCAGAATATCGCATCAAACAGAACAAACTACTTGTAGTGAGGCCAGTAACTTTGAGCTGAAATTTCGTTTGATATTTTTATCATGTACATAAATCAACTGGATGGTTGATTGACAAAATGTTAAGAAACCGAAAATGATGTATATGTATGAAAGAGTTTGTTCAATTTTCGCAAATATTATGTATACCTCATAACATTGAAGAACGTTAGTCTAATAAGTCATAATAAAAGCGTGCACATTTCTTGAAGTATACTAATTTTATACTTAATAATAATTAGTCGATACTGTTGACATTGAAATGCCGATGAAATAAAAATAGACCATGAATAGTATAACATACCTCGAAAAAGATTGCAATGATAAATAGCAAAGATAAACAAACATGACAACTTAAAAATATGCATCTCACTTCTATGAATTCTGATAATGCATAAATCTTAAACGAAGAAAGAAAAAAATCAAGCATACTGAGAATTTTCTAGAAATACAATAAGTAAAATCTTATCGAAAATTCTCTTTTGTGGCATATTTAAAAAATTTCGATTATTTAAAAACTTCATTATTCGTTGAATCAACAATTTGATCGTTATTTTTTTGAAGGATTAAAAAGTCATAATTGAAATCAGTTAGTCATCGAGGGGTAACTGATGATGGTATACTGTTAAACAAAAGTCAGATTGTAAAAATATAGTTTGCTTATTCAGTACACTACGTCAATTCTACATCTTTGATTTTTCTGTACACATTGAGGTAAAACACCAAAACAAGTATTCAGGTTAACGAAAGAAATTTTGGCATCAAGTATAGGCTTTCATTCAATGCATTAAACAAATTCTCAGTCACATTCACAATCAGGCATCATATCTCATTGCTTCAAAGATACATGTGTATAAAATTTCTCGTTCGATGATCAGTCGACTGTTCGATCAAAATCTCAAACATGATTCGGTTGAATCGTTCAGACAGTATAAACTGAACATTAAAATACAGATAAACCCATGCATTCTCACTATAAAAGAATATCATCATTCACTGTGAAATCTCCGTTACATGGAAACTTGTGAGATTTGCATTCGATTCTTCATCACACAGCATAAAGTGCAACATGTACATTTAATTAGTATGAAAATGACATTTTTATAGCTGAAACAACTTTTAAAACAAGGCTAATAAAAACACATTATTCTAGTTCAATATTTGTGGCGTAAACTTATGAAATGCAATAAAACAATTTTATGAATTCTACCGTAATGTCAAACACAATGTAAAGGGTCAAACGAATAAATTAGCTTCACCAATCATGAATTTTATTACACACGAAATGTGTACAAAAGTAAACAGCAATAAATTATGATTGCCAAACCACATATTTATGCATCGAACTGTAGTGTGATGAAGTTATATGTCACTGGCACATCTACACAATACACGATGCCAGTTGGTGATTAGACAGGAATCCTGATGTCCAGTTTACGAGATGATCACAAATCGTAATGCGAGTTGTGGTAATTGTTCAAATCGCGCTAACTGGAAATTGTCAGCGTATTTAAGGCCTCTTATAACACATCACTATCTGAACAAATGTGTTCGTCAATTTAATGAATGACCTCTTCCTGTTTACGTTAAGTTTCATTCCCAATTATGAACAGCAACAGTAATCTGTCAGAAATTAGCTTTTAATTTTGTCACAATTCATCAATCTCAAAAATAGACCAACTAATTATGTGATGTCATGTATGCGGAAATGATTGTTATGCTCCATTTGTTTCTCTAATTCCTTATATGCAGTGCATTGTGTTTCCAGTGGACTAATCCTTTCAATTTATTTATCTTCTCTTCCACTGCAATGAGTTTGGTTATTTACTGAGACCCAATTAGTAATGCTTAGTTTTTGTTGCGTACCCTTTTCGTATCATTTATATTGCTCTGACGTATTGTTTTTATATTGTAAACAAATTTATCATTTTGATACTGTGTCGTCAATATTATTATTAAAATGTTTATATTAAAAACTTTTTTTTTGAAATTCTAATGAACTGTTGATAATCTTGACATTAGTATTTGATTAATGATGAATTTGTTTTATGGGAATCATGACCCAAGTAATTAACTTAGTTTATTTACTGAATATTTTTATGGGAAATCCAAAATTTACTTTAAAATGATATAATATCTGTCATTATTTAGAGGTATAAAACGGTCTATGATATTTGAAATTTTGTATTTCAATATGTTTTACTATTATGGACTTTCAGAAATCCACTGTGTTTGTGAAATCTTTTATCAAGTTAGTGACATTTTTCTAGTTATCTGCATTAAACTATTGACAGTGAAAAATGTTTTGAAATGTAATCAACATATCTTTCAATTAAATTATATCACGTAATTCATTTTGTTTTGACAAACTATTCTCAAACATTTTATCAGAAGAATCCCATATCTTCTTAGTATTCCTATATTTAGTCTGTGATGGAATAAGTTAATAACATACAAAGGACTTGATTCAGCATAAAGAACAAACATCTACATCACTGTACATTCGACAGACTATGATTTGGTTAACTGGAAACTTTTATGTCATTCACGACCAATCACTTACCAAAGTTTTGATATCTTTAGTTCAAAGATGAAACTAATCCCCGTCTGCTTAATGTTGATTAACTAAGTATATCAACCTGGAAATAAAATCTTGAAATTTTCAAATACATGATCATTATTTTGCTGGTTATTGTTTCATAAAAGCAAAATATTTTGTTGGCGTGTGTCACTTTGTGCATGAACTTCCTCGTGTAGTTCTTCACGTAAAGGCATTGGTGTTCAGTCATTTTGAAAGACTGACGTATATGGATCACTTTCGGTGCCATTAACAATACACAGTTTAAACATGTTTGATGACTTCTCAAAGTTACATAAGTCATACAATGCCTGAAATAATTCTTCTATTTTAAATTACTAATAGGTAAATAACAGCTCTGAAGTCGAAGTCATTTACTTCGCAATCAAATTACGTGTTTTGAGTTTTGCTGCGATTAATTCTTGAAACAAATCACCAACATTTTATTTCATTTAGTTTCATCTTCTTATGCTTACCGTGCAGTGAACAAAATTCAACTAGACAGCACAATGATTAAAAATATAATTATATTCCAACGACACTACATAATCATGACGAATTATGTAAACGGTTATTGTGAGCATTTCTTGTATATTAAAAACTTTTAAATTAGATTTGGATAACGCCTTACAGAGGAATTATAAAGTACTACACCATATACTTATCTAAAACTTATATCATGAAAATAACTTCGGGAATAGTTCTGTTGGCTATTAGATCAAAATATGATCTTACACTACATCCTGTTAATACTCATGGACAAGATGTTTAAAAGGTATCATTTATTTATTGTCATCGATTCCCTAATGAATTGAAACCATTCATCAAATATTCCAATGGCATTTCTTTATTCACATGTTTAGTCATATGAAATGGTAAAATGGTGTTTGTCTGAAAGCATAAACATAATATACTGAATTAACGCAATACTCTAATGTACTTAAATTTATTGTTAAGTATTAACGTTTATAAAATCTATTGTTATTTAATGCTGAATATTTGTTGATGAAATACCATTTTGTTGCTTGTTCGCATTTTCAGAAAAATTCATTAGTTTAGATTGTGTCACAATCAGTACAATATAAATCAGACAAAAATTCTTGCTAATTGTTATACAGAGCAGCATTAAATGTGGTAATTTCAAAATCAATTCACATGAAAAGAATAAGTTTTTTCAAGCTTTTTACAGAATTATATGGTAAATTATTTAAAAAACCGTTACTTCGAAATAAGTATGCCGATTGTCCAAACAATGTCTAACTCAAATGAAATTTCCCAAAGTGTATTTCCACAACTAGGCGCTAAAAAGTTGGACACAAATTTAAAATGAAGACTGTAAGTTGCTACAAATAGCACACTGATATCAGTAGAACGAATGGATATTGTAGTTCAGTTAAAAGTCTGGAAATATTTGCTAAACGATTTTACAAATTGATGTTTTTGGGAAACTTATAAACATAATCATACTATTTACCAAACAAGTTTCATAACGATCAGCAATAACTTTCTAATTATAATGTGCGTTCGGATAGACACTGCAACATTTTTAAAGATGAAATGTTATAGAATTCATGAAAATTATAATATTTAGAAATTTAACCAAAACTATTTATAAGTAGACACATTTCTATGTAGGATAATATTATTCATTGCAATGAAAAACCACCCTGTAATTAAACACTGAAAATTTTCATTTAAAAATAGAAGTTAGTAACTTGTTACTCGAATTTTTCCCACCGTTTCATCTTGTTTATTTAGCGACAAAATACCTTGAAGCATAAACTGATATTTGATTCAACATCATATGCTTCTTTTTTCGAAAAGGTACATGTAAATGCTGATTTCATCATCAGAAGTGTTATGAAAGAATTTCAGTTTCGTAACTTAATGTTTGATGTAAAACATCATTAAATATTGTCTTTCGATGCACGAGATATTTGAAATAATTTTTGGCCATCTTAACCAGTGTCTTAATATGAAAGTAAATAACTAGTCGAAAACTATTTACAAACTTTGGATGAAGGCCGATAAAATATTAAATTTCCAATGAAAAGTGAATTCATTTCAGTTCCTTAAGAATCTTTTGAATACTCAGAAAATTAATAAAAATTTCTTCAGTTACAACAATTAAATACTGCATGAGATAGGTGCAAAAAACAAAATTCACATGTCACCGTGATAAACAAGCGAAAATACATCAGTGTCTATGGCTATGAAAATGATCATAAAATTAAATGTGCCGCAAAGAGACAATCTGACTCCTTAATTCACCTGGTCACAAAGTAATGTATTGATTTACACGAAAACATGAAATTAAACAGAAACTGATAAATCATGAACATTCAATAATCAGTAATAATAATAAACCGAAAATCACAAGTGCTCAGAATTAAAAAAAAACATCCACTATTATTTCCACTGATATTCAGTAAAAATTCAACATTTGTAAAAATATAGACAAAATGGAAGGTAGAAAATTTTTTTCTTTTTGAGTTGTTTTCATCATACAAGTATCACTATTTTTCCAAGTAAATTATTTCCTTTGGTCTGATCATCTTTGCCTTAGCTCTACTAGATAACATCTAATTCAATAACCAATTATCTTGAAAGCGGTGAATTATGAATTTCAGTATTTAAACATTTCAGTGAAGTTTTTCCTTAAGTCGACAAGCATTTTTTCGATATGATGAACTGAAACTCACTCATTATTTTTCAACAAATAGATCTCTTTCAAATTATAAGTGTATTAAAAGATACCCGTAGTAACTCATGTGGCACATCATTTTAGAATCATTCCCTATTAGTCACGCCTGTACAGATATATAGAATTAGTAATAAGATATAGTGAGTAAGATGATATTGTATTATTTTGTTTAATTCGTATACTTTTGTTTTTGTCTTCTATGGTTTTCAAAGTTACTGAATAAACAAATCTAATTTACTGTACAGACTTCAGAGTTTACTAAAGAAAATATTGGGTTAAAAGAGACCATTAACTTAAAGTATTTAACACTCGCCTTCATTTGTTATCAAAACGAACACGGTATATTAAAAGGTTCTGTCAGGTATTTACTGAAATCTTTTATCACTGACGTCTGTTCTGCTAGTTTATAACTCGAAATTTGAACAACATAGTACTCAAAAACTGTACTGTCATTTGGAAACTAACTTTATTTTAGGAGTAACTGGCAATTAGTGACTTATGAGTGTAAATCTTCCTAATCAAAAGAATATCGAACATGATTTTCGCACTTATAATTGCGAAAAACTGAATTAATACCGTATTACTACAAGAAGAATATAGTGATTCAAATGACTTAGTTGTTTTTTTTAACGTTTTACAAAAATTTCTGCACTCATTGGACTTCAACTGACTAATTATTTAACAAACTGTTTGTTTTTTTAAGAAAGCATTTTCCCTTGTTTAATAGAACTATGTTCACAGTGTAAATGAATTTTGGTAACAGATATAGATGTATCAAATGTCTGGCATGTTGTTTTAAATCTTAGGTAGTTAAAAAGTTTAGATTCTGTAAAAGTTCTAATCAAAACTATTCATGGATCAATGGAACAAATTAGATTCTTGTATGACAAAAAACAAGTAACAAAAATATATTAGGTAAAAAATACCTATAAAATTATCGAATAAGGAAACAAATTCAAAAATTGCCAAACGAAGTGACGATCGAAATTTAAATTTTTCAAACAGCATCATTGATATAAACGCAAAATGTTCTATTGTGCTCAGGGAAATTTAGTTAAATATCTTATATAGTAAACATTATATTGTGTAATGCATAGAGTGAATTAGAGAAACAAATGGAGCATAACAATCATTTCCGCATACATGACATCACATAATTAGTTGGTCTATTTTTGAGATTGATGAATTGTGACAAAATTAAAAGCTAATTTCTGACAGATTACTGTTGCTGTTCATAATTGGGAATGAAACTTAACGTAAACAGGAAGAGGTCATTCATTAAATTGACGAACACATTTGTTCAGATAGTGATGTGTTATAAGAGGCCTTAAATACGCTGACAATTTCCAGTTAGCGCGATTTGAACAATTACCACAACTCGCATTACGATTTGTGATCATCTCGTAAACTGGACATCAGGATTCCTGTCTAATCACCAACTGGCATCGTGTATTGTGTAGATGTGCCAGTGACATATAACTTCATCACACTACAGTTCGATGCATAAATATGTGGTTTGGCAATCATAATTTATTGCTGTTTACTTTTGTACACATTTCGTGTGTAATAAAATTCATGATTGGTGAAGCTAATTTATTCGTTTGACCCTTTACATTGTGTTTGACATTACGGTAGAATTCATAAAATTGTTTTATTGCATTTCATAAGTTTACGCCACAAATATTGAACTAGAATAATGTGTTTTTATTAGCCTTGTTTTAAAAGTTGTTTCAGCTATAAAAATGTCATTTTCATACTAATTAAATGTACATGTTGCACTTTATGCTGTGTGATGAAGAATCGAATGCAAATCTCACAAGTTTCCATGTAACGGAGATTTCACAGTGAATGATGATATTCTTTTATAGTGAGAATACATGGGTTTATCTGTTTTTTGATGTTCATTTTATGATTTCTGATCGATTCAGTGTTTCATATTTTGATGGTCGTGTGAATATTAGTTTGCGATCAGTAGATGAGTAGAATATCACTGTACTATATTTAGTGCTGTTCAGTGTAATCATCATAGAATCATTAAATATTTCTCTCTTACAAGCAATGAGGTATGATGCCTGATTGTGATTGTGACTGAGAATTTGTTTAATGCATTGAATGAAAGACTGTACTTGATGTCGATATTTCTATATTTGATATGTACACGAAACTTATTGTACAACACCTATTTCTTTCGTAATAAGCGTTTATGAGAGAATTACCTGTTTTATTACTGTTAATAATAACTTTTGCGCATTTGTTTGTTGATGTTGATTTATTATGAAATTTCTAATCGACATTTGCGCGAAATATGAATTTGTCCAGTGATGTCATTTTTATTGTTTGAAATAGTCAATCGCTAATTAATCAGATTTACGGAAATGCAGGGTAATTTTGTTTCAATTTTTGTTTCAGTCTCTATCTTTATAGAAGGTAGTTGGGTTGATAGGATTAGTGGTCAGACAAATATCAGTCATGCAGAATAGTTATCCGCACGACAACATGTAAAACTATGGTTTTGGTATTCTGTTGCTACAGAGTGATTAGCTGTGTGTATTTTAAATTGCCATCAGTTTAAAAAAATAGAAAATGGATTTCCTTTATCTTTAAAATGGACATGCAAGCTTTTATAACTTCAAATAATGATGGCTTATAAAATTACTGTTTGATCACAGGAAGAAAGCATTTAGTTACTGAAAAACTAATTGTCATAAAACTCATACTGTTCCATTATAATGCAATAAGCTAACTGATAATTTGTTAACGTAAATGAATTCAACGTACATAGAATGATGATTTTCATTTTTCCTATTCATTATCAGTATCACCATGTTAAACATTACGGGTTAAATGATTGTCACGTCAAATCTGATTTTCTAGCAAGTTATTGCAAACTAAAACGCATTTTTCAATGTTCTTGTTCATGGTTAAATATTCAAAGGTAATACAAACAGGAATTGCTAATTTCGAGAAATATGCTCAAGTCATATATTCAACTTTTAAAGAAAAAATGCAGTTTCCAGAAAACAGAATGTTTCAAATAACAAGTTGGAACGATTGATTTAACGATGAAATTCATGTACATTATTTCAGTTTTATTCCAATACCTTTTTCTATCTTATATGAGAATATAAGCAGTTTATTAAGCAGTTTATTTAAGTTCGTTTTTATAATATATATGAAGTTGGTTAACAATTTTCGACTGATCCATTCAGATTATTATGCGTATAGTTCATATTTTTATTTCGTTTTGTGAGTGTATATTGTATACAATAAACTAAAAGCGTATTTATTAACCTATTTATAAAAGTTAGTTTAGACATCGAAACTTATTTAGAATACTATTTATTCAGTAGTATATAGTTCATGAAATGTTGTGCAACAAAAGATAGTTTATGGAGCAGATTATTGTTTCATTTCATAACTCAGTTGTACAACTCAAATGCTAACATAATTCCAAAATTAAGTTTCAAATCGTCAATGAAAAGTGGTTGTAAACAAAGAGTTTGTAGAATTTTACTTCACTAACCTACATGTCATTACTAAGTTATATATTTACATATATATATGGCTTAGGGTTCCCGTTTTTGAGAATTTTAAAAACCTAATAAAATTAGCTGCCAACTGTAAATTTACGTTCCTAGTTTTGAGTGATTAGACTTACCAGAAATGTTTGAATGAATCCAAAGTAAGTCAGTTCTCTAGAACCTGTTTCTAGTTTAGACATATTCATAATTTTTAGGCTTCATTAACCGACTGAAAAACGTTTTCAAATTTCATTTCGGTTGGATATAATTATAGAATGAAAATTTTTTGTATTTTAATTGAAAAAAATTATTTCGATTGTCAGACGCTTCAGTGATGAATGACAGTGACGTGCTGCTGGATTCCTGTCAACAATAAACAGTTCTATTCATTATTTTTTTAATTTACTGGATTCCAACGGAATTTTATTCTTAAATTATTGTTGGACAGATACTTTTTATGGAAGTCGGAGACGTTATTGACAGAAATAGTTATTATGACAATACACGCTACTACAGTTAAAACACTGACATGGTATACTTGACAGGTATAGATCATATTGTTACTGTGACTCTTATGAGGTTTTTCTGGTAGATAGATTTAGAAACGCAATCAGTTTCAAAAAGTTCTCTTTCGATATGTTTTAAAGGCCTTACACACACGCTAGTTTCAATCATTAAATTAGTCTGTTGAAATAGAAACTTTACAAAGTAAGATTTTTACGCAGACGATCTTGATCATAAGTTGGTAGAAGGTAACAGTTCAGTTTGCTGCATATTTATTATTACACCATTCCCGATTCCACACAACATAATTTTACGATCATTTAAACAAATTTATTAAAATAAAAAAAACCATCCAGTTGACTGGTTTGTATTGTTGTGATGCATATGAAGTAACAAATGAGTTTATTGATCTATGAATCAGACAGTGAAAGGTAAAATAGCGTTTAAGATAAAGTTAACAGTAAGCATATTTCGTAAAGTCGCGAACATTATGTCATTCAAGCGCTTATTATTATCTCTGATGTATAAGTAGTAAGCTACAGCTAATGAATAAAAACAAAAACATACACGTGGAAGATAAGTAATCCATAGGATATAAAGTTAATTTCTGTTGAAAATATCTGTCCAAAACTTTACATTTTTAATACTTTTCTTTTAAAAAAATAAACAAATGAGATCTACTAATAATAAATCAAAATATAATTATTCATCTGTTAACCTGATCAAATCTCTAAGCTCACTTATTCCTTAACAGTTCACATATTTCATCAATATTTCTTATTTGTTTAAGTAGTTTTCAATAAATAACAATTTACTACGATTGTGTTGTTTGGCCTCGTGCTTTATGTAATGTTCTCAGTTTATCTCAATGCTCCATTTCACTCATCTTACGCAAAGGCAGAGTAGAGCTTAATATAGGTGCTTGACAGTTGATACAGATGAAGATCACCACAAATACTTGACGATATCTCATCTAGAGAATACATCATGTGATTGGAAATCGAGAAAAGCGGAATCAGCACTATATCCAAACACAGCGATGAATACGTATCGTTACAGTAAATTTTGTTGTGTATACAATACAACTCATCTTAGCAAATCTCATTAGATTAGACAACTGTAACTTCAGATAATTCACATTATGATTTGAATTTAATATTCGTATTTAAATCTTTACAATTTTAAAATCTACTGTTTAATTCATAAATTAAAACAGCACAAAAAATTTTTAATGAGCAATTAGCATTTAATCAACAAAAGTATTTCCCAATGGAATATATGCTTTCAGTTGTATCTGCTTTGGTGGCTACTTCTTAAACCTTAAAAAATAGTTTCCCAACGGAAAGAATATAGGTTAAATGATGATATGAGTCAAATTGAGGTTGATTGCAATTTAATCAATAACATTTTATTCATTATTGATGAATAATTTTTATTATAAGCAATTTCATAAACAAACTTATTATATCCGAACAAAAACTGAAGTAATGGTAACTTAGAAAACCAATTTATTGATTGTCATTTTATATATTTTTATTGCGTAGTTGTTGAGTAACTGGTTTATCCTACATTTATTTTCCGTTTCTCATAAACATCCATTTGATATATAAGCTACTGTTATACGACTTAATGTTCTCAATCTAATCTCTTAGTTACAGTCTCCCTCATTCATGGCCACTTTTTGGATTGTTTATATATAATTGTTATTTCCTATTTTATGGTTTGATTTGGCCTGATATGTTAGTGTAATAAATTGCCTGTGTCTAGAATGTAAATTTGTTGGGGCTGGTTGTCGTTTGTGGATGCAAGTGGCATGTTAGAGTGAAGTTTGAGAATTGTGAACCACTGAGAACTTGGGCATTGACTTAAGTTGTTGGCGTAGAAGCACATTCTGATTAGTGTTTTTATCACGTAAATTTATTCAGCGGTCGACCGTTATTTAGCTGTACATTTATTAATCCTAATAAACATGAAACTGCCTCGCTTAAAATACACGCCGTATTTCTATTTTCATTTAGGTAGTTTTATGCAGGGCGACGGTTTACCCTGCTTAAAACGTTCATTACTCCAATAGAAACGGTTTGCAACTTAATGAGTTACATTGTTACAAATTTTATAAAATTATTCACGAAAATACACCAGCATTCTGTTGATCGCCAAATTTTCCTATACGGGTGAAAAATTCAAAAACTATTGTGGATGATAACTACTTAAGTCACTTTCAGGCCATATGGCACTAAACTTATGCAAAACTCAAGAACTATGCCTTTTCTTAATCTAAAACTAACCATAAATGGTAAGGTGTCATCAAAATTTCATACAGAATATGTTTCAGGGCTAAAGCAGTGCTGAAAGTGTTCCTTCTCAGAACAGATATCTAAACAGATCACGTCTTAATGTCTTATGGATTGCATAGTTTCAAATCTTTATAACAATGAATTGCATATTTTAATGAACAAATTGTGTGTACTACTATTGAAAGAATGCTGCAAGTATATTCTTAGTAGTGTTCAAACTAAGGATAAATTAAGTCTGGAATCCTTTTTAGAGACAGTTTACACTACGCATTCCTCTAACTGTACTTTAAATTATAAATTCAGATGTAATAAGCTTGGACTCGAACCTTTATGGACGAGGAGACTTGAACTTAATCTGATCTTTTTGTTCAAAATACTTAATAAACTATATTTTTACATCCAACGAAGTTATTCGATTTGCGGAAATTCCCGGTTATAGCTGCTGTAACTATTTGTTATTAGTGATACATTCTCATTCTAAATCTTCTCTTTAAATGAATTACCTAAAATTTTTGAGAATCCGGAACAATTCATCTCACCAATTCCGTGAGATAAAATCACTCGTCCATTATTCACTACATCATTACCTACTACTCCTCAGAAAATGACTTAAATGTGAGTCTGCTCTATGTAAATCCTATTACACAAGTGAGATTCTGGGAATTCTAAATGTTCGATCGTTTTATTACTCAGCTTACTAATGTTTCGCTAACTGGAAGTAAATAGATGATCGAAAAAACCAGACACTGAGATTACGTGCATTACAATCATAAACTCACGTAATAAGAGGCTAATTACTTAGATTATTCATGACTTACTGAAACTCAAAGGACCCTATAGTTTAATCAGAGTTCATCAATTAGGACTGACTCTTCGTTCAGTTTCCGATATGTATAATTCTCCATGCTATAAAACTACAAAATGGTTTGTTTCAGTCATGGATGTCTTTCACAAACTTTCACAAACAGAAGCGGTAAAGAAATTTCGATGTCATTTCTAAGATGTAACATAATTTAAAGGAGAAACGGTTAATCTTTGTATAAATACTGCTTCAGTGTTTTATAATACACCATTAACTATATGTGCCGTTAAGTCATTCAAAAATTGTTCATTATCGGAATCTTCGAGGATTCATTTTTGAAGTTTACATTAAACGCTAGTTTTGTCTTTAATAGTACATTGAAAAACTGATGGGATAGTGATGGGTTCAACTCTAGATCATATCCTTGCTGATAATTTTCTTGTAAAACTACAAAACGGATTTCTCAAGAATGTTATTGATGAGCTTAACTTTTATTGTCGTTACATTGATGATTCTCTTATTACCGCTTATTAAAACATGGGAAAAGAAAATGTCTTAGTGCACTTTAAAAATATACCCTCCGCAATCCCACTTACATATGAGAAGGATCTTGATGCAAAATTACATTTTCTTTACATTCATTTAAAATAAAAAAATACGGTCCTATCAATGTAGGTGTACATAGTATAAGTCCATGGTCAAGCTAGTACATACATTTCTTGTACACATTCATTAAAAGAAAAACCTAGTTAGATGTCTCACAAGTAAAGCTAAGAGAATATACTCACGAATTAATCTTAGCTAGATTATCATTAGGAGTTTGAATGCAATTGATTTCGACTATTAAATATACAATCTACATAAATCCCCTATAATAATTAACAACAATAATTTGCTCACTAGTGATGTACTTTAAGATGTACTCGTAGAGATCTACCGAAAAGACGAGATCAGACGAATTCCATCAGTGTCGTGTGTGAAATAGTTACTCAGCCAAATGATAAGTTACCTGGTCTTGCTCATTTCCATGTGCTTCTATTGTTTCACAAGCTCCTGTGGAAAAGGCATTATTAGTTGTACAACCATATAAATGAGCCAATTTGTCAGTAAATACACCGATTTTGGATTAGGTAAGAGTACTATCAAAACAATAAACAGCTCCGTTCTATTAGTCTATTGATTAGAAAATTAAAATAAATCAAGTAAGACGTTTTCTGTATACATACCAGCTTCCATAAAAGATTCATCACTTACTAATAAAACTTTTGGATTTACTGTGAATTCTCCAAGTCTTTGTGTTCACAATACAATTGTAAGATCTCTAAATCTTCCTGATCAAAATCGTCTAAAAGAACGAATATTAGTTTCCTAATTCTTTGTCAGTATGTTTGATTGTTTTTGACACTCTTTTATTCACATTAACGAATCAGTATCCAATAATCAGAACACTTCTAATCTCGTGAATTTATGATTATAATGTAAATTTTCACAGTGTCTAGTTATCCCGCTTGTTTATTTATTTACATTTATGAAACACATATTCAAGAATTAATCATTTTTATTACAACCAGTACATCTATCATCACACTATCAATTTGTACATTTTATTTATTTATGTAATCTATTATTACACTATTATCACTGACTCATAAACTACCTTCATTCGTTTGTTTATTTTTGATAAATACATTAATCATATTCAATAATTTGTGAATACTTTTGTAAATGTTTAACAGACTTTTCATATCTGAATACCAACAAACAAAAATGTGTATTCATTATTCTGACAGATCGGGAGCTAAACTTTTGCTCTTTAAATATCTCAATTAGCCAGTTGCTTTGCAATCAAGAAAAATTTATTTTCATATTCGAAATCATGAACTGATCTTAACAAGATCGTCATTAATGATGTGGATGCACTGGACAAACAATTCAATCAAGTATGGAACTCCTGAGTGGTGCACATACACAACAATGAAAATTAGTTAATATATTACGGAAGATGAGTTTATTTTGAAGAAAATCTTAATCGCCGTCTGACATTATTACAGGGGAGGAGAATGAATCTCTGTTAATGTGGGACGAACGAACTATTACATTAGAGACGTTGAAAATAAGCGTATTAGAGGTCAACTTTGGTGTCGTTAACTGCGAATAACAAGGGAATGTAACCAGACAGAGGTAGAATTTGTGTCTTCCAGATTGAAGTGATTGAATAAGTATATTTTTATCAACAATATATGATCTTTTTGTTTTGTTCCCTTACATCATTGAAGCTATCACTGGTTAATTTTGCACTACTTAAAATCGAATCTATATGACATGCTATGCGTTTATTACGATTTCAGTCTCTGAGTTACATGAATATTTAATAGCTTAGTAATGGATCATGTTTTGTAGAAGTACATCAACACCTGCCTCATCCATATTCTCAAACGAACGTTTTATTTAGAAAACCGGAATTATGGAACTATTTTAAAGTTCATTTAAAGATGTTAAAAATCGTTAATATTCGATGTTGTGATTACCAGATAAGGTGAAGATTTCTCAAACTACGTATTTCACAAACGGACTTTGATTATTTAGGTCATAATAACTTAAAAGGACTAATATGTATCAGTTTCTTTAATCAAAGAAACATTGATTGATAGACGCTTTAACACAATCACCAATTAAAAATTATTTTACTTAAAAGTAAACATTATTTATTACCACATAAATTGTTTGCGATTTAACAAACAAATTTGTGACATATCAAACTAAAAATATGCTTACTGACCGAAAATGGTCTTCAAACTAGAAGGAATTAGAGTATAAATTGACTACGTAAAAGAACATCACATTTTTTTTACATACAAAACGTTTCTCACGTCGGTAAACTTTCCATGCTATTTTAATGAAAGTCGTAAAAACATTGAAAGTAAACATATCATAGTAGGAAATGCTTGTTTAACTGTATCATCTATGTTCTCCTGAGCATTATGAAACACCTCAAAAAGGAGATTATTCTAATGGATACTTATTTTCATCTAATATATCCTAGGTATGCGGAAATATGTCTGTCATTTTTTAAATGCTTTATTTCCTGTGAGCACCAGAATTTTTAGTATGTTAATAATATGCATCTATTGTTACAAAGCATAGCACAAAATAAGTATGATTATTTACGATGTTATTTATTGTCCTGTTCCTTGAAGGAGCGTTTATTTTCTGCTGAGTCAAATGAGTGTACTGTCTATACAAGAACAGTTAAATGTTTTACGGAATTCTTAGAAATATACTGTCGAGGTGATGCTTGACACACACCAGTGGTTTATAAGCAGCTCTGTTTTCGAGATTCGATAGCGAATATTCAAAAAATTTAAAATATTTCACTGTTTCACGAAAAAAAATTATACACTCATTGTCTGAAACTCAACTTACTGTCAAGAACTCTGTGACTTAACTACTGTAGGTTGTAGGGTTCGTCACTAGGTACGCTTGAAGCTATTACGAGTTCACCTTTGTCGATAAACGCGAACGAGACAATTACCAGCGTCCAGATAGGCTACCTTGAATCCAAAGCTGAAGATAAAAGGCTTTGAAAGCGTAAAAAATATATTCTACAAACACCCAGCAATCACAATACAATCAAGCACACAACTCTCGTTTATCTATACATCATAGAAACGTCCTTGGGATAGTTACGAAAATAGCACACTAAAATACATAGCAGCCAATCACAGCCAAGGATTTTCCTGGTGGGAAATGAAATCTCAAGGTCAACTGATCAGCCCACGCTCGCAAACATGAAATCCAAAATAAGGCATTTATCAAGCGAGTTTTGGAGATCTAACATCTCCAACAAGATTGAGAAAATAGCATTTCATCAGTGAACAACCATCACATTCCAAACTTATGAAATATTATCTCTGTTATTCACCTCTAACGTTTTAGTCACGAATTAACATCAGATGTCATGTTTTTTAACCCGCAGTGCCGAACAAAGTCTATTAAACAGGAAACGATCCTATAACAAGACTTGAGGGCTTAATGATTTGATGAATTACGTCAAATGTTGTGTGCTGTAAGGCCGATAGTAACAATTCCTGTACATTAGTTTTTTCCTTGTTGATACTCTTAAGAATGTAAATATGGCTAAGTTGCTGTTAGTTTTCATTAGGTAACTAACTAGATCTGAATGCCTAAGTATTACCAAAACTAATTTCGTAGGCACATTAACTCATTTATAAGGTTTCTCACTTTCACTTCAAGTCGCAAATGCTTGAATTCCGCATAGAAATACTGAAAGTTCTACAAGCAAATACATATATGAAGAGCTAAGTGTTATCACAGTAACCTATTTACTACACCGTAATCACAAATAACATTAATTTTAAAAAATTTATCGACAGAGTTCATAAACTGAGTAAATAGATAACAGTCTTTATAAGTGCTTGTGGTTTATATATATAATATCTATATTATAAATATATATATATATATATATATATATATATATATATATTCCTAAGTGATCTATATCTCAGATTTACTGAAAAGAATATCGAGTCAATAAAAATTTTATAAATAAATAGATAAATCAGAACATTTGAACAGCTGCTTATTTGATAAAATCTCATAATTCCAAAAAATTCATATCATATAGATAGATTTAAATTAAATTAAAAGGAAAATATGACTTGAATAAGTCAAGGACAACTTTATGGTGAATAAATAATATAAAAAAAAACTAATGAGATCTACTAATAATAAATCAAAAAATAATTATTCATCTGTTAACCTGATCAAATCTCTAAGCTCACTTATTCCTTAACAGTTCACATATTTCATCAATATTTCTTATTTGTTTAAGTAGTTTTCAATAAATAACAATTTACTACGATTGTGTTGTTTGGCCTCGTGCTTTATGTAATGTTCTCAGTTTATCTCAATGCTCCATATCACTCATCTTACGTAAAGGCAGAGTAGAGCTTAATATAGGTGCTTGACAGTTGATACAGATGAAGATCACCACAAATACTTGACGATATCTCATCTAGAGAATACATCATGTGATTGGAAATCGAGAAAAGCGGAATCAGCACTATATCCAAACACAGCGATGAATACGTATCGTTACAGTAAATTTTGTTGTGTATACAATACAACTCATCTTTGTAAATCTCATTAGCTTAAACAACTATTATTTCATACAATGCACATGGTAAAATACAATGAGAAATATGTAATATTGTGAATACCAATTTATTTACTCAGAAACTTAACTTACTGAAAACTATTTCTGCCAATATGTTAAACATTTGCTAAACACTTTTTTGTATTTAGGGTGATCGATTTAATTATGTGGTGGTTTTCTAATCTTAATCTAAATCAAAAATAATGTGAAATATGGAACATAAAACTATTAATTTTCTCCAGCTATAGTACAAACCGAAACATTTACTACAGTACATTCTTCTACATTGTAAGTTTTCTGATTAAGCTGTACATCTTTTGATCTACAAGTGTACTCAAGTTTAACTGCTCAACTCAGCTGAGTAGTAGTCTTGAAACTTTGACAAAAAATCAATTTTCATTCATAAAGTGAAGTGTTGGTTTTAATACAACGATCGAAAAATTTTCATTTAGCACTGACTACAGACTAACAACCAATTGACTAAAGGAAATATTAGATGGTAGGCTTTTAATAATTATTCAATGGAATATCACAACAAATTATGTATCTGACGAAAAACAATATTTCCAAGGAACTATACGCATAAAATAGTCACCTTCAAGATTTTATATGCTAGAACCAAACAGGATTTTTGTCAGTGCATATGCTTATTTCATCATTTCAGTCTGAGAGCCACAAATTCCACCTCTATCTGATTACATTCCCTTGTTATTCGCAGTTAACGACACCAAAGTTGACCTCTAATACGCTTATTTTCAACGTCTCTAATGTAATAGTTCGTTCGTCCCACATTAACAGAGATTCATTCTCCTCCCCTGTAATAATGTCAGACGGCGATTAAGATTTTCTTCAAAATAAACTCATCTTCCGTAATATATTAACTAATTTTCATTGTTGTGTATGTGCACCACTCAGGAGTTCCATACTTGATTGAATTGTTTGTCCAGTGCATCCACATCATTAATGACGATCTTGTTAAGATCAGTTCATGATTTCGAATATGAAAATAAATTTTTCTTGATTGCAAAGCAACTGGCTAATTGAGATATTTAAAGAGCAAAAGTTTAGCTCCCGATCTGTCAGAATAATGAATACACATTTTTGTTTGTTGGTATTCAGATATGAAAAGTCTGTTAAACATTTACAAAAGTATTCACAAATTATTGAATATGATTAATGTATTTATCAAAAATAAACAAACGAATGAAGGTAGTTTATGAGTCAGTGATAATAGTGTAATAATAGATTACATAAATAAATAAAATGTACAAATTGATAGTGTGATGATAGATGTACTGGTTGTAATAAAAATGATTACGTCTTCATTTCAAAGAAATATTTGCAAATTATTGAAGATGAAGAGTGTATTTATTGAATAGAATCAAACAAATATATTAATCTGTATGTTCAAAATCACAAACTGATTTTTGGTCTTCTGTCTTTGAAAACCTGATTGCATTCGACGGAATTTTCGTTCTGATATTGGAATTTTAGGTATTGATTATCCACTCCACTCTGTTTTAGCGTATCATCCTATACTGAATATGACGATCCATATTCAGTAGTTCAGGGACACTAGTTTTGATATATCAGTTTTTGTATATAATCAAACTGAAAAATCACTCTATGTAATCCTAGTTTGACTTTCAAATCAACCAAGTTGAAAAAAATATAATGGAGACTATACGGTGATTTAAAAACGGATGTTATCAAATTTATTTTACAATAGTCGGCTAAACGAAAACGAATCTGTTGTTCACAAAAATGATGAACATATACGAATGTTATTAGGAAAATAATGCTAACCGACAGTGCAGTGATAATAATAGTTGGGATTATGTACAAATGTATTCACAGATCGTTGTAAATTGCATGTGCGATGTACTTGTGTCAACATTCTAACAATTTGTCAGCAAAGTGTTTTGCCTTTAGTAGATAGCGACCACTTAATATCGTAAGTTTTAACAGTACTGAATTTTCAGACTATGCATTTCTTATTTTTTTATTACGAAAGATTTCTCTGTTATAGTTGTGCAGCAAGCTGAACTTCCCCGGATAACGTTTTATGATTTAGAAGAATTAAAAAGGAGTTGAAAGTCAAAATAAAAGTATGTTGATTTATCATAATTAATTTCACTATTTATTGTTAGTTCCTGATATGATGATGTGCAAGATATTCGGCCACTCATTTTTGGTCCGATTTTAATCACAATTTATTTGTTGACACTAAACAAGTCATCTAGACTGGATATCGACATCGTTTTCATCGTAAGCTTACTGAAACATAAAATATTCATTCAAACAGAGCTAGAACAACAAAGTTTGCAGAATAAAATGAATCGATGCTATTTAACGATTTCTTATCAACCGCATACAACCTACAAGTACAATTATTAATATGATTAATGACAAGCATTTAGCATGGTTTAATTTGTGAAGCTTAGATAATTGTCCGAAAGGTAACTAAGATTATCAAAGTAAGAAGAATACAGAAACATAGTGTTTGAATAAGCATAGGTAATTAAGACCAATCGGTATTTAAATTGTGAAAAATAATAATGTAGAGTAAAACAGGTGTTTTGATCAAGATAAAAGCGGTTATTTGAATAAATGTTATCAAATTAATAGGTGACTGGATAACTTTTCAACATGTTAAGTAAGCAAATATATGAACAATAATTAAATTATGTCACAGAAAAGTATTAGGAAATGAAAGATTAAGAACAGTCAAATTATGGTTAAGGACATGGTTTAAAAAATTATTAAAATTAAAATTAATAAAGGCTAATAAATAAACATTTAATCACCATAGCAAGGAGAGGTTAGTCTCACTCCCCTTCTGTAGGTCAGGTCGGAAACATTTGATGGTGAATGTCTATGCCAAGAGGAATAAAATTGATGTTAATTATTTTCAATGCTTTACTTCCATACACTTCACGCCATCTATCCGAAATATCTTCGACAGCTGTATTTGCAAAGAGTTTACTTATGTTATTCTGCAAACGCTGTTCTCGATGTTTACGTTTATCAAGAGATCTGGTTGTATAAGATCTCCATACATTAGATTCTTTTCTTGAAAGACCCACTCGATCCTTATCATCATCTAAAATATTGTTGTTACAGTCTTGAAAATTAGTTGTACCGATTATTTCTTCAATAAGCACGCGCTCAATATTTTGAAAGTTTTGTCTCTTTTCATTTCATATTTTAATTTATTTGACAAAACAAAACAATTTTTTCATTATTTTGTTTAGATGTAAGAAGCATGGTAAAGTTCAAAATACATTAATTAAAAGGAACATTGCTGGTTTGATTGTTGAAAATCAGGCATTAAATAAGTATCACAGAGAAAATTCTCTTATTGTTCTAGTTTATTGTTTTATTTGAGTCGTTATTTAAAAAATATATGAATATATTATTACTGTAATGTATATCGTTGCATAGTTTTGTAATACCAGAGACATAGGTATGTTTGGATAAGTGATTGTGACTGTGCCTAGAAATGTTTTCACGGTTTCGACATGAAATCGACAGCCTTGACCAATCAACTTAATTTGTTGACTGTTTGCTGTTGATACAGTGATACATGTAGCACACTGTTTGAAGTTGTTGATGTATCTGTTCAACAATGAACATAATTTTAAATCTATATGATCCCTTTTCTTCAAAGATCACTTAACAGAATTATTGACATATGCATACTGGTTTGTTCAGACTAACACTAAATTGGCTTTTTCTTATGCATTAAAATTTTTTAACATTATGTTTATTAGACTGAATTTAAAACACAAATCGGACAGAGATATATAAATTAGGCAAACCAAGGAGATAAGCAAAATTGTATTAAGTCCATGAGATGGTATAAAGATGAATTTATTCAAAATTAAATTCCAGTAAATTAAAAGTAGTTGAGCATATCTTTTAGTAGTAGATTGTTTCGAATACAATCAACTGAGTACAACGTTTATTGAATTTATCGACTGTACAGCCGTTCATCATTCACAATTTTATACTCTAGTTAGGGTTTACTGTTTACTTTTTTAATTCACATTTTATAGGATCACGAACTGAATGAATTAAAAAAGAAATTATCTTGAATTTTTTCTTAAGGTCATTATTTGAGAGTAATGGAATAATCATGTCGTAGAGAATAAATTTGAACGCTAACAAATTGATTAAAATAAAAATACCTTGACTAAAAACAAACTATCGGAATTCATTTTACAACCAATGAATAACCACTCAGAGAGATGATGAGAAAAATGTTTTAGATTATTATATCAAACATTCGATCTCAAAAAATATATAACATATTACTGAAGTGTATGGTTTATTTCTAACTCATTCAGTAAAAAAAATCTTCCTAAAAATTTAATCTATCGATTTAAACGTGTTTTTCTCAATGAATTAATTACTGGAGAACGAAAATATCTGATGAATTGTTTTGCGTGATTACAGTGTTATGCATTGCTTGTTGGTCAACTAAAATATATGTGACTTATTTGAAATAAATTAAACACTCATATGATTTATGAGAACATTCACGTTAAACTATATGGCAATCAGATTAATAATAATAATGTTTCAAAAAATCTTGGTTTTTTGTTTAACTACAAGGCTTAGTAAAATTAGCTTATGGATAATACAATTAGTTTTGTTCGAATATTCTGAGTTCTATCTATTTTAACCTCTTTATGTAATGTGGGAAAAGTTTTATTGCACACCATAGTTCTCTCAGATATATATTCCCACAGTTTTTTTCTTATTTGCTATCTATTTTTTGATATTTGTATTTAAGTGTTGATAATTCGAACTAATATAAAAATAATAGTAGTACTTTCAGTAACAAAAGTAAAAAACAATTTTTAGTAAGTTTTGTTTTTGAATATTTGAATATGACTTCTTGGGAACCATTGATATAAAATTTGTTAACTGACTGAAACTTTAAATTATGCTGAAAAAATAGAAATATTTTGTTCAGTGTTTCAAATTATCCGTGCCCTAAAATGCTGTGAATAAATGTCTTAAAGTAGGAAGTTTTATTGTTTTCAATAGCCACTGCAAAGCATTGTGAAGATTTAAAACAGTTTTAAACTATTTTTTTTATGATCGTAGAATAAAAGAGTGGATAACTGTCGCCAGTAATAACTAAATTATTCATCATGGGTTAAATTAATTAAGAAAACTATATATATTATCTGGATATTCTAGCTAAGATATTAGAAAACCCAGATTGAAATTTTCTTTTATGCTGTGAAACATAACTGTCACCCACTTATGTATGTTTTGTAACCGATGAGACTGATACCGTAGAAAAAAAATAAAACTTATGTTGGCTTGAAAATCTTCATCGTTCTAAATGATTACAAGACGATTCATTAAATAAATAGAGCAGATATTCTAAGCAAACTTTCAATCACATACTATGCATTTAAAAAGTTCTAGGGGTTTTAATAATATTAATCGCAATACATTGAATAAACATCATTGATCTTCAGTTCATTTTCAATGTGCTTCTGTAGTACTACGTTTTATAAAACGTTTTGTCATGGTCATAAATGTTACGCTATTTAATTTTGCCATTGCAAAAAATAATGCAAGTTATGCATCATAAAGTAAGTCTAATGCAAAGAAAACACCGTTATATATA
The DNA here is from genome assembly GCA_944470395.2 of Schistosoma turkestanicum. Lineage (NCBI taxonomy): Eukaryota > Metazoa > Platyhelminthes > Trematoda > Strigeidida > Schistosomatidae > Schistosoma > Schistosoma turkestanicum. The sequence goes on from OX103971.1 coordinate 48,162,219, forward strand.
TATAAAACTTTATTTGCTGCCACATTAATATGAAGTAGACAGGCGATTGAAGTTCAGTCAGTTTTATGACAGCGCATTACATTGAAGCGACAACTAAAGCATTCTATAATCAAAACACTGAAACAAATGAACAGATTTTGCAGAATGTGCTACTCAAAAACTGTAAACTTACCATACACTGAATAAAAACATATTTAAGGGTTAATAAAAAAGAGTTCTTTTGTTAACCATAATCAAACACAGTATTGAGATGTAATAATTTTTTAATAACTATTCAGTGTCAAGGAAAATAATTCTACTAACTATTCGAGATATTGTTTGAAAATAACTTACAACTACTACAACTCTACTGAAGATAAATGGACAATGAATTTGGCTAACTGAGTATTATAAGGGATAAAAACTATTAATTTTTGATGAAAACTTCTTAAAAAAACAACTTTATACCACAAATTGTTTAGGATAAGTTAGCTTCCTATTGTACAGAAAAAGGAATGTGTCACATTTTGGCGTTACCATAACAAACGTTTTTTGTTGTGTTTATTTCTTAACCTAATTAAATTAGCTGTTTTGTATTTCGTTTTGTTTACTTCAAATTACCTTACATTCATTCATGTATACAATGAAATATCTAAGAAAGTAATTTATTCAGTACTTCCAACCCTTTCCCATTTATTAAGCAAATAAATGGAACAAATAATTTTTTAACCTAATTTTAGTTTAGTCTGTGAAACTTTGGCATTATTCTGTAGCGATGTTTCACAGTCTATCATTATGCTTCAGTCTCTGAAATAATGGAATGCTATTGGAATGTGAACTTTGGAACAATTTTTTTAAAAAATTTCTTTATAAAAATAACGTCTTTTTTGTGAAATTACCGGAAGCAAAAGTTAACATCAACCTATGTTTGTTACTTATTACAGAGAGAATTTACAGACCTGCTTTAAGCACATATAAGTTTATGCAATAATAGAATTAATCATTTATGGATTATTTGAAGAGAGAAACGTTTCAAGCATCTTCATAGATTAGTTGTTTATATCAATACCTACGAAGAGCACTTGCAAACGTTCACAGGATATGTGAAAACCCTATAATGTCAAATCAGTATTTGTCAAAAAATAAAACAGATATTTTCACAATTTTATTTGAATTACAATAAAAAAATAAGTTCAGTTAGTGGCAATGTAGAACCCAATATGCATAAGTCATTTTTCAATTAGAGTTATGGAGATTAGTGATTTTACACATTTGAAATCATCAATCAATCGTCGTTGGAAACCTGGAAGCACTGGACGGCCGTTTCGTCCTGGTATGGGACTCATCAGCAGTGCGCATCCACGACCCCTGCACCTTGCGGGATTCGAGCCACGGACCTTCGGTATTGTTCGCGAACACCCGTATAAATCAGTTCACGTCACCATACCAATTAAGTAAAGCCAGATGAAATTTTAAATACTCAGACTACGAGTGCAAATAATAAAGGTGCCAATGAATATTTCAGATTTTGTTGAAAATGAATAGTTTGGGTCGATACAAACGGTGTACATATGAGGACACATTAGGCCAAGGTCATAGCTCAATAAGTAATTAAATTAAACATTCCCCCATTGTAACAGAAATATTTCACAAAATCGTCACAAGATTATAAGGAGTATTTCGCTCTTTGAGGTAAATCGGTATTTCTTTTAAATTGTAGTTCAGTGTGTTATTTGTTATGTAATTATCCGAAAACTAACCGTCAGATATTACTGACTGTACAATATCGGACAACCTTTAAGGTGGGTTTGGAAAAACGAGTTATAACATTCTCAGAAACATAAATTAATCAACATCATATCACTAATTTCTAACAGGAGTTCTTGAAATTACATTTGAAGTCGGCAACCTGACAGTTCACTTTTGTACACATCTTATGAAAAGCAGTACACGCACAATTATGTCATTACGTTATTTGACATATCAAAAGCTAGCTGTAATTTTACAATAGATTAAGCGAAAAATCTAATCAAAATAACTGTAATTTCTCAATAATGCTCTAAAGTAAGGAGATCGTAAATGGAATAGTATCTTTTGAACCTTAAAGATACCACAAAATACATAAATTTGGCTTTTACATTCATAATAATTATTTTATTTTTTTAAAATTTATTTTTTAAAGGTTTAAACAAAACATGTCTATTGTTTTACGGAACATAAAATATGTAGATTTACTTTTAATCGCTGGTCACTATCATTAACATAATTGAAGATTCGTTTTGAAATTGTGATTTAGTTTATAAAATTCTTGTGAAAGATTTTTATACTTTAGATTTAAGACACTGTCATAGAATTGTTCATTTATTTGGCATTAATTATATGACGAGTTAATCAAATTAACTGAAAAAAATACTTTGTGCAAAATTACTATCAGTTATTTTCAGTGCTCACTAGTGACTAGCTTCGTGAAGCAATTCTTGGAGTTCTAGTTGAGGAGACGTGACCAGTGGAGTTCAACCCTGTCGGGTGTAGGTAGTAACTACCAAAGACAAATGGGTGACGTCGCGCAAAATCCGTAGATCAATCAGAGTTAGACACTAACACCGTTGTATGCCGGCCAAGTGGTCCGATGGTTAGGCGTTAGCGCACAAGACCGAATGTCCCGGGTTCGAATCCTGCGAGATGCAGGCGTCGTGGATGTGCACTGCTGAGGAGTCCCATACCAGGACGAAACGGCAGTCCAGTCCTTCCAGGTTTCTAATGGTGGTCTAACAATCATTGATTGATGATTTCAAATATCAGTTATTTCACTTGATAAAAAAATAGAATCGTTTAATACTGTTTGTTGTGAAAATATCGAAAGTAAATGCGATATAATGACGGATTCATAAACTAAAACCGAAAAACTCAATTTAATGGGCTCAAAGAAGAATACGAAAAATAATCAAACATATCTATTCAAACTAATTCATAATAATGATACATCAAACTACAGTAAACATAGTTTATTTATAAGTTTAGTTAATGAAAGGTTTGATAACGTGAATAATGTCAAGATGTGATTGGTCAATTTAATGGGAACACACATTAACGTACACATCATATTAAAATTTTCCACCAACGATGAATGCCAAGTAGAATTATCAAACAAAAATACCACACATAATTAAGCTCACAGATTCATACGTTACATCAAGTGTTATACCCAGAAGGAAAATAATTGATTCAATCACTTAGTCATCAAATGAATCTTATGTATCGCGGTACACTCAAAAAGCTGCGGTTCGAAGGCCATATATAATCAGTGATAGACTACTATTAGAAACTTGCAAGCACTAGACGTTGGTTTAGTCCTAGTATTCTGTTTTTAATAGTAGTTTAACACTGATCAGTTCATTGTTTCAGTAAAATATGCTTAAATTACAATGTTAGTGAAGTTTAGGTGATACGATCAGCAACATGGAGTTTGCCGCTTGAATCACACATACAATAAACTTCTTTTATTTTGGAATAGGAATATCAGACTTCAATTAATAAATCATTTTTAAGATTTTCAAAGAAGACGGAGACAAATATTAGTTGATATTTCCTTTCAAACTGGAACTTATCACTTGATCTGAAAACAATTCAAAAGGAGTAGATATCTGGGCATAATATTTACTGACTGTTGTTAAAAAAACACCATGAGGGCACGACAAGGTCATTTCCGTCTCAGAATTAAGTGGATATGATCCTTTAAAGTGTTTTTCTAATATAAATCCTATATATATCTAACTAGTCACATCAAAATATTATAGCTCTCTGGAAAATTGTATTTAGGAGACATTTTACGCAGAAATTGTGATAGTACTATTTAACCCAAGAATATTCACATTATTAAACAATGTTCTACAGCTTGCACATTATTTATGTCGATGATATTAGAAATAAAGACAACCCAAGGGATTCATTTAACCTCTAGAAACAGAACACAATGTATTCAAAATGGTTGACTGAAGTCCCACTAACTGTAGTCCAAATAAAATGACTGTAAATCCGTTTGAGTAAAACATATGTATTAAAATGTTATTTCTTTCCGTTATACATTTTTGTCTGAGTTGTTGAGAATAATAAATAAAACAAACACAGAACATGGAAGTGCGAAAAGGTTGACCGTTTTAATTATAAATCTTTCACAAGCATTGAACTTCTTTTACGGGTTAGATACACACTAATTAATCATAATGATATTATGTATATTGAACAGGTATATACATATATATAATACCCAAATTTATTACTTTAAAACCTTTGCTCACTATTCAGTTCTCAGCTTTAGGAAGTCATTTACACAGCTAGTATGTCATCAGTTATTATATTCTTTGTTTGACCAAGAAATGAGTGAAAACATTCGAATTGGCATGAGTCGAGCCGAACATTATTTTTTGAAGAAAAGCTTTATTCATTCCGAGGAGTTCTATATCAATTTCAAAATTACGACGCATTAAATTATTTACAAACAAGTGATAAAATTGAGAGAACAGATATGCGTTGTAAGTTGATGAAAATAATCGTTCGATTATTTTTATGAAGTAAAAAATAATAGACAGTTCGCATTAAAATATTTTGTTCCTTTGTATAAATTTTTTTGGCGATAGTTCATTTCTGAACCTATTTCATTTATTGTAGTTACGTTATAAAATGTATAATGTAAATCATTTACAATACTTTGATCATTCTGTTCTTAATGATGTTTCAAGACGCAAATGCACCAGTATATTTTTTTAGAAAAGTTGAGTTATACAAAAGAATGAAATCTTTTCAGTTGAACTCTCTAGATCAACGGATTCATTAATGGAAAAAACACTCAACTGAACCATAATTCTTTATCACAATAATATAATTCAAAAGAAATCAATGACCTTTTTGACTTTCTAAATCAATATAGTTATGCATAAGGAACGTGTGAATGACACATCTAGTCATTGAAACTCATGATTTTCAAAGAGAAATAAATGAAAATCTTGGGAATTTTATAAGTCTTGCCTATTCGAATTATTTGTAAGGTTACTTCTAGTGATGACATATCGACGTATATTTTTGCTGGTTTTTGAATATTAAAGATTATTAATGTATTAATGTATTTTTCAGAGATAACTACAACGATTTCCGATTTAAAGGATTATTAAGAGTTCCTTGTATTGAAGAGTAGAAGAACCTTACAGATAAAATGAACTTACTTACGCCAGTTATCCCCAGTGTCATACAAGACACCTGCCAGCATTCTGTCCAAATTTTGTACATTATTCTCATCTCTATCTCCATTTCTCGGTATAATGTGTTTCTTGGCCTTCCTCTTTTCCTTTGTCCTTGAGCGTTTCAAATGAGGGCTTGTCTTGTGACACAGTTGGGTGCTTCCCGCAATGAGTATCCTATCCACTTGCATCGCTTCTTCCTGAATTCTCGCCCCTCTGTAATCTGGTTTGTTCTCTCCCACAGTAGATTGTTGCTGATGGTGTCTGGCCATCTGGTAATGAATACTTTTATCTTCTGCATGATGTCTTTGATAGTTCTCCATGTTTTTACCCCATACAGTAGGACTGTTTTGAAATTTGTATTAAAATTTGTGAGTTTTATAATTGCTGACTATTGTTTAGAGTTCCAGATGTTTTAGAAATGCAGCCCTTGCTTCGCGGATCCGCGCCTTCACATCTGCATTGGATCCATCTTTCTCATCGATGATGTTGCCCAGATTAGTCAAGCTGTTAACCTCCCCCAAGGCATCTCCATCAGCAGTGATTTGGTTGGAGAATGTTGTGTTGCATCGAAAAATCTTGCTTTTCTATTTATGTTGAGTTTGCTGCTGCACTGGTCGTCTTCTCTCGCATTTGTTGTTGCGTTTACGGAATAACACACAGATCATCTGCGAAATCCAAATTGTCCAGCTACATCCAAGCTGCCAATCGGATACCGTGCTTTCCTCCAGATGTTGACGTCTTCATAATCCAGTCGATCACTAGGAGAAAGAGAATGGGTGAGAGTAAGCAACCTTGTCTGACACTGGTCTTCACCTCAGACGAGACTATCAGCTTTTTACTTATAAAAGTATGATTCGCGCACTCTTGAAGTCATTATTGTTAACATTAAGCAAAATACTAAGAATAGTATTGTTGTAATAAACGTACACAGTCTATACTCGTAAATGACTTAAAAGTTTTGTGTCAACCTAGTGTGCCCAATTATCTTATTCTAGATTGATTAGAACTAGTTTCAATAATTCATCTGATTTTATTTCGTCCCTTGAATGAAGATAATTAATTACATTAGTAGAGTATGAGTCCTCTCGTTTTGATTATTAAGTTGATTGCTTTGATTTTCATCTTTTAATTACCAACCAAGTTATCTTAACATATCAGAAACTAACTTTTACCTAGCTCGGTATTTTAATTTCATACCCCATCTGTAATATCTGTTGTTTATGAAATATAAGAAACGTGAAATTTCTATTCTACCATAATTGTGCTTTTAAGTTTTCTGGTATGCACAGTTTTTTTCAATTCTTTCAGCATCCATATGTTCTCGAAATAAATAAATGAACTTATGCACTCAATATTAATATATTCATTAGGGTTCATGTCTTTCTAGTAAATCAGCTGAGAAAAGTAAAATTTCTAAGCGATTTAATAAAATGAGTCGGAAATATAATGGCCAGTTTAGATAAACATCAACCATTTGAACTTCAGTGAGTAATCAGTTATACTTCATATCCGATCATTCATTTTAAGATACTCTCTCGATGCTTTCTAGACGATATATCTGTTAAAAGTTTCCTAGATTAAAAACTTCACACTGATTCTCCTACTTTTCTCCTAATGAAAACGTTTCTTCATGCAAATACTCACTCTTATCCTCATTTGACTTTAAACATAACAAGAAAACGTCATTGATTCGGATGTCGTGAATTAGGCTAATCATGTTACTACTTACAATTTAGGTGGGCTGTGTCTAGCACTTTAATTCAGCACATCTGTTACAGCTGAGAATTTTATCTAGATCTACCTTCATCCCTGTATTTATGTTCACGCTGAGCCCCAAAAACAAGTACTTTGTGCTCCCATTAATTACAAACACTTGTGAACCAGTCGAATAGGTATATTATTTATTTGTTAGTGCTTAGTATCTAATGTTTTTGATAAATGGAATTAATTTTTCTGGTTTTTATTCACTACTCACCTGTAGTGAATAATTTTTATTGTTGCATTAGTTAATGAGATCGTTAAAAATTGTCACATTTCAATTATTTTTTTGAAGTACTGAAAATCCAAATCACCTTCATATTAAAGAAGAAATAATAGTCAACTTTTATGCATTTGATACGTTTTATTTCTTCAAAGTTTTACAGAATCATCGATGTAAACTTTTAAAAACCAATCATAAAAAACAGCATAGCCTAAAATTATAAGGTGATTTCAGTTTTTGGCAATAATTCAAAAGTATAAAACAAACTTCATCCAAAAGTAAGAATATCTAATAAGTTTGAAAAGATGTAATCGTGAATTAATTTTAAGACTGAATAAAATTTATAATTTTTCTGTTTTATCTATATTGCCATTGTGGCTATTTTATGATCTATTGTTTTTTCTTAATGTGTCTAAATACTTAATGAGTTCGATTTAAAAAACTTGTGATTATATATGAGCTTAATTTCAAGTGGATTAAATGTGCGTATACAAATCAGTACATGAACATTTGTTTCGAAATGAGCCACATTTTTATACACTAGAAATGCTTCAACCAAGAATAAATTTCCCTAGTTGTTTAGACCATATTTCAAATAAATTGTAAACAACAGGGTTGGTTCACAATTTAGTATAATTTAAAATAAAAAATATGAAAAAAACTAAATAGGCTTATTACTCGATTGTAGATTGACACATACATCAGACACGGAAGTAAGTAAACTAGTTAGTATAGTCTGATATGACAGTTACTCTGACTCGGAAGTTATAGATGTGATGACAGAATTATGAGCGAAATGCTATTAGTAAAAAAAGCATATTTTTCAGAAAAAGAGTTTTCAACAAACTTTAAAAACACTATTTTTCTTACAAAGCATGACAGGAAATCGAACCACATAAAGAAAATTGTACATTTATAATATCTGTCATTTATTATTACTACAGTTTATTTAGTCATGTCATTTAAAAGGAAAGTTATTCATTTTGTAACGGGAATTTTTACATGTAAGTGTTTTATTCTAAGCGCCAGTTTTATAGGTAAAAAAATTTCAGATTTAATACTGTTTTGTAAAAACAGCAGGAAGCATTCAACTAGTAAAATAGAACCATTGTTTGAAAAAACCAACAAAAACCTTGTCTATGATAGGAAAATTTCCTTTTATCGTGTGGCACACGTAATCTATATCAGAAATGATTTCTTACAAAATGCAGACATGAAAACTTGGATTAATAAATACTTAGTAAAATAAATCAACATTTTAATCAAATTGTTTATAGATATTTGGCACTATCACCTATTCGGTTTTGAACGGCCGTCTCATCAAGTCAGTTCGCGATGTAAATTTTGAATATCCTATATTATGATAAACTTGAATGCACAGTTTGAGAAAGCGTTGTTCAACACACTTGTCATTCAAATAAACATTCATTTTTTGTTTAGAAAGACAATCAATAATTCCTTTGGAATTGTGTTATGCGCAGTTTTATATGCTCTTCATAAATTCCTAGCATTATTTTATTCTAAGATGATATTTATCACTGTCAGGTTTAGCCTACAAATTGGTGTTGATTTTTTTCCAACATATCCAGACAATGTTTTTTGATTGGCACATCGGTTTGATATTGTTGCTTGTTATGGACTATCAAGGGAATTCACTTTGATTTTTAATAAGTACATATAACAGCAGAATAAAATCCACAATTAACAATATATATTTTTTTCTTTTTGACATGAAATTGATGGGAGTTTGAAGCAATATGAAAGATGATATTTTCCAAAGTGATTTAATTATCAGTTTGCTTCTATTTTCATAGCATGAAAATATCTTTTAGTACGTGGCACGATAGCTCCACTTCAACAATTTCATTTACGTTATAATTAACATTTATATTGTTTTGAAAGAGAAATACATAGTGAAAAAAAAATTGATGATTAATTTGCTGTTGATTATAAAAAGAAAACTTAAATAACTTCAAATTTATGAATCGATGTTAGGAGAAAGGCTAAAATCTCAAATCTGAATAAGTTATAGTTTAGCTGGATTTAGAATATAGCAAATTATTTATTAGGGATTTATAAATATCTGTTCATACATAAAATTCATAGTGTTAGTAAACGATAATTGAAGAATTAGGAGTGTATTTAAGTTAAACTTGAACAAAGATAGAACAGAATCAGATTTTGTAATTAAAAAAACACTGTTTCTTAACAGTAAACCGTTAATTTATGTTGTTGAAGTTTAGGTGGGATTTTCTAAAAGAAACAACGCTATCTGGATGTCAATTTGAATTTCCAGTCAAAGGAGTTTGGTCAAAAAGTTGCATTACTTAAATTACGTCGACAATGAGGACTGATTAAGTGATTTTTTATACTCTTATCCACTTATACCAGTTTTATAATCGCACAGAGAGTTTAAATAGCGAAGAAAATTATAGGTTACTCTGAAGATAAAAGAAACACAGGAAAATCTGAAATACTGCACATTTTTATGTCACGTTAATTTTTCAACAAGTGGGCTTTTTAAATTGTGTGAGATACATTAAACAGCGTTACTTGTTACCTTCCCTTATTCTGCAAGGATGATGTGTTTATTTCTAGTACATTATATTATTGTAAAAATACCTAAGAAAAACAAATAATTTTTCAACTTGAAATCATTTGTTTGTTCCTTACCTGAACAAACTAGCCTATGTTTACTAATTACAATATTTCTATGAGTCAAAACTCTCCTAACAAGAAATAATCAAGCTTTAAGATGAAGTGGTAAACTTTCCTTTTTAAAATTACGAAATTCACTTACATTATAGATTGTTATCTTTCTCACTTTTACTATACATCACAAACGCAATAAAAAAACTTGAATGTGCTTAGAAATGATAACTTCATTACCCTTTTCTCCCTTATTTGCCCATTTATGTTTAAAAACCTCACTTCTCATCAGAAAAACTACAGAAGTTGTTATCCTATCACTGTCTTATTCGTTTTCACATAAATATGCATAATCAACTGTTTGTTCATCTTCAAATGATACGGATATAATTTAACTCTTTATTCTAATAAGAAATTCTTTATATTCCGATCACTGTTACAGTATTGATATAATTTGTAACACTAAAGATATGTTTTTAGGAATGTACATTATGTTTGATCTTAACTTTAAAAAATGGTAAATGACTGTTGTTCTGTTGATGGCAGTTTGGATTAAAACATCTTGGCCTGTACAACTCCCTAGTTGAAAACAGTTTTGCTAATCGATTTTTACAGTAGACATGCAATATATGTGTGACAGTTTGTTATACTCAATGCTACCTTGTTTGATACATATAGTAAAAAAAATAAAACAAAAACCAGACATTCTAAAAAAAATGCAGGAGAACTTAATCAACAGTATTTAAATAAAACTACTAAACAAATTTAGGTTGGTTACTTCATCCTTTAGTCTTTTGGAAAGGTAAATGGGCATTAAACTATACAGTTTGTCATATCTTAGACATGAACTAGGAACATTTTATGGAACAGAAACGTTTTGTCAATTTTATTCTGCCTCTGAACTTATTTTGAGCGATGTGGTTATAATAATAATTAAATGAAACAGTAGTCAATGGGTAACAAAATTAAAATAACTTCGTAGTTCCGTTGAGGTGCGATCATTGACATAAGTTAATAATAAAAAAGATTTTATTTCTTAGTATATGCTGGTCAGTCAAAAATTAATTAATCAACAGAAATAGCTTTAAGTTTGACAAAACCTCTGCTTTTGCTGGCATTTTCAGTAGTTTTCAAATTTACTTATATGGAATCGGTCATACATACTTTAGGCTATAAAACATTGGACGTCTGTTTCTTTCTAGGAAGAGATTCCTCAGCAATGCAAATCCAAAATCTCACTGAAGGAATCAAATTCAGAATCTTTAGTCTCATGCATCAGTGTTCAACGTCAAGTTAACTCAGCCATCGTTCTGTGGTTTACCTATTTAACTCCAAACGGTCGTCGATATTAATTGGTTACCCTACATTGTCTTCAATGAGTAAATGTCTAATGCTCAATACGTTGAGGCTTTATTATACATGGCTTATCACTAGAATTATATCTTGACTTTAGTTGTTAGAGAGAGAGAGTGCTCATTACTGGTATGTTGGTTAGTGAAAATTATTTGATTTTATTGATTGAATTCGAAAACACACTACACTAGTTACAGCCTCATTAGTCCATAGGATAAGCGTTAATGAGAATGCTTGAAGGTTCTAGGTTAAGTTCAATGTGGTGAGGTTGTTAATGTGCATTACCTAAGAAGTCGGCTCATAATACCAATAAAGACAAACAATGTTTGATCATAAGGACGGAAAATTAAACGCCTAAATAGTAAACAAAGTAATATAATATTCTTAGAGAGACGATACTAGAGATATTTCATAGAAGACAAGTGTAAAAATACTGTCTAAAGTTATGTGTTTTTCACAGCTAGCAAAATTATTTAACTGACGAGAATATTTTAAAAGCGTGTTTTCATTGCTTCATCTAGTTTAGCATGAAAGAGCCTTACTATAAACATGTTAATTAAATTGATTTACAAGTTTAGACAACCTCCATTCATTTACATCGATGGTACTTACTCCTAGCTTGACACAACTGAGTAGATCGTCGACAATGTCACTCTGACAGTGTTCAGGACCGTTATTGATTCCTCTGTTGTTTTTAGAGGATGATTTACTTTATTCATTTGGTGTTCGAGAAGTAAAAAGAACATTATTCAGAACTTGAAAAACAACGTTCTGAGTAGTATATTTAAGAAGACCATTACGAACAAATTGCAAAATCACAACAGACTATTTTTTCACTTTTCCAAAAAAAATCTTAAATTTTAAACATTTTACTGTATTGTTCTAACTGAGAAATCAAAATTTCGAAGTCGATTTTCAGTATCAGCTATAGTTTACACATCTTGCTCATAACTGTTTGTTATTTTTAATTTCAGAACTAGAAAATATGTAGCTAGAACTAAAATTACATGTTTCTCAACGACTTTACTAACAGTATCGAAATAATGTCAAACGTTGTTTTTTTTCGGTTCTGTAAACTTTGTTCACTAGTCTCTTCTATTCTTAGCCGGTTATAATAATAAGAGATTTTATTTAAAGCAATTTAAATCACAAACATTTGTTACAAGGACGTGTCGTTACTCTCTCGTAAGCACTGTTAGATTCTCGATTAAACAATCCTGCCATTTGTGGAACTATTAAAGTAGATCACAATTTATTTTCAAATTGGATTCATTCGATAGAAATGCGTCATTAACAACACGTGTACATTTTGAAGTAGGAAAAATGTTAAGCGGTATATCCATAAGACTTGTGTCTGATCATAATTTTATAAACATATATATATTAAGTGCATAAACGGGACTGGTGCATTTTCTTTTGTCAGCTGTTATTTATATTCAGTGATTATTTATCCAAATATCAAGAAGATGATCTTTCATCCTTATCTTCCTGTTAATTGACAGTATTTGTTATAGATTATTGTCATTTATTTATCCCTGAAGCAAAGAATTATTTACGGATGTTAAAATTCCCTATTTTGCTTGATAGAATGATTGAGAAAAATAAATACCAAAATTTTATACACGATGAATAATCCATGAAGAAAAGAATAAAAATTACAGTATCACGTGAATAAATTAAAAAAAACCGTTATTTCACGCAGTGTTTCCAATTTATAAGGTGGAATGAAGAAACAACAAATATCATAGCAGAGTAACATGAATTCATTCATTTCGTGGATTCTCCTCAGTTGTTTAATATCTAAAACTAAAGTAGTGTACAGTAACCATGTATAGTTTATATGGCAGTTATCCAAGAATAACTTGAGTTAAAATGCGGAAACAAACTATTATTTGAAGTGATCATAATAAAATAAGGAAGAAATAAAGATTTTTTTAGCGTTAAACCATTCATTAATTGAATACATTAATATTTGGGAAGAAAGCGGAGGCAAAAATATCTTTGAAGCCAAAATTAGATAACCTAATATAGAATAGCTGAGTAAAGCACAGAAATGATAATTAAGGCGATAAAAATTCAATTAAAGTTTATAGAACTAAAAAGAACCCGTCTTATGTCATAAACTCATGAAAAATTAAGATCACCAGAGGCAAGACAAGACTGCCAACTGTTTGATTTCGGATATCTAAATTTGGTTTCAATTCCTTTGATACAGTACCTTCAGAAGAGGGCTGGTGACGAGCAATTATGTCATTGGAAACCTTTAGTTCGTTTAATCTCAACACTTGAATTCGTCTTTCGGTAAGGGAAGTAGTTCAGCATATTGAAATGTAGTCTGTATGATTTCTTTTAATGAGATCGAGGTCAGTAGTGATGATATATCAGATGGAACCATGAGTTTATCACAGGTGTTAATATTTCTCAGTGTTTCAGTGAGTTTAAAACTGTCTTTCAAGCTATGGACAGATAACAAGTTAAAGATTGACTAACCACCTTGTGAGTTTGTGAGATGCAGAATTGATCACCGATAAGTTGGATAAGGGCATTAGATTTGCATATTTTCAATAGTTCATATAAATAAGGTAATATGAATCATCTAGGCTTTAGTACATTCTATGTTTCATTAATAAATAAATTTCTTTTCAAAAGATCTTTTAACATTAATATTCAGCTTTAGTTGAATATTGTTGTTACGCAAGCTCTTATACGAGTCGTGTTCACCGTAGGAATAAAGTATAGTAGTGAACCTTCAGACAAGAGAGCATTATCTTATGTAATTAGTGTTAGTGGAAATAACTTTCAATGTATTTCATTAGTGTCTGTAATTTATCTGCTCTGATTTAAATTTCAAAGTTTAGATTTGTTTATAAAAAATTATCTGTACATTTGGTTCATCACACAACTTATGAAGAAAATAATTGTGTCACGTAATACCAGATAAAAGAACACAAAACTGCCTATTTTTTTTATCATAGAAAAGGAACTGAAAAGCACATGATTATTTTTTCAATTATTCAGTGTACATGGGTTTTACTCAAAAATTACTTGTTCTACTCTCCGAATTAAGCCTTTTCAACGATAAATTCTTTTTATTCCTGCTTAAACCCTTTTGATTTCAAACATTTACAAAAGTTTAAATTTTCTAGGTAAGAATTTTCAAATTATTATGTAAAAATATGAAGGTTCATCAGAGTATCTGAAAATCTGAGAAGTGATCATACTGCCAAAGCCATTTTCGGATCATATTCATCAAATGTTTGGTTTACATCTATTATAATCAGGAAGTAAACTATTGTCACAATGTCGCATAATAAATCTTTTATTTGCGTTTCAGAAACAATAATTTTATAGAGGTTAGGCGTTCGCGCACAAGACCGAAGGTCTCGGGTTCGAATCCTGTGAGGTGAAGGAGTCGTGGATGAGTCCCATACCAGGATGAAACGGCCGTCCAGTGCTTGCAGGTTTCCAATGGTGGTCTAACAATGATTGATTGGTTATTTCAAATGTGTAAAAACACTAATAAACATAACTCTAATTGAAAACAATAATTTTGTTGGTAAATACTATGTTTCCTTTTTCAAATTCAGTTCTTATTTGAATCTGTACGATTTCACTGACGTAAAAAAGCTATTTTTCAATGTAAAAACATTCATTTGATTTCCCAAAATGTTTTATCTGTTCGGATAAGTTATATTTATGTAAAAATGTGATATTTTAACTAATTACCATAAAATCTATAAACCGAAATATTTTTTTTGCATAAATCATAATATTTATAACTGTTTTGAGCAAATAAACATCTTTCAAATTGCTATCATCAGTCAGATTGAACTGATATCTCTGTGTTTATGCCTCCATAGTGTTTTAGTTTTTTTAGCTTTCTTAAACAAATAATGGGATGCAATGTACAAAATGTGGCTTCAGTGACCTAATCACGTACTGATTTCGTGAAGTTTTCAAAGAACTCAAGATGAATTCCAATAGTTTTAAAACTTGTGCGTTAAATTCATAGATATCAAATTACCTTAACATTAGAATGTGTCAACATAAATATAATTGAATTTTGTCTGATAAAGGTTTCTCTTATTTACCACAAAATTAACTTGAACATTGTATTATATCGTCTTGAAATGATTACCTGTTGAATAACAAAAAACAACTATTCATACACTATAAATTTATGGTCATCATAAACTGTGGCTGAATGAAATTAAAATGCTTGGTAATCAAAATTTAAGAAAATTTCTGAACTAAGATTTTTGCAGCATACGAACATCAAATGAATTGACAAACTCGAAATTTATTAGGATGAAAATTATGCATAAATGTTTATATTTTAACTTCTAATGAATTAACAGTAATTAAATTTATGACAAATATTATTATTTGCAGTACGGGGTTGTGAAGATTGTAAAGTTACACATTTTTGAAACCATGAATCGATCAATGTTAGACCACCATTAGAACCTGGAAGCACTGGACGGCCGTTTCGTTCTGGTATGGGACTCCTCAGCAGTGCGCATCCACGACTCCTGTACACCGCAGGATTCGGACCCAGGACCTTCGGTATTGATCTATTCATGGTTTCAAAAAATGTGTAACTTGACAATCTTCACAACCCCGTAATGCAAATTACCTGTGCTCACTAGTGACTAGCTTTGTGAGGAATCTTCTCCGAGTTCTAGTGGGAAGACGTGACCAGTGAAGTTCAACTTGTTCGGGTGTAGACAGTAACTAACGAAGACTGTGTATGAGGTTGCGCAACGCCGAGAATTGACCAAGTTAGACATTAACACTGTCAAATACCGGTCCAATGGTTAGGCGTTCGCCTACAATACCGAAGGTCCTGAGTTCGAATCCTGCGAGGTGCAGGAGTCGTGGAGTCCCATACAAGGACGAAACGGTCGTCCAGTGCTTCCAGGTTTCTCATGGCGGTCTGACATTGATCGATTCATGGTTTCAAAAACGTGTAAATATTATTAATGAATATTTTTTAATTTATATTTATTTATATATCATAGTATATCTACTTTGTTGTAAGTGGCTTTTCCAGAGAAGATAGTCATTTGAGTATAACGTGAACAACAATTCAAGCAGTATAGAATGAATTCATTATCAGCCTACATTTATGTATGTTGTGTGAAACAACAGATATTGGTGGCGAAACTAATTCAGCTATTATCAGACAATGTTTTTCATTAGTTGTTTATATTTGGTAAACTACCAGTTGAACAGACAACTAGTTCTTTACATTAATTCAATTTCACCGCAACATGTGATGTAATCATAGTGATTCAGATGATGACAGTTTTGTCTCAATATACCTGAGGCGATTATATACATATATATATTTGATATTTGATTTATTATAACAAACGTTGTCCTTCACCGTAGTTTATTTTGCATTTGAATGAAATTTTAAATAACATGAATTGTCAAATATTGTTATTATATGGATGATTACATCTAGAATTCAAGAAAATTGTAGGTAGTAATCAATTATTTGGTTGAATTTATTAGCGACCTTTTAAAGTAACCTGTTTTACTTTCTTCAAAATTTCTAATTCGATTATTTTGTTAGTTTCTGATACTACGTTCTATTCATCTTGAGTGAAAAATGGTTGATATAAATGTTTATCATAAATTGTTTAAATATTTGAACAGTATTTAGTGTGTGTTCAACGTTTTGTGAAAAGAGTAAAGACTCGAGTTCTATAAAAATATACTTTTGCTCTCAACATTACCTAAATTTCATGGGTACCTTATTGACCACTTTGTTTATGTACCAACAGTGGACATGTTAAGAATATCATTCATGTAAAAAATTATTTGTCAATACAGTGATGTGGCTCAGTATTCCTACTTTGCTTACACTAAATATATAAATCTTACCTAATTGTTCTAGCGGATTCATCTAAATCTTTTATTGAGTTAAAAACAGTACAGTAACTTACAGAAAATCAAGTACTCAACGGGGAGGGTACTTAGATCAAATGTGAAGATCTATCTAATTGTCAAAATTTCGGTAATATTTCTAATCTGTATCAGTATTCTAATATAGTAAACTTACCATAAAATCTTAGTTAAACATCAATTCTTTACTTTGATTAGTGTTCATGTTTTAAGTCAGGAGTTATGCATGCAGTAGATTATAACATATTTTATTTTATAACAAAAAGCAATGCAATACCTAACACTTTATTGTAACATATATTAATATACATGTTCTCATATTTGTATATGCATGTATATAAAATTGTATTGAAATCATAAACCAAGTTCTTACAACAATAATGCTAACAAAATGTGATCAAGAAATTTATCTGTTTAATCAGATACTGTGATTTAGTTCTTTTCTAATCGGCTACATTTAATTTCTACAATTTAATGTTAATCGGAAAGTTATTTTTTCTCCAGTCTTATCATGCAATTTAACGACAATGTGAATGCTTTCAAAGCGATGGCTTCCAATAAGCTTAAGGTATATTCTTATTACCAGTGTTAAATTATGACATACATTCATTTCTTAAGATGGAAAACAGTATTTTCAAAAATTTGACGCTCAAAAGTATACATCTCAATATATATATTTATATTTATATATTTCTCCCTTTATAACATGTTATGAAGTTTAGGCATATTCTTATTTATACTTGTATCCAAAACATTAAAGATTTAACAACAGTAGCATTGAAAAGTAACATTATACACCATCATGATAGGAGAGAGAATAAAACTTTTCGAAAGAAAAACAAATGAGATATTACTTTTTGTTGACTACTTATTTCCCCTCATGCAAACAACCTGTTTTCTTCTATACTAAGATTCATTTTCTAGTCACGCAGCAAGCAGAGATTATAATTCTTTCAAAAAGTATAAATAATTTCCGTTTCGTATCAAATACTTATTAAAAAGTTGGATTCTTAATAAAATCATATGTAATATTAAGTAGAACATTTTTCTATTAATTTAGGTTGAAATAGGATAACTCAACTACCATTCTTGCATTGCTTTATATAGATAGGCATTGTGAGTCATTAAATATAAGATTGAGACTTTTGAACACTTTGTAAAATAAAACGGTCTTCGTTAACAACTTTAGAATTTAATATATTTGGTGAATTTGTTGAATTTATTGTATATCATAATATAATCTACTTTTAATGCTACACAAACTGAATTTTTCAAATTACTGAATGCATCACCAAGTCAGAAGAAACAACACAAAATGTAGTCCTGCTCAATCATGATATCGTCAGTGATATTTTCATACTGTATATCAAATAGAGTGAGCCTTGAAGAACTGTAGGTAAGCCAATGACAGTGTGTGTTTGAATATTCCAGTTCACTGCCATACGTTCTGCTTATCCAAGACACCTGGTTAGTGACATTCTGTCCACGGTAATAGTGTATGGCTTATTATCAAGGAATTCTTGAATAATAGATATTTTTGTTTAATTTTTATTCAAAGCATAAACTAAACATTAACCAATAATACCGGTAAATAGTTAAAGAGTATAAATTTATGTTACAGAATTACGAAATTTTTATTTCATTTCTGTCCTAACTAAACAAATTAACATTTGTTTCAACCTCTAATTGAATTATGTATTTTGTTTGTAATTGGTAAATGAATCATATTTTGTTGAAAAAAAAATAAGAACAACATTTTTTGACATCACTAGGGAGAAGTGAGTTTACAAGCTCACTGCATAAAATGTGTTAATATCTTACATTTAAATTCATATAAACCTTTGACTGATTAGAATATTTGTTTGTAGATTCGATGATTGTTAAAATTAGATGCATTGCTACTGTTAATTTGAATTATAGGTTGTCATAACTTACAGGATTAAAGAGACATTCTTTATAAATTACATATTTTTCAGGACAAATCATAGTCTTCACGGAAGATTAAATAGCTTGAAAAAGTATCTTAATGGACATGATTTAATCTTAAGACTTTGACAGAAGTGGGATTTATTCCTTTTATTTAAGGTAACACACTTTTAAGTATGTTGGATTTCAAGTGTAGAATGTTTTATTCTGTATTGTTTTATGATTCGGTGTAGTTCTTCTGTTGTTAAACAGTAGGAACAATCTATAGTATTTTCGATATCTTCGAATGTTAATCACTCGGCAGTTTTCAAATTCCAAGATATTTATGATATTTTTCTGTTCTTTAAATTTATATCTTTATAAAGTCACAATTTTATCACTTCTTTGAATAAATTTCGGGAGAAGCGAAGTTTGGTACTAAAGAGGTATGACAATTTGAAGCCCATCTATTTATATCAGTAGGTTACATCTTATTTCTGTCTTTACAATCGTTCATTAACTTTAGAGGAAAACCGTTATTGATCAGCGGTTCCATTTAGAGCTTTAAGTGTCACTCAGTAGTATCGCTGGTGTGAAGATAATTGGTCCTTTATTATTCCATGTCTATATTAAACTGAACAGTGACTACGGAAACTAAGAAATTGTTCTGTCGATGTACACTTTCTAGAAACAGAAACTGTAATTCGTTATTTCCAGTTGCATCATTTGATCACGAACTAAGATTCTACTCAATTTTTTCAAACTATCAAAAACTCACTCATCAGTCAGTAAAAATGCATAACAGGAAATCCTTGAACTGTTGTTTAAAATAGAAATATTCTGTTTTATAAAGAGAAATAAAAATGTATGAGCAATATAGTTTATGTATGTTCAAAACATTTTATAAGGAATTCTATGCGTAATCTCACATTTATTTTCCAACATATGTATATAAGTCATTCATAGTGTTATTGCCTTTAAATACAACATATCGAAATGGTCAGTTTGTAAAAATTAAAAGAACAAATTACTCTATTACAATTCTGTTAACTTAGACTAAAACTTACGAAAATCATAAAAAAATAAATATCATAATGGGATTGAAACAAAATTCACATGCAAGCAATAACTATGAAATAAACTCAAATGTATGATCATACAATGGTCATGTTTAATGTATATGCGAAAATTAAATTCAATGGTTCAATTATTTCATTGCGTTTTACATGCGCACATAAACATCTGTATAAATATCTGTAGAAATAATCACTAGTGTTTTACCTATAAATTGTATGATCGTTTAAAACACTTTAGATTATAGTTGATTAAGAGAATCACTCAGTATATATATATATACATATTTAATTCCTATTACGACTATATTATGCTAAATACGATAACAAGATAAAATCTAATACTTGTGAAACCATTTAAAACACGAAATATTTACATTAATATTTTTATTCCCTTAAACAAATGCATTCCTTCATCGTTATCTTACTTCATTCCACTTCACTATTACCAACTGGAATGATTACATCTTAAGTTAAATGCTTTTATTCCAACAAAATATTAAGCCTCATCATGAAAAGATTGTTAGGCAGTATTTTGATCAATATATAAAACAATGAAATAAAATTTGTAGTGATTATATGTTGAGCCGATTGTAAGTTTTCACGCATGAATCAGAAATAAGTTTGATAGATTCACGATACCTTAAAATAACTCTTGATGCAAACTAATAAAGTTAAATATGTAATGTGATTGTACAAACCGGTGGAATGTCCTGATATTTATCATATAGAATGTTTCTGATTTGTGTGCAAACACATGTCCTAATTCTTTGATAAGAAAACAAATCTTGTATCACTTGGTCTCTATCTTAACGGTTTCATGTGAATCCTTCATCCGGTAATTGACAATTGTGGCGGTAATATAGCAAAGTTACACAATGGTTCTGACACGTATACAACGGATCACTGTTGATCGCGGTTCATATTTATATTTAAACTTCTGCTAATTTCATTAGTAAAACGAAATTCAAAAAATGTGTACAGTGTTTGAAGACATTTATTGCAGGAGATAACAGCATGATCTTGAATGCAGGTGATGATGATAAGTAGTTCGGTCTGGTTTACTATTTAATGTGCAGCAAAATCTTCGAGCTTCAAATAGACGTCTGAAAAAACACTGATCTTATTAAGTATAGATTTGTATTTGAACAAACAGTCGTTAAGGAATTGTTATGTTCGTCAACTGATATGCTTGAAACTATTCCGAGTTCACCTTAGCCGATAAACGAGAACGAAACAACGACCCAGTGACACGACAGGCCCCATCTAACTGAAGCAGAAGTCTTGATATGGCTTAGAAATTGTATTCTTCAAACAACTAGCAAACACAATGATTTCGTGCATACAAATCGCGTTCATTTTTACACCATAGAAACGTCCTTAAGAGAGCAACAGAAATAGCGTATTAAAACAACACATCAATCAATCATGGACAAAAGTTTTCCTGGTAGGAAATGTATTCTCTAGGTCCACTGATCAGTCCATGAATAAAATCTAAAATTAGGACCTTTATCAAGTGAGTTCTGGGGATCTAACGCCTCAAACAATAATAAAGAATATTTTAAAGGAAAATAATTTGATTGATTTATGTATTCACAATTGAATGAGTGATTCAATTCAAAACTTATTGAATATAGTCACTAGGAAATGTTAAGTGAATTAACAAACAGCGTTAGCTTACCAATCTTAAGTGTCACCATAGACTCAGATTACTATCGCATATGAAGACGATTCAGGGATAACGATGTAGTTTAAGCTGACAGATTTACTCCTACTGCTATTGAGAAGTATTCACCAGAAACCACTATCATTATACAACTAGTCAATGATTTAGTGATTCTAAGAATACTTATTTGAGATTATCCGTAAGCATCAGTGAAAATTTTATATCTTCTCAGTCAAATATATGTTGACAAAGAAGTATTTTAATTCACTTCTAATTATAAACAAAAGAAAGAACACAAATATCAGTGGAAAAAAAATTTTCCATTGTCAACACATATGTAGCTTTTGCAAAAACATTTCAGAATAAGGTTTATGGTTTGCAAATAATAAATTCAATCCATCAACTTCATTAGTTATCAAAATTTAACCAAAGTGTAATTTATTCTATTGACTTTGTTCCTGTGAGTTGTTTTTATACCAATTACCTATTGCTAGTTGTATCAAACTCCCCTTTGACAAAATCAAATAAAACACCGAATAAAACTGTTGATTCATTCAATTATAATGTTTACTTTCTTTTTAACAAGATAATCAATAAGGAGGATAACTTTGAATCAGTGAATTCATTTCAACTGCTTTTTTCTTCCAATGAAAGAATTCGTTTGTGTTTTCTTTGAGTGAATAATTTGTTAATAGATGTGGGTTATTTTTTTTGATTATGGTTAGATATTTTTATCCTCTGTCTTGTGAATTAAGCAGCTTACTTAGGCGTCTGTTTAAAACAAAAACCCAACAAAACGTTGAAAGCATTTTCACATAAAATAGTTGAAAATTTTTTATATGGTATGGTATGATAATTTTCAGCTAGTTATATGATTTTAGTGAAACTAATCATGTACAGTATTGTGAACGAGTGATTTTTTACCATCAAAGGTAAAAGTAACGACATAGTTATAATCCGAAAAAAATATTAGCCATTCAGTTGTTTATGTGAAAAATCTAATATTTAGAACTTTGAGTGACACTCCTTCAACTTAGTTGAAAATACACCAGGATAAATGTTTTCATAATAAAAGCGATCTGTCACTTTGTTACATTTATATTACATATGTGCTTTTTTGAAAAATTTAGAACAATATCAAAATAATGATGACATCATGTGGGTGTTTGGAACAAAGGTAATGAAATTGTCATGTGATATTGAAATAAAAATTTTAGAAGCTCTGATTTGTGACTACGTACATGTTGTTCGTGAAAGTAAGTAATTATGATTGGTGTTTTCATGAATGACTTGGAAACTGTCAATCATCCTATACCAACCCACTGTCTAAATACTATGAGCTCACAGTTGAGGCACGTTTTCCTCGATTTAACAATTTATCTAAAGTTTCATTCTGTGGTGAAATAGCTTTCTATCACCCATTAGTTACGACTGTCGTGTAGGTCAGATCAGTCAAAAATCTTAATAAGCTGCATTTTCTAATAGATATTTTATGATGGTTAGTAAATTGATTAAGTATACAAGTTTTCATTTTTTATGTGCAAAGTTTTTCCTGATAAACTGTTAAGGTTATGTTAAATGAGCAGCAGAGTTGTTAATGTACGAATAGAGTTTACCATGTTTCTAGTGAAATGAAGGAATTCATTAAGAACCTTTTATTATAATTCCAAACGTTATAAGTGACTCGTATTTTATGTTCAAGTAAACTTTTGAGTTATTTCGCAGGCGTTTTACTAGTTTTCTTAGATGATCTGATTTGTGACTGATCGTTTTCCTAGGTTTTATTGTTGACATTTATTCTACCATTCATGTTTAACCTTTGGCCTCACGGTCTCTTTTGTATGGGTTGACTGACTGGATTTGGGTCAATATGACTATTGTTTGTCATCTATGATGCAAAAAATTTACTGCCAATACTAAATATTACTCGACCAAAAGTGTCAACCTTTATCCAGCTGAGATCATGTTTATGGTTGGCCACGAGTATGAGTTACAGTGATAAATTATTATGTCATTTTATTCCCAGCCAATGTGATTATTTGCAGAGGCAAAGGGAATGATCACTTTGTCTAACGTCATACTTCTGGCAAATGATGCAGTTTATCATCTCTAGACCATTACTCAGCATGCTTCATTAGTTCATAAATGCTAACTGTTAAAAGTTTCCGCCGGAAATTTTTACTTAGCTGAATCTGTTTTCTAATCGATGTACGTCTGTGAAGATAGATTTAGTGAAAAAATGTAAGTAAATTCCATATGAAAATTAGCATTTAATTAGTCTTGTTTGAAGTTCCAAATTAAGAATATACATCCTTACATGTCAAGATCTGAAGGTCGAATTTCGGAAAAATTCTTTGAACAAAATATCCTGATGAATCATTTTAAATTAATTCCCTTGACATCAATAAAGGCACAGACACGTGCTACTAAATAAAATTTTTGTCAAGGACTTATCAGTCAATGCCAGATGAGAATTTCCATCGTAGTCATAGGAAAAAGAAAGTATCCTGTGCATAAATTTTATGATGTCAAAGGCATTTCATGCCAAACAAAAATATATATCACACAATTATCTTTTATTTTTATTATTTTATTTCAATTATACAAATTAACCCTGAATTGTCAAGGTCAATTTTACATTGGTTTTCATGAGAACAAAGGGGACTGTTCACGTGTTACCATTGCTACATGAACAGTTAGGCTCAATCCTGTGATGCAACCATACAGGTACCTTATACCTTGGTGGACCATTCACACCATTTATACACACTAGTACATACATAGCTATTATTTCCGATCCATGATCGCGTCAATCAATATGCACAGCATGAACAGGCCATCTCGACCCATCCCGCTTACATGATCGTCAAAATCATTATTATTAGCAAAGGTGATATGAAATATAGCACCCAAATGAAAATGGCCCTCGGGAATGTTGCAAAACAACCACCTATATCAATCAAATCTGTCGCTCTACTAACCACTTTTCGATATGGATTGTTAGCAATGTTTGCCAAAGCAATGTCAAGCCATCCACAATATACACTGCAAACCTCTAGTCTCATAGGATACCTTCAGTTCTATACAGCAATATAGCATATTGTGTACACATATATGGCAGGATAGGATAGGATAGTAGAAGAGGCAACCCAGCTTGATGCAAATAGGCCCAAACACTTATATTACCCTTTGTCTTATGTTGGGTAATGATTTTTTTGCATTTCCGAAGTTTTCATTTTACGACCATATGAGACCTGAGTTAGGGGTAGTATCCCTTACTGACCCATAACTGTTTTAATAACAAAAGTTTGTTTTAAATAACTTCTCATCATTAACATTTATGAAAATAAGTGGATATGATAAGATATGCTGATGGAATCTATCGACTGATCATCAGCCTAGTTAGCTCAAATGCATTTTCAAGCTTAACAAGAATATCTTCATTAGATGATTCTTATTTGTGTTTTTTCAAATCTAATATAATCAAATTCATTTTATCAGAATGCATTCCTGTCGAAGTGAAGAATCTATTTTGTATGAGGTTACTACTAAAAGTTGAACATTTTACATTCATTTTTTGAACTTATCAATACCATACTTTATGTTCGTTTTCACTCAATACAGTTTAATTAGGGAGACATTGTAATTGTTGCAGCACATGCTGGGATGAATATAAGAATATTATGGTCAAGAAAATGCAAACCCAACAATATTTTTGTGTACCTACTAAAAAATTAAGTTTAGCATTAACAAAGCTTGCCAAAATAAAAATCTTCAAAAGATTTTTAAAAAAAAACATTGCACGATTCTGCCAATATTATTTCGCTTATTGTGTAGATTGGAAAGTTTTACACGTCAGTTAAATTTGATTATAGTTTAACGCAAGCGGAAAAATAAGTTCAAATGACAGTTGTTATTAGGATGCGAAACGGATTCATCAGAATTTTCTGTAAATCAAAAGAAACTGACCTGTGAAAAACGATGTTTCTTCATTCTTTGGTTTTCGAATTTTTATTATTTTACTTTATTCACACATTCCTGTAGATGTAGTTTACACTACTTTTAATGTTATTTTACTGAAAACAATAATTACAGAATTGCTCCCGGTTTACTGGCATGGTCAGGTTGATATAGTAATAAATGTTTAATCCAAGGGATAATAAGGTATTTCTCTTGGATAACCAGTATCTGGAGCGATGCTGCCTTCTCGAAAATAAGGAAGCGGTTAGAAAAGATCAACCTTAAAAAATGTTACACTTCACCTTATCCCATGGATTTCCGTTTACTGTGGTGAGACATTTTGGGGAGCGGAGCTAACACATGAACTTCCCATAAAAAGGTGGTGTGTGACTGGCCTCATGCAGTTGTACCTTGTGCATCGCAGACACGTTCCCAGGTTGCTAAGACCAATGCTAATCCGATTTCCTTTTCAAATTACTCAAGAAGCACAGCTCTATGGTGTGATTAGCCGGGAAGTGACATCCGCCCTCATACCCGTAACAGCACATGAGACAGAATTGGTCAAAATCAAATCCTTCCTAAACCTCTAAATAACTCATTTCTTCTCGACTAACCTTTCTCACATTTCTTCATCACCTGGTGAAACTGATGCAAACGACTAGAGCACACGAAATATAATTTCTGGTCCCTCGAAATCACGCTCTAAACTACATGTTGGAGTTTTAAGTGGTTGAACTTTGTACCAAATAAGACATAAGACTTCCCTAGTTAGAACTTTAGAATCCTGTCCCATCGACTAATGCTGACTCTCTGAAACGCGCATACAGGATCCGAGTGGATTGGATTTACACTTTGTGTATTTGGATGTCCCACTGCTACTTTCCATGGGTTAGCTGGTGTAGGTAGCAGAACTAGCTGAAAAATACTAAATCTCGATAAACCATCGCTTATTCGCTGTCCGAATAAATGGGGCAATAAGACCACATGAAAGATAAGGACACTCGCCATTCCCTCTTCGTTGTCTCTGACTACGCTCCCACTGCGTTAAGCTTGGATGAGGAAAGAGATTACTGTTACAGAGCTTTCCAACCCTCTTCAAAAAGTTAAACGTTCTTATGTAGTAATGGTGGCTGGTGACTTTATTGATCAGATAGGTAGATTAGGCGAAACTGAAAGACATCTGGGTGGATTTTATGGTGTCGCGGCCGATCGAACAGACATTGGTGACCGTCTTCTGCAGCCATGCTCAGATAATCGTCTATTTCTAGCAAACACTAACTTCAAGAACAAGGAAAAACATATTTTGGTCAACTCAACGCTAGACACAACTAGACCACACTGCTGTCAGCCACCAATAGAGAGGCTCTATTGAAGATTGTCGCTCGTCCTGGAGCAAATGTTTTTATTCAGATCATGATCTTGTGCGAACGCGTGTTTGTTTCAGGCTTACTGGACGTAGGAAAGATAACGCAAGGAAACCTCTGATGGTTCTACTTAATAATATCACAGCTAAAAATATATTTCATGAACAACTAGAAAAACAGTTAGGCGGCGATGTAAGTAGGGCCCACTCTGAGGCAGCTTGGAATGATATCTTTAAGGCTGTGGAAATAACAGTGGTATCTGCTAGTGGGGTTAACCGGAGGGTTAGGAGGAATCAGTGGATCTGAGTAGCATCTATTCAACTGACAGAAGTTCGAAAACTCAGCTCTTCTGGCTATGAATATTATGTGGAGCAGGACCAGCATAGACGCTGGCTGATAAGACGTCTAGGCAGGGATCGCGAACAGCGGTGGGTGGCGAACACAAGAGAGATGGGAAAGGCAGCTGCAACAGGTACCAGTAAACAACTGCACAGACCTATCAAGGAAAGTGGTATTAGAAATATTGCTGTTAGCGGGACTTTGTCGGAACAAGACTAAACAATTATTCATTCGCGAATTAGAAGGCTGAATCGTTGGTCAAAACATTTTAAGCTGTTCAAATGGCCTTTAGCCACACTTCACTTACCTTCGACCTCGACTTAACCTGAATGGCAAATTGACGTAAGTCCTTCGACTTCTAATTACGGCAATCTAAAGCGAGAGAGGGTAGCGAGTCCTGGAAGGTTAACCACTGAGATTTTTATGGGTGTTCTCCAGCTTTAGCAGTGAGACTGACTGAAACCTTAAGTAGAATCTGAAAGCTGGATCCGACCCCATCTCACTGGTCTCAATCTCTGATTGTTTCAATTTATAAAAAGGACAAATGTCCTCTTGTAACAAAAACAGAGGAATCAGTTTAACTAATAGACTGTCTAAAACGATATACTCGATGATACTCAGATGCCTAAATAGATCTCGTGAAGAGAAGACTTGCGAAAACCAAGCTGGTTTCAGACGTAGACATGGATATTCACACCTCGTCAGGTCCTAGAGAATAGATACACATTCCTGCTTCCAGCAGTAGTAATATTTCTCGACCTTAAACCTATTCTTCGCCCAGTAGATCGTGAGATTTTATGGCAGACCCTGACATTGAAAGGAGTATCAAAACGTGCAATAACTTAATGCATGCTTTCTGCTCGCACACTACTTGTCGAGTGAGAGCCTGTGGCGAGCTGTCATCTGAATCGGTTACTTGGAGTATTGTTCGTCAGAGCTACCCACCTTCTTCACTATTATTCACCTTTTTCATTGACAGAAAAGACAGGAACAACACTTTCTTCTTCTGAATTTTAAGGAGTCGAACTTATACCAGTAGATTAACTTGCTGATATAGTTCTACTTGATGAAGAGGCTCACAAAATGCAGAGCCTTCAGCAACAATACAAACACTTTCGGGATCCGTTTCTCCCCGTTGAATTGCAAAATACTGCTTCAGTATTGGCTGGCATCGACTTCTTAGCAAATGATAGGGAGTGAATTATTTGAAGTTGTCGACCGCCACAATAATCTTGGGAGTCTTATCAGTCCTGATAGTCTGGTGTCTTACAAATCTCAGCATGGATACAGAAGGCTTGATTGACATTTCCCAGTGGGATGCTACAAACTTGCGTTACTTATGGTGTAGGCAAAATATCTGTCTACTAATCAAATGGCGAGTCTACTGCATATCAGTTCACTCCATCCTACGATACGGGTGCGAAACATGGCCAGTCAAAGTAGGAGATTTCCACAGGTTACTGGTTTTCGACCACAGGTGTCTGGGAAGCGTTACTCGCAGATGCTGCGCCCACCGAGTGATTTTATCTCACGGTTACAGTGAGGTAAATTATTCCCGAGTTTCGAAAATTTACCGGTTTTTAGAGTCGTTTATAAATATGTGATTATGCGAGATACACGGTATATAAGCACTTTGAGATGTTCAAAAGGAGTATTTAGTCTTAAACTTTTTAGTGATTATTCAATGCTCCTAACTCATAATTGATGGCTTTAAATTTATGCTTTTCCTAAATTTACTTAAAAATTATGGTTATTTGTACAGCTGTTGTAAAATCATTTTATCTTAAGCAACTTTATTACCGTATTTAATTGGTAGGCTAACTAATCTGGTACGTTTTAGAAGGCGCACACAAATATGAACGTGAGTTAATGATATGATAAAAGGTGTCAATGCCATCTACAAGACTATTACTTGAAAAGGATCTATTCCAGTCAGAGGATCTTACTAGTACATGCCGAAGTCCCAAGTAAGTATGTCTGTAATCCTTATTTTGACTAGTTTACTGTGTTGTATGGCTATAAGATGGAGAGAGAAGCTACTATTTTACGGTCTTTACTTTCAAATCCATTGTATACTTTTATAGATGGTGGAAAAATATCTCTACAAAATATTAGATCCAGAATATTATGGTGACTTGTTGGGGAGCGAATCCACTGTGACCAACAGTACGTGTTATTTGTTGCCGAGAACTGAAAATTAAAAATCTATTTTTATCATGGAGTTGAATGCTAATACAAAGAATAGTTTATACCGTTATATTGAATACGTGAGAAAACTAATTGTTATTACTCTATACTTACGTACATTTGTGCAACGGTGAAAATCTGAAGACATTTAATTTTAAATATCTTCAATAATTATAAACTAAAAGGACGATTTCTCTTAAACGTCATAAAAATAAATTTAAAATGTAGAGTAGGTTGAACATCGTTTGACGCTGAGAACGAGATAGTTGGAGTTGTTCAGTCTTCCGAGTTGGCTGATTTCTTCATGAAGCTCTCATCGCTCTGTATATATAATCGTTACTTATTTCCTGTGCATGTTTCATAATTTGACTTTCATGAATATGTTATTCATTCATTGTCAGAGTTGTTGAGAAACAATAAAAAACATTTCATTATTTCGAAAACGTAATTATGGTGTCACATTTGAACCATGTTGTCACGTTAATACTGGACACTCTAACCATCACCAATCATGTAGGTTGAATTTATTTTTCTTAATATTGTACATTCAAATTCTACAGCATTGTTGCATGGAGGTTCATTCAACTGGTCAGAAAAATCATTTCATATGTCAGATGATAATCCACTGCCTGTTTCCAGTAAAAATGATTAACTAAGTTAAAGTGATGGACATGCAAAATGAAGTTGATTCAGTATCAGTCAACAATAATTTAATATTCCTAAAACAAGTCAGCCTAAATTTGTAATCTGGAGGGTGAGTAGCAATAGAATTAAACATCATTACCATATCTTACTAATCCTTTTTATGGTTATAAATATAAAGTTCTATTTATTTAAGTATTTTTAAGATAAATATATTTTAAAGAAAACTGCTTTATTGAGTATGAAATCCAGGTTTAATTTTGAGAGGAGTTGGTAAAGAGCGGAGATTTGAACATCATGTAATGTTTTTCTAAATATATCGTTTGTTTTGAAATTCAGTTATTAAGTTTGATATGATATCATATATAGAGAGATAATTTCAATGTGCATAAGTCACACTGTGCACAAAACAAGAAAACAATCAGTTTCTTTGTTTTAAAGCTGGTCTTTTCGAAAGATTTGCATGAATTAGCGTACAGGTGAAGTCAAGCGTGGAATGGATAGCTTTTGTCATTTTATAATCTTCAGTGTATTTCCGATGCATCTTAAAAAGGGAAACTGAAAAATTCCTGCACCATTAAAAGCATATCGTGACTTCATCACTGGGTTGAATTTGAATGATGTCCATCAATCAACTTCAGTTAATTTACAATGTAGACTGACATGATTGATTTTCAAAATTTTCAAAGACTCAGTAAAACGTCGAAGCATTATTTGCATCCACTTCCCTAAATACCAAATAATTTAATGAACAGTAACTTGATATTGATTACCTATAATTGTTATTAATTAGTACTCACCGTAGCCACTTGCGATAATAATATCGGAGCGAAATAGCGCAAAACCGTTTTGTTCGTCTTTTAATTGGTTCAGTCTTTGATGTTTGAATGGCTAATTCATGGTTAACTGCAATACATCTATAGTAGGCATAAAATTTAATTCGATAACCTATTGAATTCTCTTCATTTGTCATTAAGTGTTATTCGTTTACTTTCTTATTTCGCTTCATTCATTCCGTAACACACACAATGATTTATCTATAATTGAGTGAAGTGATACTTTTGAAAAATGAATTGATATTTTCGTTAATTTAAAATACTACTGTATTGTGCGATCACTGGTAATTATACTAAATACAGTGTTTTTAAATCCCTTCGGGTCAAAAGAAAAGAGGAAGGCCAAGAAACACACTACGCCGAAAAATAGAGGAAGATACGGAAAGAATGAATAAAGATTGGATAGAACTGGAAAGGGAAGCTCAGGACAGAGTAGGTTGGAGATTACTGGTTGGCGGCCAATGCTTCATTGGGGGCAACAGGTGTAAGTGAGTACGTTTTTCAAGCCGTCTAACGAGATTTCTGTTGTAACAAATCAGTACATATGATATCTTCAGAAATACAGTACTTTTCAAAAAAGTAAAAGGTTAGTAAATTAGTTTTTACAATAAAATGAAGGTTTTCCGATCAAGTTGTAACTTTAATGATTGCTGAAATTCATGGTGAATGCCAAAAAATTTTGTTTCTGGTAATTCTCACCAGATTAATCACAGCCCAAATCCTTCTAAATTTCACGATAAAATCTTTATTGAGTAATTTTATTTCACAGAAAAAAATCAGGTCAAATAGTTTACAAATTTAGATAAAATGATACTGAAATAACGTCATTCGATTAATTTTAAAATGCATTAGGCTTTGTCACTGATGTGCTTCAATGATGTTTAAAAAATGTAATTCATGACACACTTATGCTTTCTTACTCATATTCTAAGCATGTGAACCAATATTCACACGATTTCCGACCGGTTTGATATCTTCTACCTACAGGAAATCTATTTTTAATTTAATTTAAAGTAATACGTAGAATGAAGCTTATTTATTTCTAAATTAATAATCATTTCAGTAGTTAGTTGAATGGCCAATGCAATCATGCTTCATTATCTCTGTACCATGAGAAAATGACTGAACAATAAAAATTAATGTTCGCTTGAAATGGAGCCTATGAAGATTTAAATTGCACATTAGTTGTTACCATCGATATTCATTTTTACAATTCATTAAACAACAGTCATTAACTTTTAAAAGCGAACTGTCATTTAAATAAAATAACAGAAATTTTATTCTAATGCTATAAACTTCTCATAGTTATATTAGATTATAACCATGAATAAACAGATATATGTCAATCATTGTGCATTTATACGAAGAAAAAATAATTCGATAATTTGTCAGCTGAAAATTCAGTGTATGAAAAGCACAATCATATTTTGCTTATTTCATGGTTCAAAGATTGATAAGAAATCGAGATTTTTTGAATAATAGGTCTTCAACTAGTTGGTTACATTTACTTTGTTACGACTGGAAATAAAGCGATTAACTACCACTTTGGGTAATTTAAATCAGCAGTAATTACCAGTCGCTGACAGGTGTATAACATCCGTAAATTAGTTTTCCAAGTATTCTCTCCAAATAGTTTGTCATGATTTCACATTTCAATTGTTTTCACTTCTGATGACGCTCTTTTCTTATTTTTACTTTTTTTTTTTACTTTTTACTCTTTTTCTTATTTTTATCATACAAGATAAACATATACTCTATATAGTTTGAGATATTTATGAAAATCATCCAGATCAAGGCTTTTGTACTGAATAAATGCAAAACTTAAATGGAAACAAGCAAATACTGAACATACCAGGCTGAAATTATTTTGATTCAGTAAAACTTTAAATTACTTCCACAACATTAAATGCCCATACTTAACAATCTTACTGTTCAATAATTTCAAAATCTCTTCAAATTAATGTGTTATTAAAGCAAAAAGTAAAAAAAAACCTGAGCATAAGCATAAAATCATTTTAGAGGAAGGTAATGGTCATCATTCTTATTTCTTATTCATTTATTTTATTTATCCGCATTTCCAACTACACTCTGTATTCATTGGTTTATATTAGTGTAGTTTTTGTTATGTATGCAATCATACGCTTATCTATAAAGCCATAAATATTATTTTCTCACAGATCATTTGGGATTCTTTCTGCTTAAATTTAAATAAATAAATAAATAATAATAATAAACATATAAATAAATTGAAAAAACAAAACAAAACAAAACAAAAAATTTCCTGAACAATAAGCCTGTGTTGTTTTCAACAGATATAATCAAATTTTAATTTTCATCGAAAAATTCGGTCGGTCAAACACATCATTAGAGCAAAATCAATTTCAAAAAAAGTTAGCTAATTGGATATCATTTTAGATTGACTATGAAACAAGTGAATGGCACGATAACGTTTCAAGTATTGCTAAAGCTGTAACTCATGAACATCTGATCTCGTAGATACTTAAGGTAAAACATAATTTTTGTTTCTCACCAGTTTGTATACCGTTCTTAAATGACATCTTTGTACATAATAACATACTACGGTTTCTTTAAATTTTGAAAGGATTTTACAGTGATCCTTTGATAATCTATTATCAAGAAGATGAATTATATAGATGTATATGTACTCTGTTTAAAATTGTACAGTCACAGTCGGTAGAACTGTCTCGAGTCAATAAATTAATCAAAATCATAAGTCAATTGTTTTCGAAGTTATTGTTTAAGTGATCACTTCTGTACAAAGATGACGAATAATTTAACTGGATAACATGTCAGTCGTAAATATAAAGCTTAGTTAAAAATGTTCTTAAATTGTGATATGCTCGTCAATTGTTATCCTTGAAACTATTACCAGTTCACCTCACTAGGTAAACGGAACGCAGATCAGTAATGCAGAGACACAATAGGCTAATCTGATCCGTTTGTCCTTGACTCGAGTAACCATAGCAAGAAGTGTTGATAAGGCCTTGAAAGTGTATTCTATAAGCACCCTGAAATATGAAGATGACCAGCACACAAATCGAGCTTATTTATACATGATAGAATTGTCCTTGAGAGAGCCACAAAAATAGCGTACTAAAACAATCCATCAACCTGTGACAGTCAAGGATTTTCTGAGTGGGGGAATGTAGTCTCAAGGTCAACATTAAAAAAAATCCAAAACTAGGACCTTTCCAAGTGAGTTCTGGGGATCTAACGTCCCCAACAGTGTGCACATCCCACCCCACTTACTAGGAGTTGTCAAACTTTTTTGATAGGAATTCAAAGCTTTCCAATAGTTATCTAAGTTTCGAAATTAACTCCACAAAAATGAGAAAAATTTTCTGGAAATAAAATTTAGTAACTCAGTTTCAACAAATATCTCAACAGTATTTAAATAAAAAGGATGTTTTTTATGGATAATAGTTGTCTACGGTTCAGCCATAAAAATATAAAAACAATCGAAAACAAATACAATTTAACTGTCAAATAAGCTTAGGAATTCACTCAATCCAACTTTTCTTTTGATGCATCTTATATTCTCATTACACTATACTTTTTCTTACAAGTCGCTAGTGTGCACTCAACAAAGTTGTGTTTACTTTACATAAATAAGAGACAGATGTTTAATATATAGTTTCATTGATGCAATCTGATTGATGAAGAGATGTAATAAAAAATTGTAGTGAAAACAATTAAATAAATTAGAGGGTTGTGTTGTAGAATTAAACCTAATGATGATACTTTTATTGGTTGTTTCGAACACCAGCAAACAAAGTCAATTAGAGACAAATTCGTGTTCATTGAAATTTCTTGTAATTCTATTTGAATTACAAGGAAGGTGAATTTTGACGTCGTTTGTAATATTCGATGCAAACCCATAATTAAAATTTATTTCCAGTTGTACATACGACATTTTGTTGGTCAGTAGTGGTACAAAACAATTTTTGTAACTTACTTTAATTTCACGAGCTGTCGAACATTTCGTCTATTGTTATAACTACATCTTTAGATTGAGTTAATATAACTTAACACCTCATCGCACAATGAGTCTACATATCATCTTTTTCTAATTCCTTAATTTTAGGTCTTAAAATGAGTTTAGGCTTCAAGAATATGAATACTTGTGTAATATTTTTTTAAAACATGAAATCCTACATATTTCATACTTTATTCCATCTCTTTAGATCCAACATTTTGTTTAGATTAGTGAAACCAGGAATTTTAGCGATGACAATCTTTGCAATCAAATTTTCAATCAATAAATTAAAAGAAATCAATATTATTTTTAGGATTTCAATGTTCTCTCATGTGCTGTCGTATAGTGAGTGTTATTGTGAATCCTATAAAAAAATAAAATGTTCAGAAATGGCTACGAAATAAGGTAGAGCATATTACCTACCGTGCGTCATTTCGATAAAAGAAAAAATTCCAGTTTTCCTGTTCACTTTGTCTTCATTCACGTAACATCTAAAATTACTGTCTGATAATGCCGGCATTCTGTCTGTTTCTTAAAACATCGTTTAGAATACAATACACATTATTGACCATTATCTTATTTACTATACTCAATAACCGTATACATATTCACCCATGCCAAAAACATAAACAGTTCATAAACGCAATCTATTCAAAAACATATATAATACACATAGGAAAGTTTAAAGATTTTGAGAAAGATAAAACTAATACAAACAGTATTAAGTGGTTATAAAATTAAAAAGCATCAGATATGTATAAATTCAATTAACACTATCTGAAAAATTTGCCTGAATTTATTTTTCCAATGTGTTATAGCGAAATTAATGATTTTTAATTATGAGTATATTTTAATGGATATAATATTACAAAATAAAAAAAATTAGGTCAAATGGTGAAACAATCAAAATAAATTTTAGTCTAATTATCACTGAAATTTTTTTATAAGTGGATGCATAAACAAACAGCTACAGGAAACTATGAAAAATACACTAAATATACATTCGGGTTTAAGAAACGCCTATATATATCAGAAACTGAATATTTTTGCTATCTGACGCCATTTTGAGAAACGAGCTTACAAAGGTATTTTCAGAAAAAAATTATTATTGAAAGAAGTTAGATATATCACGGATAAACAGGTCAGGAATTTAAGTGAACAACGTTAACTTTACGAACATGAATTTTACATATGTTACAGATTTTCACTTGTTTAATTTCAAACATTTTTAAAAAATCTGTTTTTTTCGAATTGTGACATGTTTAAGCTACAATCAGGTTTGCTAAAATGAACACAATTTAAATTACATGATTAGTATTCCATGGTAACACTCCTCAAAAATTATATGAAGATATTTGATTCAATTTGAAATGGTTCGAGAATTCCGAAATTTTTGGTTGAAATGCAGTCAGTTTGAGTTGACACACGGACATCTCGTGCTGATGGCCTCACTTTAGCCATCAAGATACCAACATCAAGACATAAACAAATTTTGTTAAAAATCACTGATTAGACTTTTGTAGGAGGATTCTAAAATTGTATCAGTCGTATTAATTATGATGTTCTTCTTGTAACAGATTCACTAATTTTGTACCTATTTAAAACATCTCAACTATCAAACCTGAAGTTATTTAAATATTTATTTTCTAGTAGTTTACCACTAAAACTCCATGAAAGTTGAGTATGAGTATTTAATTTGAAAGTCGCATATTTTGTCTCCCCTCAGATAACTTAGCAGTTATGAATATTTTTAAAATCCACCTATTATCTACGAGCGCTAACATTTCGTCCAACTGCTTGCTTTATACTGAAAGTAACGATCTTTATCGAAATCAAACGATTCACATAAGTTTAGGTCAAGATGGATTGTGTCTGAACATAGAGTGCCGGACAAGTGTTTGATTTTATCAAATGTTTACCATCTGCGTCCCAGTCCTGATACATATATTGAGATTCAAACTTAGTAGCTTTTCCTTTGAACGCTAACTCATTATTTATTTAGCCACTGGATTCGAATAACCACTGACATGTTCGAATATGATTTTGAATTTTTTTCCTTTGGAAGTAGGAACAACTGCATTCGATCAATTCTTATTGAAGCATGTATGTACATAGTAGATTGTCATCATGAAATTTCGTGAAATATAAATAAAATAGATGAGAAAAATCGTATTATTAATAGTCTTCTCAAGTATAGGATAAATGTTTGTACAATTAAAACTACTATATGATTTGAATAAGAAACGATAAAATGAGATGAATTCTAAATGAATAGCCGAAATTTATAAGAATAATAATTTTATGATATAGGAAAGAAGGATTCAGAAGTTTTCTTCTCATTGGATTCATCATTTCTATTCTTATTACAAAAAATAATCTAGAAAATAGGGTGGCCTAAATTTGACTGCTATTGTTGTATATTATCTCGCTACACTTTAATTTAGAACTAATTATTATTTACGAGTATATAGATGAACATCCTTAGAAGTTTGGCCAGGGGTAGTTTTCTAAATAGGATACATAAAGAAACGACTCAATTTGAATTTCATACTATCGTATTAGTCAGAAAGTTTGCCAAGCTGATGAAAATGTACGGGAAAGTATCTTCTCTTAACTTATATACATGTATTCTTACATCATGGGCATTTTAAAATCCTATTATCCTGTTTATTTAATTTAATCGCAACTACTATTATTTGGGCAAAAGATATGAAGTTAGTATTTATTTATCTTAAGGTGTCTTTAGAAAGAACTGTATCTGTATTTTAGGTTTTTAAAAGCAAAACAACATGCTTATAATGTATAGCAACGACGTTCGTATAATTTAAAATGCTATCTTCAATTATTTAACTGATTAAAAGAAACAAACGTCAACTTAATTACTTCGAATTTCACGCTTCATGCAAATATGATGAGGAAGTGATCATTAAAAGTGAAATATATATATATATATATATATATATATATATATATTGCATTCTCTTGTCCGTTTAGTAAGTTGACTGTAGTTTTAAGCTCATGATTTTCCCTGAGAATTTCATTTTCATCAGTAAAATTCACTTCAATTTTTTTCGCCATGTAGGTTGGGATGCTCTTTAGTACTATACACTCAGAATGCATATCATCAATTGATTAGAATGAAGTTTCTAGTGAAGTTTTCACTCTGATAAGCAGTGCTGATACACTAAATGGACGAAAAAATGATCACAAATATTAGATATTGCTTATTGATATAATATTAAAGAACGATTATTATTATTATTCTCACACACCTATATCAGTCGTTCATTTAAATTAATGGTCAGTGATTAGAAGAAGATGAATGGAAAAAAAGTTGTTCAATACTTTGCTGAATATTTATGTTCATTAGCCTTTTTTTTAAATTTCACCATAATTATATTTTATTATTCATAGTCTGTACATGCTAAGAATTAAAAATTAACATTAACTTTATAAAATGTTACCCATGATGAAAACCTTGATTATTATGACATGGTTAATTTAATTCGATAAATATAATGAGTTAGATTTACATGCCTTGTACCACTACCCAAAGCAACATTGTTAATTGTATGTATGACTTACATGTGACATTACCATAATTTGAGTAGTTTAAAATAAATTCAAACAATTATTAGTTGGATTATTAATAACCTATAGAAAATTTGCCATGAATTGATCCATGTTAGATCACCATTAAAAGCCTGGAAGCACTATCCAGTCCCCTCGTTTTAGTATGGGACTCATCGACAGTGTGCATTCACTACCTCAGAAATGGGAATCGAACCGAAGACATTTCATCCGTACAATTCTAAATCACTTTGATTTTATTCCTAATTTTTTGAATGGATGTTAATTTAGAAATAATAAGCACTGTCTAAAACTTATAATCCAACCACGGTCTTTTAATATGATACCTGGTGCAGAAAATGTTATTGAACGGCAGGTTCTAAATTCACAAAGGTTTCAGTGGTATTATTCTTAATAACTGTGTCTTAACAGCTTATTCAGACATTAGATACATATATCTGCTAGAAGTGTTCATTAGGAATCGATCACAGCTGGAACAATACCGTAATATACTACTCTTTGAAAGTATCCATATATGACCAACTGTAGGGTCAAGCCAATAGCCCTTTTTTTCGGCGAAACTGTCTAACTGTTGGAGCCATTAGGTTATCAACAGATGATATACGTCACTAACAACAAGTGTTTGTGATGTAGAAGAATTATTACTTAGTAGTTCTATTCTAGACATATCTGAATTCTATCACCCATAATTTGCCCTTAGAACTTTGGGAACTCATTTCGAGTTAGGTCGCCCGTAACAACACTGTGACATTTTAAATGAAGTAGGTCGCTGGAGAATTTCTTATTCTCTAAGTGACTTTCTAGAATGAAAAAGCTATGCGTTATTCCAAAAACGAGATCAATCATGGAATAATGTCACGAATAAAATAAAATGAGGTATATCGTGAATGTTAAATCAAATAAATTTAAAACTATGCAAATCCATGAACATTATCAAACTCGTGTACCGAAATAAAACCATATTATATAAAATATTTTTGATATAAAGTTATATATATATATATATATATATATATTTATGTTCATCCCCAGCCACGAAAGTTTATCAGTTACTAGAATAAATGAACCCTGAATAAAAAAAATGCAACTTCATAAGTTATAAATAAAGAATCAAATAAAATGTAAGTATTTATGGTGATAAATTATGAAGTACACACAATCTCTTCTGTGAAACTATAATTCTATGAGATAAAGCCTTCTAATATTTCAAATGAATTGGTAATATAAAAATTCATTATTGTATTTCGCTATTATGTTTAGTCAGATGAATATTACAATAATTACCAGTTGTGCAGGCAAATGTCTAAAGATCATCTGATAATGCAGAATCAAAGACTAACAATCATGAAATTAACCTTTTAACAAAATGTTATTCGTGTATTACAGAATACTGTTTGTACTTAGATATCATCTTTCTTCATGCACTTTACTGTACTATATAAATATCTTTTGATTAATCGGTTTAGCACGAGCTATTAACTGGTAGATTTATTAAATATTCGTATTTACGAAAGCGAATATTTACCGACCGATGACTAATAATAGCCAATAGTTAAAGTTATAATTTGAAAGATTACTAAGTGGTTCAGAAATTCATTTCAACGAATATAGATCTAGTTAAATTTATAAATTTTCTGAAGATTTATGAACACCAAACTCAGTTAATTATTTACTATTTAATGTTATTAGCTTGCAGATTAGTCATGAAACAGATTTTTTCATAATATTCAAAAACATGATGAATTTGCATAAATGAATTATATTGTATCATTTTAATTTAAAGTTACTAAATACAACCGGGTTTCTTACATTTGAAAATAATATTTACTTATTAAATATTTGTTTCAAGTAAAATGATGAGGTTTGTTAGAATGATAATACACTTGTGACAGCATATGTGTCTCACTCCGGGAACAATAATGAAGTAGTTCAACCATGATTCCTGATTTTTTTCATACATTGGGAAATTTTGTTTTGTATGATAAGATACTATCAATTCAATAACACCTTACAATCAACATGACTGAAACAAATCATGTATACTGGTCTTGTTTCTTTATGAAGTTAATATTATCTATGATTTTCTCCTCTATTCCTTGATATTTGCTGTTATTATTATTATTATTATCCTGTATTTCATTACTTTGCTTTATCTTATGACAATTTATTTTCCAATGAAATAAGTGACTTAGAACACGAATAATTGTTTGACGAAATGTTGTACAAGAAATACAATAACCGAAGAAATTAATTGCATTATTTGTAAATATTAACATAACTAAACCGAATTTAATTTGATCATGTACATGCTTCGGCATATCATGAAAATAATTGAAATAAGATGACAGGAAAGTAAAAATTGTGCCTGGTAATGTACAAATAACATGAATTATAGTCAGTGCCGTTAACAGTTTGACAACATCTTCTGGTCTACGTGTTAAACGTTTGCCTCGTGTATCTCTTGATTGTAATTGATTTGTCAATTCTGGTTGGTTAAGTGACTTACGATCTGACTGACGTCGTTGTTTATGAGAATTTGAATTTTTAGAGTGAATATTTGTATTAGTTGTATTGGGAACCATAGGTGAAGTATTTGCATGACATCGCATTAAACGTCGTTGATTGCGCAATTTTATATAAATAATTACATTACTCGTAAATAATATTAAATAAGGAAGAACAGCAAAACTTATAAGATCAAATTTCATGAAAATTCTGAAAATAAATTCATATTCTGATACAAATGTACATTTAAATGGTTCTTTTCTAGTTGAATTTTCTGTAAATATTTTATCAGCATTGATGATCTCGTTCTTTATAGTTTGATTGATTTTGTACAAATTTAATGAATCTACTTGAGATTGTTGTGATTTTTGTCCACCCATCATCCAAAAATGTAGTGAATTCTTAATAGCCACACTTAAAGCAAAACATACCATGCCAATTATCACAGAATTCAATGTTACTAAATTAGATGCTTTGTATGGCAATGTAACAACGAGTAAACGCTCCACTGCTACAGCACATAATACACCAACTGCAAAATCTGTTGAAAATCCTACAGCAAATACATGAAGTTTGCAAGTTATCGGCCCGGTTGTGCGTAAATCCCATCCACAAACTTCCATTAACCAATAACGCAGTACAGCAGTTAACAAGACGAGATTGTCGGCTATGGCCAAAATGATAATAATTAAACGAGTTGTCAGACGATTCGATCGATCTCCACCCATTATAATAGCGCTAATAATATTACCAGGTAAACCAAATAGTAATAATAAACTTGCGTAGATTTTTATAATTAATTTTCCTATGTCTGGAGAAAACTTAGATTCCATGTTTTAAATAATATTTTAATTGAATATTAACATTTTATTGTATATCAGTTACATTACTTTTTACAATATAGAATTAAATGTATGTTTAAGTGCAACAGAACTGAAAACATTTGGTTCTGCATACTAGACTATTTGTCAAATACAACGGCGGATATCATGTTAATTGTAATTATCCCATCACCATTTATTTCACATCAGATCAGTAGCTTTATTTGTTTATTTTTTTTATTCAGTAACCAATCCAATAAGTGAATAAATAAATACAAAGTTACATTTATTGGGCGACGGTTGCAACCAATCATATAAAGACTATGGCAGAGAGCCTGACGCAAATAATTTTATATTCTTTCTTTGTCCTATTATCGTTTGCAAAT
Source organism: Schistosoma turkestanicum (assembly GCA_944470395.2). NCBI lineage: Eukaryota > Metazoa > Platyhelminthes > Trematoda > Strigeidida > Schistosomatidae > Schistosoma > Schistosoma turkestanicum. The sequence continues at coordinate 48,204,603 of OX103971.1, forward strand.
TTAATACTCTTAGTTAGTATTCTAGTTATTTCCCATTGTAATGTCGGTTGATTCCCTTCTGATATGGATTTTTTTTTAAAAATCTGTTACACACAAATTTATTTATTTAAGTTGACATTCATGGTAGATTGTTTTGAATTAGCTAAGCTGCATCAAAATAGTAGCGCAAATAGATTTATAGACGATAACATGTATTATATCGTTTAAAAAAGCATTGTTTCTATTGAATTGAGTAAATTCATGAATTAAAAACTGAAGGCTTGCATTTTATTGAATGCTAACCCAGTATTTAGTAGATTAAATGTCTAGAGTTAATCAGTCACTTCAACTTAGGTCTATTCCTGACCTCCGTAACATTTAATATATTCTAAAATCTTCCAATCTGATAGTTATCAAGTGACTAACTTCGTGAGTTGACAAGGTCAATTGACGATTGAGCTGTAACTCGGGTAGATTGGATTAGTTCATTTGTCCATAGGCTTGAGACATGACTTATGGGCTTGACATGAATGCACTACGAGATAAGTATTTAAATCGTTGATCTGACTCCGTGGTTTAAAGATTATACTCTTATTCTATTTACGAAGATTAGAACACGTACTGCTGAGCCGTCCACAAAGTTTCTAATTGTCAGCAGATATCTAATTTACATCAGTTCGTGATGTCAGTAATAAAACTGATCAATAGTTTGAACTGTTTTAAACAATATAAAGAAAGACTTAATTTTTTTCAAACACCCGATAAGAATAAGAATATTCCTTGGAAATGCGTTTTTTTTTCATCAGTGATTATTATACAACGGAAATCTTAAATAATTATATATTATAAATATTCCAGTTAAATATAGATCACTTTTCTAAAAGTGAATATAATAATTATTTGACTAGGTCAAATGAAAGATAAAATAAATTTGAAGTCTTTTTGGATCAGCATCTTGAAATTCCTTATCCGTTGAAAATAGCCCAGTAATAATATTAGCTGTTTCCAACACATAATTTATAAAATCCGGTCACTTCGAATCAACATCATAAATATGCATTGTTTTAAAGTCTTTTTTTTACTCTCCGACATACAAACAACCATTTCATGATAATCCTCATTAAATATCACACAAAACTTTTCGTACTTACATGGATTATGGTTCTTGTATTGTGTTAAGAAAGATTTTGGAATTATTCATAGGGATCGCTTTATTTTTAAAATTCATATTCGTCAAGTTCAAATCCCATAATTTTCATACTCAGCACCACTATATTGCCTTAGTAGTTTACTCAATTTTCAGGTAATTGTAAAAATCATTTTTATAAATTGTTATACATATTCATTTACTCATTTATTCAATTCAGCCACATAAATATGTCGAAATAAAGAAACATTATGTTACAGCTGTATTTGATCGACATAACTTTTACTTCCTGGTAAATATAACACCTGAATGTTTGATCACTATCTAGCTACTTACATGTTGAATATGATCTTTTTTATTGTACATTAATTCGATAGAAAAAAGCAGGTTTGAAATAAATCATGTTACCTTCATAAATGTCATAGCAAAAGGAAAACAGAACTGTTTCTGGAATGTTAATGCTGTTATCGCTCCTCTTGATATCAGTTAGATTTATTAATATTACTCTATCTACAGTAACATATTAAAATATGAACCTGTGAAACTCAATACTATCAGTATTACAGTCTAGAATAACTTGAAATTTCTTACAAAACAGTATGTTAATACGAAAATAAGGATTTCACAACTGATTGACAAATAAAGTATATTAAGAGTGTTTAATCATCTAATAATTCTTCTAAAATCATGGCGATACTTGTTTTTCACTGTATCTGCTCCTGATTATTTTTCCTATCAATCTGTGTTGACTATAGAACCAAAACTTTAGTAATACTCAATGATGTAAGTTTATTATATTTTAGATTATGCATCAGAGTGTAATACAAGTCGTGGATTATTTCCGATATGAGATTTGTTAGCTTATGTTGTTGGTAATGCTCAAAACGCTAATCATCTATCCGTTGAGATTTTAAGTCATAATCTGTTCATTATTATTTTATTGGTGAAATTAACATATATTCTAGTCACAAATACTATAAACTTGAGTGCGACCATGTAATACTTGAATAAAATCTGTTGAATTTATTATATCTAGCTGATAAGTCAAATATTGGGTGAAACGTTTTTTATTCTACTGTTACTTACAGTCCATATTAAAATAATAAATATTAAGTTGATAAATTCTGTGAATGTAAATAAAAATGTTTATTTACATAGATCAAATTATTGCTGCTTTTAATGCTAGGCAAAGCATAAATTTATTACTTTGTCATTACAGTACGGTTCATCTCATTTACGGATTCGTTATATATACAGCTATATAAGCTGTAAATACAAATGTCAAGACAGTTCTACTGTATGGAGCGGAAACATGGAGAACTACCAAAGCCATCATTCAGAAGATACAAGTGTTTATTAACAGCTGTCTACGCAAAATACTTCGTATTCGTTGGCCAGACACCATCAGCAACAACGAACTGTGGGAGAGAACAAGTCAGATTCCAGTGGAGGAGACAAGCCCTCAAATGGAACCCTCAAGGCAAAAGGAAAAGAGGAAGGCCAAAGAACACACTACGCCGAGAAATAGAGAAAGATATGAGAGGAATGAACAAACATTGGACAGAACTGGAGAGGGAAGCCCAGGACAGAGTTGGTTGGAGAAAACTGGTGGGCGGCCTATGCTCCATTGGGGGTAACAGGCGTAAGTAAGTAAGTAAGTAAATATAAGCTGTAACATATGTTCCTGAAGGTTCTACCATGCTAGGCAGGTCGATTGGAGAACGATGAGACTAAAAGCAGCTACTCAAAGTCTGAGGGTGAAGTCGTACTACTGACTGTAGAGGGGTGTGAAAACAGTGAGGTGTTTACCTTGGAAAACCAGTATCTGCAGCGATGCTGCCCTCTCACATGGAAGGAAGGTTTAGAAAAGGTTGACCCTAAAAATTTCACACCTCACCATACCTCACGGATTTCCGTCTCCGTCAGTAAGGGTGCCCACTAAAGGCTTTTAAGAGCGGAGCAAATACTCAAAAAGCCTTACATAAAATGGCAGTACTTGAACGGCTCTAGGCAGTTGTCCGTTGGAGAGCTCTATGTCAATAATATGCATTACTCAAACGTTTCGGCTTATGTAAACGTTTAAAAAGCAAAACGTCATCATTAAGTGTGAGGAATGGAAAGGAAATATGAAAATATTCTAATTACACGTAACTTCCTGTGAACATTATATTTTCTAGAAATAAATTAACTTCGGGAGCACCAAGTATACAGTCAGTAATTAATTGTCGAAATATTTTGAAAATAATGTCTAATTTTATTAGGCTTTGTTAATGCTTTTGTAACACCATCTGTAGCTCTTATTGTGCCAAACAAATTATTTTCGGCCTTCAAGAATGAAGTTGTGAAATTGTTTTGATTGCTGTACATTTGCATACCGACATTCCTTTGAAATAGTGAAAGTGAGAAAAATTGAATGATGGAGGCAAAACCTTATTAAATGCAAAATTTTATCAAAAAAAATATTTAGAGAAATGAGTAGAAAAAATTTTAAACTCTAAATGACAACCGATATAGTTGGAGTGTGTACAGCGAGTTAAAAAAAAATATAACCCTCCTTGGTCATTTAAAAACATGGGAATAAAAGTCCTGGCAAATTTCCTGTTGAAAATTTTTTTTAATATTTTGCTGTATTATAAAATGATTGAAGTAGACCATAAATAAAAATTAACTTGGATTGAAGCTCATAGGACAACACTTTCGGAGAATTTAGTAAAAAGGAAAATAAATAATTAAAACTAATAACTATTTGCATTGACTACCAGTTAAAGTAGATTTATTAAGAATATGCCATCCTGTTACAGTTGAGGCAAATGATTATTGTGAAATTTCCGGACGAAATGTTGAAAATGATCATATTATGTAGCATAAATAATAACGAACTCTAGAATTTTATTTTTCATTTACTGTTGTAGTGTTTTAACCAATTTTGTGGGCATGTTTTAATATTAAACAAGGTTAAAATGATTAGCATAAATATGAATGTTTTGTAGAACAGTGATAATATTGCATAGATAACTAGTTGCTTTAAAGATCTGAACACAATCAACAGTGTATAAGAGACATAAACACTTATGTTTGTGAGTGGAAGACAAATAGATCAATACTTAGAGCTTTTGTACTTTTATTGATTTACAACGGACTTTGAAGTTTCATTTTTTGTTGTTGTTTGTACTGCAACTATGATTTATCTTGCACATAATTCATTTTTACAATTAGAGGGACTGCTTTTATCAGTAATTATTTTTGTGTTTAGTGATTAGCTTCAGCTTCATACTTTGACAATGATCAATATAAAACGTTACTGATAGCCAGTATCAAAAAATATTCAGCATAGAATTGTCCTAATACAACAGAAATATCATTGTGCAATTATATATATATATATATATATATATATATATATATATATCAACATAATATAATAGTTTCTATTATGTAGTCAATCTGTCAACAACTGTATAACAGCTTGTATATCAATCAGTCACTTTATTAGTAAAAGATTGATATGCTGACAAAAACTGTGTTAATAGATCATTTAAAAGCTTTCGGTTTTGTTTATTTCACTCAATGAATTACCAAAAAATTATACTGATATTATGATTGCGAACAAACACCTAAAAAAAGAACGCATTATACAAAGCACAATCAAATGCATTAAAAAATATACAAGATATTCCATAAACATTCATTGTGATGGGAACATTTTTACAAACTGTGAAAAAATCAATAGCGTCAAAACATTATGATAATAATTTCTATCTTCAATAACAAATGACACAGTTACTTTACAAATCCACGTTCGGATTGATGGAGATTGCCGATATTTAGTATATGGTTTTCGTTAACAACAGAAAACTTGCATTGAACTAAAGCTTCTCGTTATATGAACTGATCTACACAACAGTATTAAAGTATAGTATATATTAACATAAAGTAAATATTTGTGTACGAGCATACATGTTTGATATGAGAAAGAAATGATTACGTAGTCTTGTAATGTTACATGTAATAAAATGACACGCCAGTTCAAAAATGTAACTTTTCGAGTGTACAGCAATACGTTTATTTAGAATACATGGGATCGCTAAAGGCTCAGATATATATTGATGTTTATAAGTTGCAACTAAGACAACAGTTTTTTTTCTTAAAATAATATGTTTTTGAAGATGGAGAAATTCGAACATGTTAAAGACCATTATATACTCAGTCAGTATGCTTGGTATTGATCTGTTTATTCATAAGTTGAAGACAATTGAAAAATCATTGAAAACCAGCGACATTTGAACGGATGTAGAAGATCAAAGTCACAAATATTCACCACTAAGGAGAATAAATAAAACAGACATGATTTTCCTTATGCCCCCAACGATTTGGAAGGCAGCTCCAGTTCGGGTATAAAACCATCGAACAATAACTAGACCCGACGAAGAATTCAAGTTATTCGATTTAATATAAATTTTCAATTCATTTTTAAATGATTGCATTGAAAGACATGACCCGACAATGATTGTTTTCACTTCATTACAGTCCAACTGTGTAAATATTAGAATTAATTTCCCACTTTACATTTGTTTTAACCAGGTAGTTTAATTTTATTGATGTGCACATGTAACTAATAATCCAATTTCACCACAAATCTAAACAAGGTAGAACTGAAGTCGAAATATCACATCAATTACTATGTGGTGGGCAATGTATCACTAGTCTCGTGACGGTCCAACGTGTTCCTAGACTTCGTAATTTGCTTGTCCAGTCAATCGCTACTAAGTGGCGCCTGACGGTTTTAAATCAGAAGGTGAACGAACACGAAGAATTTATAGTCAGACAAAAATACGACAGACGTGTGATAAGTGACATAGGCATGCATATACATCAATAAAGGCGACGAATGATTGACAATTTCAAAACATTAGTGGGACGAGTCATGTGAGCTAGACATTGAATGACCCAATACAACTAAATTTTTTCCTTAATTTATATTATGACACGACAAAAAGCAATCACATTAAAATAACTGTCCCTAAGATGCATAACTGTACCACGAGAAAAATCGTAGTAGCACAAATAGTGCATAACAACTAAGGTTAAAACATTTTATAATGTCACTACAATTTTCATAGAAATGTAATTTCAAGTTTTCTTATATTTTATGCCTACAAATATATACTATGATAAAATGTATAGTATATAATAAAGATTATAAAAGTAATTTCTATTTTCTGATGATGCTGGTCTGGATAGTGAAGTTTCATCGTTGCATGAGGATAGAATTAACATCATGGCAATGTTGGAAAGGTAACAACAGAAAATAAATATTATCAGCTTCATCATTTATTGTTTTACATATTATCATTTGCATCCTGTCATATATTCAACCTTTATGTGTTAAATACAAATCCGCTTCGATCTACTTATTTTTTGGTGTACAAATAACTAATGAAAATAACTAAGAATATTATCAGAGGTATGTGAAATTAGTCTTTGATTATCAACAATTGTAAACATGTGAAATTCCACATTATTCAAAATTGTATTCAAGATTTATTTCGAAATTTCTTGTATTGAGTGTGTTTTAAAGTATTAACATTTTGAATTTTATGGATTTACTGATTGAAAACAATACACCTGTCTATTTTTTCATCACTGAGCATCACACAAGACAAGTAAAGTGTATAATAAGACCTCAAAAACTTCACCAGTAAAGGTTTATTGCTCAGAAGGAAACTTCGATTGAAGTATGACACATAACCTTCTAATCTCAAACAAATTTTTTGTGATGAGAGAAAAGGCTAGGTTAAAAATGAAACATTCTTAGCTAGTGTGTACATGACAGGCGATTGATTATAGTGAAAGCTGGACAAAAATACTCACTGATGCAAATATATTCAATATAATGCACTCATTTGTAGAATAGGAGTGTTCACGAGCTCTCATTATCGGTCGTCCGTAGCCAGTATGGGGTATGAAAATTGAAAAAATGTCTGTTATATCATTCTAACTTGAGAAAATATAGTTGGTGAAAACAGTATTTCCTTTCAATATTCAACTGAAAAATACAAGAAATCCTATATATGTTTCATGGAATTTCACTGGTTCTTCAATAATTAGACTGTATTGAAGAGTCGACATTAGAGTAGTTAATAATAAAATTTAGGTTCAGACATTACTTATTCAACACAGAATGAATATTTGAACAATAATAAAACCATTTAGGAAAAAGAGTTAACAATGATTATTTGATCACAGTGGTTCACACTATGGTAACAAAAGATTTATCTGCAACTGGAGTTATGGAGATTAGTGTTTTTACACATTTGAAATCATCATCATCACATTTGATTTCATTTTATACATTAATTTAAATTTGTTTGACTAGAATAATTCGATCCGTAGTTTATAGTTACGTTACCAATTATAATTTTAGGCTGTTTCCAGCTTTTGAGAAACCTTGAAATATGATGAATTCATTTTACTTTGCAAACTCTGTTATTCTTGTGCTATTATCTCTAATATCTGGTTCTCTGCGTTACTCAGTCAGCTGCTTCTGATTACGCAGTCAGTCAGTTGCAACGTAGAACTTCGTACGTATGTACATAAGTTCATGTTGCCATACCACATTATTAGCACAGAAACGCAAATGTCAAATCAAATCCCATAGTGATAAAGATAGTAGAGGTATTAATGTTAATAAAGAAGACTAGGGTTTGAAGATATTATTCAGAAAATATAATTCAGTGAGATAAGGTTAGAAAGACAAAGGTAGAGGTGCTGGCTAATCCAGAAGATTAGGATTTGAGAGAGCTCAAAGAGTGGATGCACTTGCGCCATTGCAAACGATTTTGAGCCATGTCGTTCAAGGTCTCTAACCATCGACGTCTTTCGTCTCGCGGACCCCAACCAGGTAGTCTACATCTACCAACATGACTCAGTCCACTTGTCAAAGACTTCATGGATTTGTGCCATGTTTTGGTCTGGCCGCCCCTAACTTTCTTCCAACCTACTCCTACGCCACAAAACATAGCTCGTCGAGGCAGTCGGTGGTTAGGCATACGTAACACATGTCCCAGCCACCTCAACTGATGAAGTTTCACCACTTCATCGATTGATCTGCCATCCTTACCTAGTACTCGTTTCCTAACGACAGCATTGCTTACTCGGCTGTCCCACGATATACGAGCAATGCTTCTTAAACATCTATGATCGAATATTAGTAACCTACGAACATCTTCTACTCTTAACGGCCATGTTTCACAGCCATATAAGAAAACGGAACGAACTGCTGCGCAGTACACCCGCCCTTTGGTTAGCGAACGGATATCACGCCTACGCCATAAGTGACGCAGGTTGGCAAAGGCCAATCGAGCCTTCTGTATCCGTGCTGAGATTTCGTCAGTCACCAGACCGTCAGCACTGATGAGACTCCCCAGATAAGTGAAGTGATCAACACGCTCGACTACTTCACTCCCTATCACTAGTTCAGGTGCTGATGCAACCCAGTCTTGAAGCAACATTTTGCATTTCGAGGGGTAAAACCGCATCCCGAACATGCTCGCATTGTTGCTTAGGGTAGTCAGAAGACTCTGCATTTTGTCAGCGTCTTCACCGAATAGAACTATGTCATCGGCATATTCTAGATCAGTAAGCGACTTTCCTGGTAGAAGGTCAACCCCTGAAAAATCTGACGAGCTTAATGTTAACTCTAAGAGGATGTCTACGACAAAGTTGAACAAGAATGGAGAGAGTGGACAGCCCTGACGGACACCACTTGATGTAGAGAATTCAGATGACAGTTCGCCATATGCTCTCACCCGACCAGTGGTGTTCGAGTAGAGTGCTTGTATAAGGTTAATGTACTTCTTTGGTACACCTTTCAATGACAGACACTGCCACAGAACCTCACGATCCACTGAGTCGAATGCCGCCTTAAGGTCCAGGAACACGACTATTGTCGGACGTCTAAATGTGTGTCTGTGTTCCAGGACCTGTCGTAATGTGAAGATGTGGTCTATACAACCACGTCCAGGTCGAAAACCAGCCTGGTTTTCTCGAGTCTGCTCTTCGCGAGCTCTAGTTAGACGTCTAAGTATAATCGAGGCTAACAATTTAGAAACTATATTAGTTAAACTTATTCCCCTGTGATTGTCACAAGAGGACTTCTGTCCTTTCTTGTAGATTGGGACAATTAGCGACTGAGACCAGTCAGATGGGATTACGTCCATTTCACAGATTCTACCTAGGATCTCGGTCAGTCTAACCGTTAAAACTGGACCACCATCCTTAAACATCTCAGGGGTAAGCCTATCAGGACCTGCCGCTCTACCTCCCCTTAGATTTCCTATAGCTTTCTCAACTTCATGTAAACTGGGAGGACTTGAATCGATTTGCCATTCAGGATGACTGGTGATCGTGGGCAACCGAAGTGTGGCTGAAGGCCAGTTGAACTGATCCCTAAAGTGTTCTGCCCATCGGTCCAGCCTCCTAGATTGAGAATGGATAATAAGACCATCCTTTTCCGAGATAGTCTCACTCACATTCGGGTTCCTAATACCGGTTTCTTTAATAAGGCGGAAAAGTTGTCTAGTGTTGCCGATCGCCGCTGCCTTTTCCATCGCTTTTGCTTTCGCCACCCACCACTGTTCACGGTCGTTACGTAGGCTTTTTATAAGTCTGCGCCTAAGCTGACTACGCTCTTCATCATGTTCAGAGTCAGGTGGGATGCGTTTTCGAGCATCCATCAGTTCGGTGGATGCGACTGAAATCCACTGCTTCATCCTAGCATTATGGTTTACCTTGCTAGCAGATACCATTGCTGTTTCCACAGCCTTCTTGATATGATTCCAACCTGCTTCAGGATGGGAATCACTTGCATGGCCGCCTAACTGTTTTTCTAGTTCCTCCTGAAATATTTTCTTAGCTTGATTATCATCAAGTAAAGCCCTAGGAGGCTTCCTTACGGTGTCTTTCCTACGTCCAGCAAGCCTCAAACAAATACGTGCTCGCACTAGGGCATGATCTGAATCTAAACATGTGCCCCAGAACGAGCGACAGTCCTCTATCGAACCCCTCCATCGGTGGCTGATGGCGATATGATCTAGTTGTGTCCAACGTTGAGACGACTTTGGAGGTCGCCAGGTCAAAAGGTGTTTTTCCTTATGCTTAAAATTAGTGTTTGCTAGAAATAGTTGGTTATCTGAGCACAGTTGCAACAGACGGTCGCCATTGTCTGTTCTTTGAGCCGCGAGACCGTAACATCCACCTAGGTGTCTTTCATTTTCACTCAGTCTACCTACTTGTGCATTGAAGTCACCAGCCATTATAACTATATCAGAGCGCTTAACTTTTTGGAGGAGGTCCGAAAGCTTTCTGTAAAACTCATCTTTTACATCATCTGGGCTGCAGTCAGTGGGGGCGTAGGCTGATATGACGAAGAGGCAACGGCGAGTGTCCCTATCTTTCCGAGTCCTTACTGTCCCGTTCAGTCGGACGGCGCACAAGCGACTATCTACAGGGATCCAGTCAAGGAGAGATTGTTCTGCCCTACGACTCAATGCTATACCTACACCGGCGAGGCCCCTAGAAGCAGCATCAGGGCTACCGGATACACGAAGAGTAAATCGAGCTGCTTCTTTATCTTGACATGGTGAGGTCAAATGAGTGATGCTACTCGGATCCTGTATGCGCGTTTCCGAGACGCAGCACACATCGATGGAACGAGATTCTAAAGTCCTAGCTAATGATGCCTGTTGCCCTATTTGACACAATGTCCGTACATTGAATGCTCCAACATGTAGTTTGGAACGGGGTTTAAGGAGACCAGGAACGACGTTTCGCAAACTCGCATCGTTTGCATTAGCTGTGCACTGTAATAAATGAATGTGAGAAGAGTTAGTTGTGGAGATAAGAGAGGTATTAGGGAATTTAGGAAGGATTTGATTTTGAACAATTTGGTCTCGTGTGCTGTTATGGGTATGAGGGCGGTTATCACTTCCCGGCTGCCCACACCGTGGAAGGTTGTTTCTTGACGAACCTGAAAAGGAAGATGGATTAGTGTTGGTGCGTGACCGCAGAGTCCAAGAGACAACTGCTTGAGGCCGGTCACGCACGGCCTTTTTATGAAACGTTGTTTGAGGATTAGCTCCGTTCTTAAAGGCCCTTAGTGGGCACCCTTACCCGAGGAGACGGAAATCCGTGAGGTAGGGGAGGTGTGACATTTTTAGGGTCGACCTTTTCTAACCCTTCCTTCCTTGTGAGAAGGCAGCATCGCTGCAGATGCTGGTCGTCCGAGGGAAACACCTTACTGCTGTCACACCCCTCTGCAGTCAGCAGTACGACTTCGCCCTCAGACCTTGAGTAGCTGCTTTTAGTCTCATCGTTCTACAATCGACCTGCCTGGCATGGTAGGACCTGCAGGAACATGTGTTCCAGCCAGTATAGCTCGGTTGGGTCATCACGATAGGCAAGCCCGACCACCACGTCAAGGTAGCAGCTTCGGTCGGGGATTACGCACATAGACAGAACATATTCCAATATGTTTCGTTTGTACCACCTAAGAATTTCCTAAACGTTTGAATACTGATTACTTGGTGGATTAGATTTTAGGCGACTAACAGTTAGCGCAATATATGAATCTACTGTGTCCTTTAATTAATAGATTCGTAAATTATTCACCGAATACTTTTACTTTTACTTACCTTGATACATTATAAAAAGTAAACATTTTAAAACCTGAGGTATCTTTTGATGATTACGTTACTTCATAATGAAGATTATTCGAAATGGACAACATAAGTATTGTCAAATTCTAAGAGAATGAGAAATTACTTTAAACCACTAAAATTTGAAACTAACAACCTGAATTTCAATCTTCTGAATGAACAGTACTGAGCATCCACATATCTCAGATGATGCAAAATTATCTACAACACTGTTACCTAAACTTTTTGAGTTATTTACTCAGTATTCTAGTAAACAATTATTATTAATCAAACATGTTAACCACTAAAATTGATGATAAATGTAATCACAACATCAAATATAATGCATCCTGTTAGTGTTCTATAAGTTTATTTCCCAGTAAAAAGTTTAATATACCTACAGTAAGACAAGTTATATCTAAATATGGTCTATGAACTTTTTATTTTTAAATAGTAGAATTATAAAAATTACACTATTTATTTAAAGTACGGATATATAGGGAAGGATTCGCATTTCTCGTAAAACCTATGTTCAGTGACCATCTCTTCTTTTGTAAAACTAATCAAATTATTAAACTCGACGTAGCTTACTAAATGAAGGAACCGTCATGAAAGAGTAAGTATAAATTTGACTCAACCTGGAAATATCTATTTTTAAATTGGTAATGTATAACATTATTATGACTGACGCATAATTGAAAGATTTTATAAACTATTTTCATTACATCTATCTGAAAAACAATATGAGAATTAAGATATTCACAGGTGCTTCAATTCCGTGAAACTAAATAAAATACACTTTTATTACATATTGTACATGAGTTAGTTTTATGTTTTGTACTTGATGTAGCGATAAAACCACTGTACTAATGACACCCGAACGTTAGACCCCTCCATTCAAAAATAAGAAGACGGAAGACGTTGGAGAACGCTTATTGTCAGAATCAAAAATATACAATCAAACATGCGTATTTATACAATTATATAAATGTCGTTAAATATTTTGAACATGAATCAAATAGTTCATCATGAACATTAATCATATAGTTCATCATTAATGAAATAGTTTATCATGAACATTAATTAAATAGTTCATCAATCCACAATGTGCGTGGCTTTCTTCTCGATTGGCTATCCCAACAGTTAGAAAAAGAGAAAACAATTAAACAGATCAATTAATTAGCTTCAAAACAAAATTTAAGATATAAGTGGTACTAAGACTTGGAACCTATTGCCGAAACTTCTCTTAGATTAATAGAATTTATTAGGATCCCAAAGAAAGCCTGTATCGAAATTTCGTGACCTTGTTTCATCAGTTGTTCAGCATTTATTTGGTTTTTGTTTCGTCTTGGTCCCTATCAAACTATATCAACTACTCTCTTTGGCTTCACATCTTTCAGGAATCGTCTGAACCTTTAACTGATGCAGATGTAATAGATTTGGTTCTCTGTAGCGTTCTCTGGTGGAACGTATTTGGCCTTGTGTGTTCCTGTTGACAATTCTGTTGAAGGCAGACACGTCTGTAGATTTTTCACCGGTCTTACCTTTCTCTCAGTCATTGTTGTCCCATGATATCTTCATCTTCGGTGTTGTTCATTCTGATCGTGATGGCTTTGTATGTCGTCGGAATGGTCATGTCCTTTCCTGGTCATTTCCCAACAATCGTCTGTAGCCTCCATAAAACTGAAATGAACATTTCTGACAGATATTCTTAGCAAATTTGTTTTCTACGGGATTGGGTTGCTGCTCAACCCTCCCCCTTTATCAAGGTTTAAAACTAGTAGTAGCTCCAGAAGAGCTCCGCGGAGAGCTTAAAACTGTATTCACACAGAAGGTATTTTAAAAGTGTTCTTAATAATTAGAATCCACCACTTATTTTGGGATACAATAACACTTTTTCCCATCCATCACATATGTGATGCCTAAATTTTAATGTATTTTTCTCCCGTTTTGTCAATTAAAATATTTCAAGGGTCTCTAGTTTTTCTGTTTGAGCTTCCATTCATTATAGCTAGCACGTACATATGTTCTGCTTTCATAACTATACAGTTCACACGAGTCTAAAACAGGTGAGTATTCTAACGCTTGTAAAAGTAGGTGATCTTAACTATTGTGTAGATATCAGTTCGTAAAAGCAATTCGTGATGAATAAGATATTCTATAGATTTTCGATGCTGGATAAACGGATAAATAATAACCGATATCAAAAAATAATGCGGAAGTATAATTCATTATTATTGGTAGTTGGAATCTTGCGATTAATACGTGGAACTGTAAGTGATCAGTCTCATTTGGCATATTTGAATCCTGTGCGGATTACCTCGATATAGCCATTAGGTCCTAAGCACTAGAATCAGAGATGAACAGTTGCTAATACACGATAATGACTGTCTGGACTCACTAGCTAAGTAGATAACAGGATGGTCTTTAAACGGATGATACTGGGAGTGAAATCAGTTTTGGGGTGCAGGTGCATCCAACTGACGATTTATAAATGTGACGAGATGCTTTTCCTGAGTTCGATGGCTTGCTATCATCCATTTGTGCTTATAATATGGAAATAATTTGATCTTTCACGTGTGCCGACCTTTACTAAAATACAGACATAGCTTCAAGAATATGTGGTATTTTATTTTAGAAATGGTAAAAAGAAATAAAGTTATCGACTTTCCAGTCTCTAGTTATCATATTAATGGCATTAAAGTGAATAAACAATAGTAGATGTATAATGTACTGTGTAAGGCTTATCAACCTTGGACTCACTAATCGCAACTGTTACAACGGACACAGATGCAGATGATTTCGGATGCATATTTAACAATTTAAGCTCAATATCCAATATTTTTTCATGACGTATTGATTATTTATTTAGTACAGTTTTATGAATTCAAAGTAAAATATTTTTGATATTATTCACTGCTATTATTTCATGGGAACAAAAATACATGTATAAAATTGAAATATGGGGGAAATAACATGGATTTTGAAAAGAAATGAAAGGAAGTAGATATAATGGGATTTTATCCCTAATGTGAAATCATAAATATCAAAAATAACTGAAAAAAGTGACTATAAGTTTAATAGGTAACTGGAATAAAATTTTTTTATTGATAATGAGGGATTACTGACGTCTATTTATGGTTAACAACACTCCAATAGAAGCTTTCAGGTTGAATGTTATTTTATAAAAACTACATTACTTGATAATCTTTGTTGTCACAATCGAAATTAACAAAGAAGTTTGATTCTAAAAAAAATATATATATCATGTTATTTCCGACAACTTAATTTCTGTTTGTATGAAAACATAAATTAATTTGCATTCCACGATTTCATAAATAAATCAAGTAAAATAGTTTGAAAGATTTTTTTTGGGGTATCTATCACTTATTTTCTAGCAAACATGTGAAAATATATTTATTTGACCTATTTGGACAGTCGCATTTCACTGTGTTAGTTTTACCAGATAATTTCAATCGTTCAGATTGTGACTCGAGATTTTCTTTCTAAATGTTTGTCATATAATGGTAAGAATCAGATTTGTCTACAGTATTTATGTTTACTTACTGATTTCCTTGTTCTAATAGCAGTGTTTTATGCAAATATTACAGTGTTAGCATTAACTTATTAAATTTTGATTTTTTTTAGTGTCTGTAAGATACAATTTAATTTATGAAGTAGAACTGTCATTTCAATAAAATTTTGTTCATTTGAACCGCGAATGCAGGGTCGTGAATGAGCACTGCTGAAGAATCCTAAAATTAAACAAAATGACTATTCAGCGATCCCAAGTTTTCAAAGCTCGTTTAATCGACATCAGTGTGTGATTTGAAGTATTTGTTTGTTTATTCCAACACACATCTTATTAATTTTTTTTTAATTCTTCTTATCTGATTTTTTTTTCATAAAATTACTATATTAAATCCTTTAATAGTTAGGATTTTAAAAAATTGTCCAAGTAGTGTTTTTTTAATCCTTATCTACGTATACATAAGTAATTTTCATCTAAAAAAATATGTCTAAAATCTTCATTCATACTTAAAAGTGAATACACATTAGGATACAGTATATTTAAACAGGTTAATGAACATAATTCGCTTTTAAAACAATTAAAAAATACTGAAATATGTTATAGTATGAGTACAAATATGAACTAACTCGTGATTATAATCAGCTTAATGGTGTAGTAAATTATTTGATTCAGTCCACGTAGAACTCAGTAAATTTAATTTTAAAATATATATATATATATATATATATATATATATATTTCTAATTATTATGCATAAATTATATTTCCTTTAGTACTATCTTGTGTAGTTTTACAGAGGAAACAAGATATAGTCATAGTATTAATAAAATATCAGGCCATTATATTACTGATATTTTATTTAATTTAACTACCAAAACAGAAAAACCGATGTTAAAAATTCATGTGATCTAAGAATTGTCGCCCATTTTCTTTAGTGCTGTCTCAAACTAAAAAAAAACCAACATTATTCCATAAATTCATATTAGTTCAGGATTAATAATGATAAAAAAATGATTATTTCATTTCTTTTATTCTGGTATTTCTTTCTTCGCTCAACAAACCAATTCAATGGCTAATGATGTAAAAAAGTGTTTCTTATTTTTTAAATTTAAATTTCTTACAAGTAGCTGATTTTGGCGGAATTATATAAGAATATTTAAATATAAAGTTTTGGCCAACAAAAAAAACGTTAATCTGTTTCAAATGATGTTATCTTATACTTTATTGCATAATATTCATATTGGTTTTTGTATCAAGCTATCTGTCTGAATATTAGAATAGTATTAAAATAGAAGAATATTAATCTTATTCCAGATTCAATAACTACTTTAATTTGTTTTAATAATTCATTACAAACAAATATGCAATCATATTAATATTCGAAATAAACATTTGGTTGTAAAACAACATTTCTTATATGAAACAGATCCGTTATACTTAAAGTGACAACAACATTTATGTAAAGCCATACTATTTGTTGTTTGGTCATGTTGTATCTTAAATATTAGCCCCAAACAATAGACACACTATGAACATCCAATCTAATAGTTAATTATTTAATGTCACTGAACAGTCAAAATTTTGTTGTCTTGTCCTTACAGAAATTTGATAATTCATCAAGAGCAAACGATTGAAATCAACAATACCAGAAGCTTCGTTTATCGTTTGCTGAAAAACAATGAATACCATACCGAATTCATTTAAAATAACATTTGTTCACCAAAACTGATTTGGAGATTTAAAGTTTTAAAAATAGAGATCAATAAATAACAAAAAGAGTTATTACATCTCAATTGTTACATACAAAAGAATCAGTTCTAGTTTGTCTTTTATTGATTGGCATTTCCAAACTCTGATCATTTCATTTATTTGAATTTCAACTTTAGTGATACGATATTTTGTGTAGATAAGGTAGTAGTGTTAATAAAAACATAATCACAACAGCTGAATGTAAAACTTGATGTTGTTTTATTAGTTGAAATAAGCGTAGTTGCTTGATATTTTCCAGTAATTCATTACTGACTGCAAAAATGTTGGCAATGTTTATGATCACAAACAGTAATTGAATATCATGAAATATTTATTATTTCTTGCAACCTAATAATGATCCATCATTTCAAATAATAGTAATTCCCTAATCAAATTTCCTATTAACTTAGATGGGTTTTATTTCTCCACATAGTTTTTCACCTAAAGAGATGACTATATCTATTGATAAGTATAATTAAGAAATGACCAATTCACAAAGAACGAAAAGAATTAAACACTGTTTTTTATCTGTTTATCATTATTTTAAAAAAAAACTATACGTTGAAACTCAACATCTGCATTTATCAGGAGTTAGAAAGTACAAATTTGAAATTAAATTAGCATTTAGTTAGTAAATGAAATTAATCAATTTTAATGTAATTAAGTGAATTAAAAACCGACTTTTACTATAATGATAATTCATTATTAAATAACATTATTTATTAATGTTTCAGAAAGTGATTTCATGAAAATCATTTCAGGTAATGACATTCAATATTAATGAGGAAACGCTTCCTACTTAAGATTCAGGAAGCATTTGTACTAACAAAATGTGTTAACAGAACCTTGAAATAAAGCTAAAAATTTAATTTCGATAGATTTATTTTTTTTTATTGCATCCAGTCATTAACCTGATGAATTTTGTCTAGTTGGTGATGAAATGTTTAATGAATGAAGAATGATGAATAAAGTTATGTGAAAAGATAATAATTCTTAACTATACTCTTGATCAGTTAAATAACAATAGTTCTACGTTGAATACCTTGAGGAGGCTCCTTGATTACTTTAATGAAAGCAAAATTCAGTTTACGCTGGATACCACTTTGATTTAAATGGTGCTTGATTACTGGGTATCATTTCCTAATCATTACTATTAATAATTAAGACAAAATATAGGAAAATGTTATCTACAAGGGTAATCAATCATCACAAGCCTTAATTTCTTTTTTAGATTCGTCGGTCAGTGAGAAAAAAAAACATTTTACTTCCCGTCAATAAATTTATTTTCATTTAGAGGCTCGATATGTCAATCATATAATTGTACTAAAAATATGATATCAGTAAACAGTTCATACACATGACAATTAATTGCATACAAAATTTTGAAAATAACACTAGATTATTGCCTTGTGAATGTATATTTTAGTTCAAAAGCTTTTTTTCGCTTAAACGCAAATCACCTACTTTATAGACTGATTTCTTTACTGAACTGATCTAGAAGTATACAACGCTGATTAAGGATATTTTGTGTTTGTGTTACAGTAAGTTCTTCAAAAAATCAGCTTTATATTTTCTTGATAACATGAATTCTTTGACAATACTTGATTTTGAAATACACGTTTTTTGATTGTCTTGAATAGTTTGTTATAAGTTCACGAAAACGACAATACATGCTGATAGGGAAAATAGGTCACTTATTCTTCATGACCTATGTGAAGATTTACATCTTGTAATACAAAATTAACGGAGATGGAAGCTCTTAGTTTGAGTCTTTTTACAGTTATTATATGATTAACAGACATTTTGATTGAGTTGAGTACAAAGTGTATTTGACCTTATAGATAAATAGTCATTAATGAATTGAAATATTCTATCATGTCATTTATTTCTTAAGGTCTGTTATTCTGCAGCTACTAATTTGATACATGATTACATTGTTCGGGCTCAAAATTAAGGAGTCAGTGTAACATTGGGATGGTTAGACATGAGATTTCAGTATCAGACTCAGTTAAATTTTTTCTAACTGCTTTTAAGTATAATGGAACTACATATTCCGTGCCTTCAACTATAAGAAAGTTTATTCTGATTATGAAAAAATGTGACAAATTGTCCCTAAAGCTTTCGACTAGTGATCTAATCTAACTAAAAACTAGTCTAATAAGTACTTTTGCCTAACCATAAATGACTAAGTTTAGTTTAATATATACAGACAAACTAAGAAAATATCAAATTTCATAGAACATATGTTTAAAAGTCTAAACTGCATATAAAAGTTTAGCACTTTAAACCTATAAAATAAACCGGTTTCGTTATTTACATACTAAATTGGTATTTACTGATCATATATCCATCATTGAAGTATATTCTTCATTAGCCTCTTGTTTAAGTCTTTAAGTTATTTTACGGAGACTAGGTACTTCATTCATAGTTTTAGAATGATAATGCCGCCAATAAAATAGATTATCGTACTAGTGCGTATCAGTACTGGTCATTCTTAATATATGCATGCTGAATGTATGAGCATCATTTTTATTCCAGTTAGATCCTAGTTACATATAAAACTCGAAATGTTTTATGTAGCTTAAGAATGGCATATTTTCATATTGATCAATCTGTGCTCTTAACATTGTCTTTGATGAATTCGATAAGCATATAAACATTCAAGCTCCAAGACAAACCGAAGATCAATCATTTTGTGGAGACTACGCAAAAGTGCTAACATACATTAATTATATTTTTTTAAAAGTTTCCCTATGATACCTACAGAAAATAAACAGTCAACTTTGAAATTATGAGTATCAGATGGCATTGCCATAACTTTACGAAATACATTGCTTGTACATTTTTTATGTTCCATCTAAATGGCTTAACATTCAGTTTAGTGGACTTACTTTCAAAAGCATGCACTTTAATTTGACAAATAAAACAGTGAACACAAACAGTGAAAAATGTTGATTTCAAAAAACAACAATCTTCACAGGTTGACATGCTGACCACTGTCTTAAAAAAAAGTAAAGCATTTGATAGTTTTATTCACTTATAAAATCCTGGAGTAACAGTGACTGAACAATTGGCAATTGTTTTGTTTGTCGGGTAAACACTTCCTATAGTATAACTTATGCATCAATTAATTATTACACAACTTAAATTTTAGAAATGGATATGGGAAATATCATCGTTTTTATTAAATGCACAGCTGTAAGTAGAAAACGTTAGGAAAAAGAGAATGACAAGACATGTAATAATAGCTTATAAGCTAGTTGTCAAAATGTAATTCATATCCCATTCAAATGAATGAAATAATTTGCATTGTGTAATTGTTTTTATTGACAAATAATAACTATTTATGCATATATATTTAGATGTTTACGGATGATATGTCACAAAAACAGCTTATTAGTGTGTTGTATTACAATTTAAAGTGACGTAAATGATAGTACATTTTCCTGTCATCCCTTTATGAAAATATTTAGAACAAACAGTATCCAAATCACTAATACATCACACGATATTTGATAATGTTAGAAAATTATTATTATTCTAATTTATCAATCAGCAGTAAATATTTCTCGGACAAACCAAATGAATGGTATTTTCTTTTGTGTAGAAATGAATCCATGATAATGAAACTTTTTCTCTGAACATGAATATAATGATTTTATAGCCCCAGACTATACTAAACAATGAGATCATTGTAATAGATTTAGGGGATAGATCTAACAAAAAAGTGCTATTGAAAACACTTTATTCAATGAAATATATATATATATATATATATATATATATATATATATATATGCACACAATATTTTCACTAGCTCATTATGTTTCACAAAGTATTGTACTTACTTACCTACTTAATTAATTAATTAATCACTTAATTACTTAATTACACCTGCTACTGCAATCGAATAAAGGCCACCAACCATCGTTCTACAACCAGCTCTGTTTTGAGCCTTCCTTTTCAGTCCTACGCGATTCATTCATTTGGTGTCTCTTCCAGTTCTCGGCATAATGCGTTCCTTGGTCCACCTTTTTCCTTCGGATTTAGGGTCCCTTAGTTATGTCTTACATCTTGATGCAATAGAGTGATTTCCGCAATATGTATCCTATCCATCTCCAGCGCTTTTTCCTAATTGCTTCCTGTGATGGAATCTGGTTTGCTCTCTAGCACACTAGATTGTTGTTGATAGTATCTGGTCAGCGGATCGGCATTATCTTGTGCAGACAACTGTTTATTAATACCTGTATCTTTTTTAATAATGGCTTTTGTAGTTCTCCAAGTTTCCACTACATACATAAGAACTGTTTTAATGTTCATATTGTCACTGCTAACTGGCTATGTTGTTAGTTGACAGCTGTTTCAAACTACAGATGTTTTTCAGTAGTAGAAATACTGCTCTTACTTTGATAATCAGTAACTTTACATCTGCATTAGATCCACCTTGTTTACTATTGATGCCGACCAGATATGTAAGGGTTTCTACAACCTCCAAAGCTTTTTCTTCAAGAGTTATTTTGTTGGTGCATGCTGAACTGTATCTAAGGATCTGGCTTTTTCCTTTTTGTATGTTGAGACCTACTGCTGCTGAGGCTGACTCTAAGCTGGTCGTCTCCTCTTACTTTTGTTGTTGCGCGTGCGATAGAATAGCTAGATCAGCTACGAAGTTCATATCTTCCAGCTACATTTGAGTTATTGACTGTA
The DNA here is from genome assembly GCA_944470395.2 of Schistosoma turkestanicum. Lineage (NCBI taxonomy): Eukaryota > Metazoa > Platyhelminthes > Trematoda > Strigeidida > Schistosomatidae > Schistosoma > Schistosoma turkestanicum. The sequence goes on from OX103971.1 coordinate 48,226,409, forward strand.
TTTTATGCTTCCCCTCATGTTGACATCTTCATAATCCAGTCGACCACCAGGAGAAAGAGAAAAGGTCAGAGTAAGCAACCTTGCCTGACACCGGTCTTTACACTGAATGAGCCTGTCAGCTGTCTTTGATGCACAATCTTGCAAATTAATCCATTAAGAAAATTCTTTATCATGTTCACTGTCTTCTGAGGCACAATGTAGTGTCGAAGAAGCCTCCATAGTGTCCTATCCACGCTATCAAATGATTTCACGTAGTCAATGAAGTTGATGTAGAGAGGTGTTTTTACCCACCTGTTTCGCTGTTTTCGAATGTCGGTGATTACCTTGCCTGACTTAATTTTCACCGGTCGTTCTGGTTTACTATATTTTCCAGACAGCTTCTTTATTTAGTCGTATAATCACCCCATGTTTCCTTTTCTTGTAGGTTCTTCGTCAGTCGTTACTAGATCTTCCACATATTTAAGTTTGTTAGCTTTAACGGTTTTCTTCACTTGCTTGTTTGTTTCTGTGTATTCGACCTGCGACTTTTGTGTTCTTGTAAGTCTCCCATTAGTTTCTGTCTTTCTGCCCCTCATTTCTTGGGCATTATCCAGAGTATCAGTAGAGATTCACTCGTTATGATGGTCGTTCTTGTTGCCCAAAACCTCATGACCAGCTGAACTTAATGCTTCACTGATCCCTTTCTATGGTAGTTTCCTCTCCATCGAGTAGATAATGGATGGCCTTCAACTTATCTTGAATTCGCTGAGTTTACGAGTAATCCAAACAAAGGTTGTAATAAACTTGTGTGATGTTGTTCGCCCCGTTTAACAGTTTCATTTTGGCCATGATCAAGTAATGATATGAATCTATATCAGCTCCTCTCCTTGTTCTTACGTCTATTATCGCCCTACTGGACTTTTTATTGATGCAGATATGGTCGATTTGCTTCTGTGTAGTATAATCCAACCAAACCCATGAGGCGTTTTTGTGCTTGTGGAGGAATTAGGTCCCGCCTAGTTTCTTGAATGCACAAAGATTCATGAAGGTCTCACCGTTTTTGTTTCCTTCTCCCAGTCCGTGCCGTCCTATAATGTCTTCACATCGTGTTGTCCATCCCAACTTTGGCGTTTAGGTCTCCTATCAGAATGGTCAAATCCTTTGTTGGATATTTTTAAGGATTGATTGCCGCCGCTTACAATTCTGATCTTTATCCTCTTCATCGCTATCGTTGGTGGGCGCGTAGCTCTAAATGAATTTCATTGTAATCCCCTCTTTTTTCCATGAAAAATGCATTGATGATCCCGGATTCATGAAATTCCCATCTCATAAATTCTTTTTGAGCTACCCTGCTACCCCTTGTGTGTGAGGCATTTTATTCGTCATGGCCGGTGTACAATAGCATTTTCCTGAAACAAATATTTTTCGTCCAGCTTTATTCCACTTATTTACCAGCACACCAAATTGCATCTTTTCATACTCGCAGTAACTTCAATAGTTCTTGCCGTTTCTTTCATTGTGCCAACATTCTATGTACCTGTATTAATGATCGACTGATCCGGTTCTCAGAAGGAGACTCTCGAAGCAAATTGGCCTTGACGATGAGATGTCATAATTCTTCTAAATGAAGACCATCTAAATTTCGGGGTAGAGTTTGAATGTTTTAAGTTATTTTCCCTGGTGTGCACTGTTTTAGTTAGTTTGTTTTCTACCGGCTGAGATCACTGACCCTATACCCATTCCTCCTCCTTTATCCGGACTTGGGACCGCCAGTAATCCTAGAAGGTCTTTTAGCGGATTTTTACAAAAGTATTGTTAATTTACAATTCTAAGTAAGCTAAATTTGTTACAACAGTCATCATTTCAATATAAAAATTTATTTTCAACCAGTTCATATTAGATTCTTCATATAAATCAACAAGTCAAAATCGTTCCAATTGTTGTCAACAACATTATCTAAGCAACGATGAAAAATAAAGAGAAAGATTGGTAAGCAGTACAATAGAAACTTTTTAAAATCAACCGTCAGTTATTTAGAATAATTATATTCAACAAAACACAGTAATTTAACTATCAATCTTTAATGTGAACAGATTTAGTTTTAACATTAAGAACGGGATTTTTTTTCTTGATTGAAAGATGCTTCAGTAATAAAACAAAACATATGTAAAGATCCCAAAGTATTTTTGTTACTTTAAAACATCTACTTTATTCATCATAAGTCAAACAAGAATGCTTAGCGTATATATATATATATATATATATATATATATATATATATATATATATATAAACGGATATGAAAGGTAACACAAGTTAGACGAAAAGCAATCATTAGAATACCAGAAGTCAACATATTTGACGGTTTAACAACTCTTCATTTCAGTAATACTAATGATTGAATGCATATTTAATGAACATAAAACTGAATTGTAAAAAAGTAACATCGTTTATTATTATTACTATATCGCTTATTTACTAGATATTTTATAATACTTTTCAGTGATAGATTACAAAGTTTCAGTATTGTGACTAAAGTGAATAGTTTACATCGTAGGCTGATTCTTACGAGAAAACAAACAAAATAAACATCGAACTTGAACATCTGTCTTGAAACAGTTTGGATGCCTTCACCTGGGTGTATATACGAGATCATAAGAAATTGAACCCAAGATCTTCTAAACATAAATAAATCTAAAATATTCCATGCAAATTCAACCGTTAAGACATAATAAAATTTGTATATGATGGGGTCTTTATGAGTGTTTTACCTGGTTGCGTTGTAAGTTTACTTCCTGGAGATTTATCATACTAAGTCAAAATATTGTACTCTTGTTTCCGGCTGCAACTCAGATGAAATCGATGATTATAATCAAAGATTGGTGACTTCAGATAACAAAATTTATATTATTACAACTCTGAAAATCTTTTTCATAAAATTTATACATACATCATCTGTGTTAACGAGTAAAGAGTAAGTATAACATGATTTTAAGTTTATTTGCTTAAAAGATCTATAATAGGGTGCACGTAGAAGAATACTTAATTCTCACTATTTCTAAAGAAGAAATAATTTCATTCTCTGGTAACGGTAAAATTAGTCAGCATTTGTATTTCGGAATTTTCGCAAACCATTCAGTATTTTGAAGGGATAGAAGAGTACTTGCATGTTTCAGCCTTTGCACAAATTAATTAATTCATTCTTCTCGAGTTACTCATACGTCTTTCCACCTAGTCAGTTGTGCACTCACAAATTTGTTTGTTTTATTTTAGATGGCTGTGTGTTTTATTTGCTTTCTTATCGCATGTCTAGCTTATTTTCGTCTGACTATTCATACTTAGTCATGCTTCATCACATACAGTTAGTCCACTCGCCTTCTCCGCTCCACTTTTCTTCTCTTCGCCTTATATTGTTTGTCTTTTTAAATAATGTGTGAAATAAATTCATGTACAAAACCGCATTGAGCTTATTCACTGTCATTGCACGAATGGAGTTCACCTAAGAATAATTTGCGGGAATGAAAGCAGAGATTACCTTCATAGAATATTCAATCGTTGGTCTGAATCAGAGTCAGATTCCGAGTCACTAAATACTATATTCAACGGTAGTGCTTCTATTAAATTGGTAAATACACTCATGTTTTTTACAGCATCCCACTATTCTGAATTATGAACTGCTCTAGAGAACAATCACAGTAAACTTTTAATAGAATTTTTCAAATATTATATATTTTTGCTTTCAAATGTTACGTTTGTGTCAGTTATTGTTTATAATTTCAAGTTCTAGACACTAGTATTACAGCACAGCTTATCATCTACACATATGTTAAACTGGTAATAGGCTTCTTTGCATAAAAATAGATTTCTTTATTTACTTAATTTTTAGAACAAATCGAATAAATTTGTCGGTAAAATTATTCAAGATGTGCAGAACATTAGTTTAACATTGTTTCTCTATCACAATCAATTGACAATTCATAGTGAATTAAAATTATTCTCTACAACATTATGTTGACAACGTAGATGACAATAATAGTGAAGCAACAAATATTACGCTAAACTGTTGGTTTATTAAGCACATAAATGTAGTATAGATACCCCCTTGTCATCGCGGATTCCTATCATGTGCAAGCTGCTTAAGGCTAAACCTATACGATTAATAAATGAAACATTTTTGGCTCCATTAATGATTTTTCAGGGGTTCCTAACAAGTTAACTTTCGAGCATATTCAATTTTGAAATTCGAATGCATTTCGTTTTATGAATGTATACCATTGGAGTACGAGACTTTTGGTGACTCATTCAGTTATTATAATTCATTTACCTATAAATTTATTCTTTTATTTCGGCTCAACTGCTTGAATTACTCGTCCAGTTTTGTCTTAGAAACTTGATTTAAAGAATACTCAATAAGATGTACCGTTAGTGGTTGTCGAAGTAACACCGATCGCATCAGATGATCTACATAGCTTGTAGAAATAATCTCCGGGCCTAGGCAAAATCTTCATTACACGAATTGTATTGAGCTCAAAAAACTTTGACGTAATGAAACTTATTTTCTCGAAACAGTACTGGCACTACAAAACGTTATCGTAAATTCGGTTAAAAATACCATCAGTACGATTGAAACGTTCGTCCACTGAAATTTAGCCAAAATTACATTTTAAGAGTGTTAAAATCGTATGCAGCTGTTAGCAAAATGTTCCAGTGAATATGAAAATTCATTTGGTGAAATAATAATATATTTCTAACATATCAGGTATGTAGTGGATATATTTAATGACTTGTCTAATGTAAAATATTCCTACCACCTAAACTTATTTAAACATAGGAAAATTAGGCTAACATTTGCTTGTTTATTTTCTTTATTTCTATTTTCCAAATGCACATGTTCAATCTTATTATTAATATTCTTGTATTCTGCGCGAAACATACTTATTGGCGCCATACTGTTTTATGCAAACATTCTTAACGTAAATATAATATCGCAACGAAATAAATCTTTTTGTGAATCGTTCATTCGTTATTATTGTAAGTAATTTAAAATAGGTTCTCATCATTCATTAAAAGTTAAGTCTACAAGAAATCAGTGACAACATAAGTTTTTAGAATGTTAACGAATACAAAAAGGCATTTTTCTATAATCGAAGATTACACTCTTTTGTCTCATAATAGTCGATTAGACAAATGATACAGATATATACTGATAATATTTGAATGAATAAAGTCTGTACTTTGTTTATAATATTGGTTCTCTACATACTGAAGTTCGGTATTGTTCAAGTAAATTTTACTGTTCATTGGTAATACTGAACTACCAGATACTTAAGTTCTTCTGTGTTTTCACCTCACGATACAACTTGAAATGTTTATGTTGTGTAAACTTTTATTAAAATAATAAATTTTTTCCCAACTATCATCATGAAATCAGCATAACAAATTACTTCTTCGATTGAACTAGCATTTTTTTTAAAACTCTCTTTAAGCAATTAAAATTCATTTTTGTAAATAAATATGGATTTAAAAGTTAAAAAATTTACTGAGGCTGAATTGTTGATTTAAAAAGTCTCACATTATTTTAAATCATTTGATTTATTTTATACTTTGTAGTTTATGCAATTTTTCCCACTGCGTTTCTACTTCCTATCTTTAGGGTTACAACAATTTGCTTCATGTTAGATATTTACTTAGCTAAGCATCATTCGAAAATTCACATCCTTATTTTGATGATCAGTACCTCCATACTGTCATTCGATAATGTTTCTCGAAAGAGATCTGATGTTTGTTCTATTTCATGTGATAATCAACACGTGTTTAGTGTTTAGAAATAACTCAAACTTATGTCTGATAGCTTGCAGATAATTTTGGGCATGCAAACATTAGGATTTCCTACATAGATCTGACGGGACTCTTTTAGATTTAAATGAAGGCTGGTACGAAGCCTGGTTCACTTTGTCGGTCATGGTAAAAACGGATAATAACGAAACCGCTAAAAGCAGTACGGCTGTATGGGAGAAATACTCTCTATCTGTAATTTTTCCAATTAAATTTGCAAAATACACTTGCTGTAAGCAATTTCAAAAAACAGAAAAATTCTATCAATTTCACTGTTTCTTAAATTAATTGTCACCTTCCAGTAAACTAAGACTTCTTACAAACTTTTTTATTTAATTTGCATATTCGGATCATACACTGGCCAACTAACATAAGAACTTTCAAACTATTATGCTTTGATTACTAAATGACCTCAGAAATTGTAAATCAAACTCCTTAAAAAGTTTATAGTAAAACCTCAATTTAGTAGAATGCCACTTGAATAGAAAGTTTTTTATTTGTTTAAACAGCTAACATTAAACTGAGGGCGTGTAACTTGTCAAATTGTTTTCAAGGACCTATTTCAATCAGATAAATAAAGTAATTGATCAATTGTTTGTAAAATTAAATACCAGTTTGATAAAAGTAAACTTACGTCTTAGAATTATTTTTAAATCAGAAGTTCAATCATACTTATAATTCCGTTAACCCAATAAATTTTCTTGTCTCCAAAGGGTAGGATTAGATGATCACGATTTATTCATCTCATGGCTCACTAAGTATCAGTCAGAATGACAGTAAATATACGAAGTGAAACATGAGTCACGTGTTTATAAGTTATAATTTTATAAATATGATTTGTTGATGAATTTAATCTGTGAATTTAGATAACAGTCTTAAACAAATGTAGTTCAGAATGAAAACCAAATGAATAAAATCCCTTATATTCACATTTATTATGCGACTGTTTAAAGTTTTAAACTGTGCCGTAATTAATTAAATTGTCTGCTGACCTCCGTATCGTTACATTAACCTTGTTGCCTTTAGAATTCGATGTAGCATTTACTTATCTTTGACTGTTTAATATAGACAGCTTGGAAAACACTAATTTCATTTTTAATTTAAACTAATGCAATTATGCCATATATATAAAAGAAAAACACTTCAAATTAGCTAAAACCTTGTAACATGTTAATTACTAACTTACATCAGCTAGATTTTTCTTCGATTTCATTTAAATGTCAACATGATACAACCAAGTGTTATTCGTTCATGAATAGCAATAACTATAATCCCTTTGAGATACATCACAGATAACATCATGAGTTGGTCAGGATTCAACAGCGTTTACAATGCTTCTTTTGAAGTAATCCCAATATTTCATATTAGATATTAGTTTTATGATACATTTATAAGGTACTACTAACACAAACTATGCAATTTCTTTCAACTGATAGTCGAAAATGAATTGTATATTTCTTCATAATTCAACATTTTATTGCTTAATCAAGTGGAAGTATAATCTTTCTTTAGATATTACTATTATTATTATTGCAAACATAAACATCATCTTTGATCCAGTATTTCACATCAACGGACATAGTTAAATTAGTTTATTTTCTAAAAATTGATAGAATGAAAATAATTTTGTATTTTATGTTATTTATAACCTAATGAAGAAATGTCTGAAACGTAAAATAGACCATAAGATTTCTCTTTAATTCAATAAATTATGTTTATGAAAATCACAAAACCATGTCTGATAAAACTGGATGTTGTATAAATCGTAAAGTTTTGTCTGAAAAGAATTTGTTTCGTCATTGATGTGCTTTGTTATTAGTTTTATGAAAACGATAAAATTTAATGCTCCTACCAACAGAGGAGATTTTTCGTGATCAGTTGCCTTGCACTAAAACTAAAGATACGACCGCGATCAGGTGGAAAGACTAAACAGCTAGGCTCTGTTAATGACTTTTCGTGTTTATAGGATAAGTCATAAGCTGATGGCATATCTAAAGATATTCATGAAAACTGTTGAGCTAACTGAAATTCCTCAAATCAATTTTCTTAGTACAATTTAGAAACGAAAAATCGATAATATTCTAATGTTTGTTTTTGGATTAGAGAGAACTAGATCGATATCAGTGAAATAGGAATCATATGATTTAGATCAGATTGCTTAGAAACAACAGCATACATATTACGTATGGCATATCAGTAGCTGATGTATTCTTTCTATTTTCTGAATACCACTTGATCATTCTAATTCTATAAAAAGTAATGTTTCAATAAAGTTACTTGTTTCTGGTGGTTTTGAACTTTGAGTATATCTTCCTCATTGAGATCACAAAAATAAATTATTTTTTATTCTTAAAGATAGCATACAACATAGTTTTGTTTTGTTAACAAACTTATCATCATCTGGACCCTGAAACATTCCAGACAAGATAGGTGAATAAAAAATGTTGGAATTTTATAAAGTTACAATCACTGAAATTATTTCCAATATAATTTTGAAAAATAATGTCTTCTGCAAACTCGGCGCTTAATTTTTATCGAACTATATTTTTCAAATACTCATTCATATCGTCGCAGATAATGTGTTAATGAAGTTAATAATCTTATTATTCTTGAGATTCGATTTCATTTGTCACTTAATCATTTGAGATTTTACGAAAACAAATAATCACTTTATTGTAAGCTCAATAAAAGTACACTTTTGTAGTTATTTTTCTAGGCACTAACTGACATTCGTCCTCATATTTCTTGCATAAATGCCTAATCAACCATAGTTGTTGAAGTTTTAGATAATCTTTATTATGAAACATTTCTAAACTATAAAATCATTTGTCATTCTTTACTACAGTCTGTGTACCAACGTGCAGAATTGAGGAAAAGTAATTATTCGATACAGACTCACTCACGCACTTTCAGAAACATTGAATAGATTTCATTAAATTTTTAAAAATGTCAAACGAAACACATCAAATGCAGATGACAAGCAATCACTGCCCACTTAAATTTGAATTCGATTGTGCACTGTGTTGTTCCAAGTTTAATGTAGTCAAACTAAAATCGATGTATGAAATTGCATCGATTGCGCTTGACATCTATTAACGATAATTATGACATGTAAGCTATTTTAACTTAATTACAAATAGCATCATTTCAGAAAAGCTATGTCTAATTATACTGATGTTCATTGTATCATAATTTCACTGGCTTCTGAAACGAATAAAAGTCACAATATACGTGATATTTCTCAGACAAAGCAACACATGTTTATTTATCGAATTTGTAGTTGTTGGGTAAAATAGCTAAAAGTGAAATAACAACAGTGAAATAACAACAACAAATAAAAAATAACATACAATTAAGGAATAAAGTGTGTAATTACCTGTCTTGTAATATATTTAAAAAATGAATGCAATTTATTTAACAAAATTAAAGTCTAGTATAATTTAAGAAAAATGAATTAAATAATTGCCTAATGATATACTAAATATATTTCCTATTTTGACAAGTTAGAATGTTCCACCTTTTAGACACGTTTCAAAAAATAGATAAGTTGCTTGATCCTAGACTTTGGATTGTATTAACAATTTCAGTCGCTTTTTCTTCTAATTTTTAACATCGATTTTGATATGATCTTTTCGTTTGCTTTTGACATTTTTTCTCTACATTGTTTACGTAGAATTAATGTCACTGACTTCTACACGCAGTACTTCTCTAACATTTAGGATCCTGAAATTCAGACTTCTTTTAAAAAGCTTCGATTAATTATTCCCTAGAATCAAGAAAACTTTCAGTTTCTAATGACCTAGTTTACTGTTTGAAATCAAGTAAGTTATAAAATGTATCGATTCATTTTCTTAATCCTCAGTGTGTAGGATCTCATACTCTCTAACAATTTGACTTTATTGAGGTTTAATACTACGTGACACCTAAAGAATCGTTTATGATTACAACATGATGAATGCATAAATTGCCTACAGGCTACAGTTCTATACACCTAAAATATTTAAAACTACCAACTAAAAATTTTTGTTGTATGATATATACTCAGTAAAAAGTACTTGGAAAACTCAACTATGGTTGATCTCAAAACTTTGGCATTCACTCAGGGATTTATGAAATTAGCACTCTTATAATAATACTGACAATGTCGAGCGCTTAAAAACTGATATATATTGAGATTTATTTCAAAGAAACCCGTTAGTACCCTGAACAAAACGCAGGCACCACTAGGATAATCTTTCTGATTTGAAGGTTTAAATTGTATTTAACCATTACTAGAAAAAATAAATCATTAAAAACTTAGATAACTAATTATTTCACAAAAATCATTTCAAAGAGAAATATTATTTGTGATAGAAATGAAATGAGTATTAAGTATTCTCACTATTATTTGTAAGCTATAAATTTTAAATCATATTTAACAGTTTTACGTAATGTTATTCTCCAGACAAAACTAACAGAAATTTTGGATGGAATAAAAAATAGATGACGAAATATGTAAACTTATCAAAACCTGAAAAAAATTACTCAGTTATTTTTCTTTCCGGAAACCAGTTTTATGCTCTGTGGTCCAGTATAGAACAATCTCTCAAACGTAAAACTTTGAGAGAAAGAAAAAGCGATTCTCTCTATTTCAAAACACTTAGAAAATATGAAGCTAGTATGGATAATAGTTGAGTGAATGGAAAACATAGAGCATTCGTTTTAATCATATGACTGCTGTACAAATAAATGAAATGTGCCTTGTAATTATAAGCAACTCCCATTATGATTTCATTAAAAAAGGTATATTCTAGAGTATAATCGCTTTACAAAATGGAAGTTAGAAATTCATGCAAAATTTCAAAACATGTAGTTTTTCAATATGTTCAAATAACTCATTCTAAAAACTAGGCATTCAATTAATTACTGTATTACGACTTATAATTCAATAGTTCTGGTAACATATTCACTAGTGAATGTTCAATATCCCCTTCCATCTTCTACTAATATTCAGTTAGTCAATAACAAATTTTTTTACTGTGACGTTCAAATATTATTACTGAACGTTTCGCTTTAAATCTGTTTTTATAAATTATTTTTTTAGTTTCATTTTCTAAGTTTATAATGTAAAATAATTGAATCCAAAGTTAGTTTTTTTATTAAAAATAATTTATTTCCATAACATGAAGCATTACCTCATGTAATTTTGCTTTCTATCGATAAATACATCAGAATAACAACGACCACCTATGGGAATTCGTTCACCTGTTTCAGAAAATACTCACAATTAATTATCAGTAAAATGAAATTCCAATTCAGTGATAACCAAAACCTAGTTCATTCAGTAAGAACATCATGGGTAGGTTTCTGCTCAAAGCTACGTTTACTCCAGTTCTACTACTGATCAACACCATCATTATTCTCGCGACGTCTTCATTTTTATAAATTATCCTTCATAGATTTATTTTCTGGTTGGAACTACATATTCTGCGTTATTTTATTAAAATAATAAATATATGGGTGAAAAAATTTTGAAAAACAATTTCAGCCAAAAATGGCTTTCTCGATTGGCTACATCAATAAATTTTGTTTAAACAGTTTTAGCTTAATCTTGTGGGCAGCTTGAAAAAAGACATTTGTACAAATGGGTAGTAAACAAACGACTAAATGAAATGAAAATCAGGGGTTTCTCACTCCGTGAATACAAATAGGCATTTATATAGCTTTGAAATTCAACCTACATATAAAATGTTTACCCTAGAGATTGTCAACACGTTATACGTCAACACATTAGTTTCATTATGTAACATCAAAGTATACTGAAAACAATGTTTACATAACTTCTTAACAATTAATGACAAATATGCATACACAGTTTAGATGATATTTTTATACAACAAGGTACTGTAAGTCAAGGACAGTAAGTGATTGTGTTAGTCAAAAACATTTTCCTCACACATTTATGAGAACAGTTGATTGAAAACGTTTACTGATCACCTGAAATTTATATCTTAAGCATTGGAAACCGAGTAAGCTATTACCTAGTAGTAGTTATGTAACAAACGGGATAAACATTTATATGCTCTGTTTTGTGGTTAGTTCCTAACTTGAATCCATAATGAATTTTGAACTTAATCAAAACTGTTTTACATGGTACATTTTTAGAATTACTTTGATTCTGCTTCATTCAAATTTGTCCAAATGTTGCAGTCAAATCAAAAATTTCGTCGACAGTTGTTAAAAAAATGATATGATTCAGGAAAGACAGGAACTTGATGAGAAGGGGTAATATTCTTTAAGGAATAACTATCGTCATTCACTCATTAAGTTTAATAATTTTCATGACATTTATCAGAATGTTGACAAACAAATAACTTTTATAAACATGTAGAATCAAAATAACATCATCTAAAAACAAGTTTCATTTTAATGAATGCTTCCTATATTTTTGTTGTCATATCTCATGATAATTTTATTTTCGACAATCAGAAGTATAATCATATAAGAAATGTGATTTGCAGTGAGAAAAACTACATATACTTAACTAAAGAAAAACTTTATTATATTTTAGCGGCCCACAAATGGACTCCAGTTTGATGAATAATCCATTATGTGATGAAATAAATCTTCCTTTCCATTTTCGTTTATTATACTTAGGCTAACCCCAGTTGTGCAATTGTGATAAGAAACCGTATATGGTTTCGCTGATGAATTGATGTCTTGCATTCATTTAAGCAGATAGACATGAGAATGGAAAGCGTACAAGCAAGTGATTGCCTCCTTAATCCGTTTCCAGTTGTCCTTCGTGGTTGTTTTCTGTCCATTTATTAGATCGTGCTAGGCCTGGAACTTATTGCTGAGGGTTATCTTGAATTCAGTGAGCTTTCCAGTATCCCGAAGAATGGCCGTATCAAACTTTTGTGATGTTGTCCACCCCGTTGTCCAGTGTTTCTTGAATTTCAGTTTCATTTTGGCGGCCAGCAAGTGGTGATCTGAGGTTATATCAAAACCTCTCTTGGTTCTTAGATAACATAAAGAAAGTTTGAGATAAACTGATGAGATGCTTTAGTGCAAAGTTATTACTTATTTCGTCAACCACTATAAAAGAATTAAGAATCTCAATGCACATACAAAATAACTCTAATTAGATGACCTAATCACACCAACCGACTGGAGAATCTTAACGTTACCCATATATAAGTTTGCTGGTATGTTGTGATGAGTTGTTTTCAACAAGCATTTAATAATTTCCTAATACTATAAAATTACTTGTAGATCTGAAATTAAATACCGGCAAGAATAACAAACACTTTCAAAATTTACTTGAAAATTGTGAAATAAAAGAGTTATTAAAAAAATCATCTTTGTCTCATTTCATTCACCAACAATACAACTTTGAGAAACAAGTAACTTTACTTTCTTTGTTCGTCGTTGTTGGTATACTTACATATATAAATTCAAGTATTCTTTTAAAATATGTTATTGTTAATTGTGTATATGGAAAATTTTTACTTCCAATGTATTATAATGGATAATTACAGAGGTGTGTAATAAGTATGTTGTATTTAAACAAATAGATTACTTAACAAATGTTATTTTTATTGCATTACAAACGTACGTTTAATTAACACTTATCCAGATGTAACTTGTTTTCTCTCTCTTCATAATCATTTTCAGTTAGCGACTATCTATACAATTACATGATAGTGTGGTTTGAAAAGTGATAGTATAAATTGAATTAACTTTTTTGTCTATTGATTGTACAACAAACTGAACTGAATTAATTTCAGGTAATCCGTTTGTATAGGTAATTTCACTAAATAACATTAAAACTTGGAACATAAGTTGCGTGCGAAATTTGTATTCGTTCTTGTGACGTTTGTATCAGATTTCCAGAGTGTTCATGTTTCCGACAGTTTCATGGCTAACGTTTGAAGTTTTACTTATATATATGGCATAATATAATTATCAGTGAAAGAATAATATTACTATGGATTTCTCATTTCACTCAAAGTTAAATGATGGTAGTAAAACAGAAAAGTTTGGTATGTATTTTGACCATCTCCAAAATATTACGACTCTTCCAGACTACGAAAATTAAAACAAAAAACTCAGTAAGTGTTTATTGCTATCTCTTTCGAAAATCATAAAATGTAAAAAGGTTTAAAAAACATGACTAAATAATTGTTGTTATCTCTAAACACCTACTTTTCTTGAAATGATCCTAGTCGATTGCTTGTAGTGTAAGTAAGAACTTTATACAACATGTGAATCATTTTTTATCGCTTATGGAGGTTGATATTTGAAGTAATTCCTAAACTTCGTATACTGCTCGTCCTGACAGAGTCAGAAGATGAATACAAAAGGTCGATGACGTTTGTTAATCGCACCACCCGGTCAAAAAACCACAGGCATACGAGGCAAAAGCGGAATAATGTGCGATTGCTAAGGGGCGAGCGAGGGATCAAGAGAATGATTACGATTAAAATGTACATATACATAGCAAGATGAATAAATCATTGAATTATTCAAGCGTCTAACATAAAAGTAGTAGGATGGACAAGTGTGTAGGCGGTAAGCGATGCTCAGGCAGACATGGCTTTACAAGTGCAAGTACAGTAGCATTGACAAGTTGTCGTTGTTTTAAATACGCTGTCTGGTAAATAAGTTAATAAAAGGGCTTAACCAAATTAACTGTAAACAGACTCAAATATACGTGAGGTGCTATAATAGCTCTCCTGCAAACAAAGATACAAAGCAGTGTCTTTATTTGGAAAAAAAATATTAAACTCAAGAGAACGTAAAATATCGGCATTTACAAAATTAAGATATAAGATAGAACTATCGTCGAAGTTATATTAGAAGTACGTGTAAACTTGAGTTCGTAAACGTCCTTGAGGGCGGATAAGATAATAATAGAAAATCAGAAGAATACGGTAATTCTTCTGGAAGTTTATACACCTTAGCATCCAAATATACAAAACCTGCTGAACTTAACAAAAGATGGGCTAAAAATCTTGATCTGCACATACAAAACAGAGGAAGAAAATTATATTCGATGTGCTGAAAGAAATTACTAATTCAAAATCATAGCTCCGTATCTTTGTAGCCATCTGGCTCTTCCACTCTATTTTGTCATGACTCGACTTTCGTCGTTTTTCTTCGCTGCGGTTGCTGGTGATTGACTTTCGCGTCTCGGTGATTCGGCGGCTGGTCGTTAGCTTCAATGAAACCTGATTTGTCTCAGTAGATTCTAATGGCATCCGTTTTTATTCAACTTACTATTTTTATAATTTCATCTAATCACTTTGAATGGACCATCTCAAGTCGGTTGTAAGGGACGTTGCACATTATACCTTCTGATAAACACATGAGTACTGTCGCTCAGTTATCCTGGTATGTATACACGATGTTAATGCTGCTTTGGAAGCGTTATTCTTAGATCACTCGTGTGCTGTTATAGACGCAGTACATAGTTAGCTATATCACCTGGAGCAATTTTACCTGAATAGAAAAACTCTCCTGTTAGACGAAGAGTAGTTCCGTAAACCAGCTCTGCTGGGTAACATCATATATCTAGCTTAATTGTCGATCTTAAACTCAACGTGACTAACTGAAGCAAGCTGGCCCACTCATTGTTGCTAACAACAACTGTGAGGAAGGATTTAAATTGCCTTGCCGTTCGTCATCTTATGGTTGGGTATTGTGCAAATACCTTTGATCCTGAAGTGCTCTGTAAGTTATTGAAAGAGGCGACTTTCGGTTTTAGTATTAGCAGGTAACCCATGATAAGAGACCCAATGCTCAAGTAGCGTTTTTGCTGTAGTCACAGATGAAGTACCTTTTATGGGTACCGCTACAGGCCATCGCGTGAATCTGCCTATGAAGGTGAAAACATAACTATATCTGTTTGAAATAGGCAATGGTTCACCATATCGGTATGTATATACTCAAACCTGTTGTTACGGTGAAGAAAAAGGACCTGCTGTGGAACTAGTATGACGTTATACTATGACTTTTGGACAAGTTATGCATGCATAAGTCCATCTACGAACATCCTAATTCACTCTTGGCCATACACAACTCTCGCTCATTAGTTTGACTGTGACTTTTATTCCAGGATGGGATGTATTATAAATAACTTCGAATTCATTGTTGCTCTTAATGTACAGGATGTATATCTGGAAATAAATTCTAACTATCGAATTACCCTTGGCGATTAGTAATCCTGTTTGTGGTTTTACGCTTTCCTGAGAGGGTAATGATCTGTTTACACTGTGAAAAATGGTGCCATCTATCATATGTTGGAAATGTTTTATTGATAAGCAAATCGCTAGTGATTCTATTCCGAACGTACTATACCTTATTTGAGCAGGATTTAATCTCTTTGAGAAAAATAAAACTGATTCCAATTTGCCATTTACTAACTGCTATGTTCCATGCAGCAAGTGATGCTTCTCACTTTATTCGTATTAACATTGTCTTTACATTTAGCTCTTGCTTAGATCTCTCGAATGCCTGTGTAGCCTATGCTGATAGATGGAATGTACGTGTACGTCCTTGCAAAGCGTCCGCCAATGATTGCAATATTGTTACACAGTTTGAAATGAATCTTCTATATTTATTAGCCCCAGAAATCGTTGTTATTTTCTTTGTGATTCGGGCAATGGATCATCAAATACAGCTGCAACTGTAGTGAGCCGATTCGGGCGTGTTCTTAAGCTCCGTTTATAAATCAGAAGATGAACTCCAAGTATCGTATACGTTTATTTGAGGCACACCACATTGCGAATAGGAGAAGGCTAAGAGCCAACTCTTTGGATTACAATGCAAGCGAATGAACGAAGCGACGTGGAGAAGGCTAGTGAGCCAACTCAAAGAGATAGAGTATGACTAAGAATATATAGTCAGACCAAAAATAAGACAGACATTATGACAAGCGAAATAGGCATGCACACACATGAATAAAAGCGACGAATGATTGACAAGGTCAAATGACAAGCGATACAAATCATGTGAGTTCATGGGAAAATTAAGAGATTAACATTAAAGCGAAAAGGATAAGTACGTAAGCGTAAGCAATGCTCAGTCGTACAAGCTAATACAAAGCAGATAATAAAAAATACCAACGGTACATATGAGTTGTTGCTATGCCAATAGCTTGGTTACATAAATTAATCAAAAGGCTTAATCAAATTAAATGTAAGCGGATGCAAATAAATGTGGAGGCACTACACAACTTCTGCCGGAACTGGTGTTATACCGTGAGAATTTTTTATGTAACCTAGGAATTATTCCTTTCCGAATCCACACTTCTCAATGGTAATAGCGATACCATGTTCGTAAAGTTTCTTAAACAACTGCCTTAGTTATTGTAGTTGTTCTCCTGTTGTAGTATATCTGCTACTAGTAAACCATCTATATATGCATGTACTCCTGCAAAACCTCAGACGACCTAGTCAATCAATCGTTGAAAGGTTTGAACTGAATCAGTTATTACGAATGGAGCGATTCTAGACGTTTTTGGTATATCTTCCGGCGCCACGAAAATGTAGTAAAGAGACTTTACACGGTAAATCTTTGAAAATATCATCGTACCTTCCATATCGTTAATGATGTCGTAGATGTATGGTACCCAACGCAACTGCCTAGGAACTACTGGGAATCCTTGAAATACTAAGTTTCCTCAACTTTCTGAATCATTATTTCGCTATTTTTACCTTTTTGGGGTTCCACCTTCGTGGTCTTATGTTACTTGGTGGACGTTTCGTGACAATATGGTGCTGCACTGTATGTTTAAAATCAAAGCTGTCGTATGATTCTCTTGTCAAATCGGCGAACTCCTTTTCGATTCTTTCCTGAGTTAATAATTGTATTTGAACTTATGAAGCTCTGATCATTATATTCTTACTTATTATCAGCGTTTGTTCATAGCGTCACTTACTTGTTTCTATCTATTTTTTCTCTTATTTCTATCAACATTTTTAAATTTTCAGTAAAAGATTACGGAGACAGTTGGATTTTATTGAGATCAGTAGCTTATCCAAGTTAAACAATTATTAAATTTGATCTGATTTGAAATCTTGTAAGCAAGTGCAAGTTTCTATTTTACGTTTGTTCATCAAACGTAAATCACATTTGTCGAAAATATATGTATAGGGTTGAATTTTGAAGAGACTGGAAGTAATTTTTTGTTTAGTAACATAATTAAAAATTAATAATAACTACTAGATGCTAAACATTAGATTGTTTGCTTTATATTACATACATCTAACCAGTCGTTATCAATATGTTGACTTAAACGATACTACATTGCATTTCGTATTACTGTTAAGTATAATGTGTTTGATTATTTTCAAAAAAAATTACAATACAATGTAAATTTCCTTCACACAAGTAAACGAAACGAAATTACATTCCTGCACGTAACAGTGAAAGTATGTGAGACAATTTTTTTTCATGACAGTGAACAATTATTAATTAAATGAAGATTTTGAAATTACACTGGTACCTTATCAATGTAATGAATAGTGAGTGAAATTACTACAATACGATGCGTTTAGATTTATTCTTTTTGTTGACTGTTAACAAAAAATTATTTTATCCCGTTGAATATCATTAATACACTCGTTATATTATATTTATTTTAAGTAAGAGTTTTGAAGATTTGTATTTTTACACATTTTTAGACCACAATTAGAAACCTGGAAGCACTGGACGGCCGTTTCGTCCTGGCATGGGACTCATCAGCAGTGCACAAACGCGAACACCTAACCGTTGGACCACTGGGCTAGCATCCAACGGTGTTAATGTCTAACTCTGATTGATCTAGGGATTTTGCGCGAACTCACCCATTTGTCTTTGGTCCAATGGTCCGATGGTTAGGCGTTCGCGCACAATACCGAAGCTCCCGGGTTTGAATCCTGTGAGGTTCAGGAGTCGTGGATGCGCACTGCTGATGAGTCCCATACCAGGACGAAACGGGCGTCCAGTGCTTCCAGATTTCTAATGGTGGTCTAACAATGATTGACTGATGATTTCAAATGTTATATATATCCGATTTATGACATTCGTCAGAGTCAAACCGATAATACTGAGAATTTCATAAAAATAATGTTTAATGCATGTTCATATCTTAATTTTGAAGTTACAATAATATGTAACTGTCAACAAAATAATCGATTCTTCTAGGCATCAATAACACATGAAATAATTCCACTCTAATGATTTTAAGCGTGAAGTAAACAATGTTGCTTCATTTAAAGACAAATATCTATCAGATTTTATTCGAAAACAAAGCATTACTAATAAAATGCCTTTATCTCATAAACGCTGTTTTCATCTGGATTATTTAGTTACGAAAACATGCTAGAATTTAAATTAGGATAGAGATGAAAAAACGCATGTTTAAAACACTAACATCTAAATCGATCGCTCTAAGAACTAATTAGTCCGAACAATAAGAGATAATCCACTTAATTATTTGTAACACTGACAAGCAGTTTAAGGTAATACCATTATTACACTCAAAGGAAAAGATACTTGTTTGAGTTGAAAACATTATCAGACTGACTACAGACCATGGAAATATGTAGCGCTATCATTTAAAATAAAGAAAATCTAGACAAAAGAAAAGTATGAAAACAAAATTTCGTAATGTTTTCAAAAGTTCATGTTAATAAACTTTCATGTTAAACTAATGGTAAGTATGATGATTCTTAAATCGATCTCAAACACAAGGATGTAGTTTCTCGATTATTATGTCAACAAACTTGTTCAGTATATCACTGAAGAAAAGCATCTATTTCAAAAGTAAACATCTTATAATAACTAGAAACAAAAACTATCCCCGTAATGCCCCTCAATTTATATGATTGAAACTATTACGAGTTCACCGTAGTCGGTAAACGAGAGTGAAGACAAGTGATCCAGTGACATGATAGGCTATTCTAATCCGAGCGACTCAATACCCCACTAAGTAGAGGTAGAAGTCTTGATATGTCGTAGAAAGTGTATTCTACAAGCACCCAGAAAATATGAGGTCTGCAAGTACACAAATCGAGTTTATTTATACATGATAGAAACGTCCTTCACAGAACCACAAAAATGGCGTACTAAAAAAATACATAACCCAATAACAGCCAAGGATTTTCCTGGTGGGAAATGTAATCTCAAGGTCAACTGATCAGCTTATGTGTGAAAACATAAAATCCAAAATAAGGATTTTTATCAAGTGAGTTCTGAGGATCTAAAGTCCCAACAATCCCATAGGATGTATTAGGAATTCAACGAGTACGGAAATAAAGGGATTTACATTTACGACACTTTCTGCTGACTGTCTCCAATTTCCTTACATCAAAATATGGTACATAAGACATCGAATCATTTTGTTTAACAGCTATATTGTAAGTTCAACAACAGAACCGCATTATTACTTATCGCAATACAGATAAGTTATCGCTAATTACTGAGTAGTAAGCCAAAACAAATATCACAGGTTTATAGGAGGCACACAGCGTATCATCAATCTGACGTTGTCGGTAAGTCTTGATAACAAATGACAAATAATAGAAAACTTGAGCACTGAATATTCTGTGCACTAGTTTTACCAACTTGTTTTCGAATTTACAGAAAAGGATGAGTGATCAAGCACTCATGCACATAAGATAAGTGAAAAGAACTGATTGCGACTTTTAATAACAATGTCTGTCTATGTGTTGATTTGTTTGTATTTTAGATGGTGGTCACTTGTAAGATTTCCATTTGGGACTAATCAGATGACGAATCTCGCAGTACCTTTCACTTTGGTACTTAAACCCACTACTTATCACGACGAATATGACCAAATTACTGACCACTCAGATTAATTAGAGTTACCACTAATTTGTCCATTTATAAGACATATATTTATGTGTTCCGTTGTGGACATTCAGGGACTCTAATCAACAAAAAAATCACCTTGTAGCTATAGGCCATATTAATATATCTGGATAAACAACTTATCTATCAACAAAGACAAACTAAGGATTCTTGAATTTCAACAAAACAATACAATATTTATGCAAATCATAATGAAATCTAAGTTTATTCACTGTTTATTTATGATGTTTATAAAAACTTTCGCCAAAGGGCATTGAGAAATTCAAATGAAAAATTGATTTCATGTTTATATAACATCATACAGATTTAAAATTTAAAACTGGATAAGAGATGAAAGTGTGCTGGAGAACAAAAACGCTTCACTTGGCCGAAAATACCAATATACTGCTTTCAAATTAATAATAATGAAAAAAAACGATTCTTCGACAGCGAAATCACTCATTGAATTTATCTATCTAAAATGCATCTCCATTAACATAAATATCTCACGTAGTCGGTAATACGGCTGTTATGTTCGTCACAAGGTACGCTTGAAGCTATTAAAAGTTCACCTTAGTCGATAAACGCGAACGAGACAATTACCAGCGTCCAGGTAGGCTACCTTGAATCCCAAACTGCAAAACAGAAGTCTTGATAAGCGTAGAAAGTATATTCTACAAACACCCAGCAATCACAGTACCATCAAGCACACAAATCCCCTTTATTTATACATCATAGAAACGTCCTTGGGACAGTTACGAAAATAGCACACTAAAATACACAGCAGCCAATCACAGCCAAGGATTTTCCTGGTGGGAAATGAAATCTCAAGGTCAGCTGATCAGCCCATGAGTTTTACCATCATAACGACTTCAAATCCAGAATGATAACGAAATTAGTTCAAAGATCAATAGAGTAAATATGATTTATTTAAAAAATGCATGATTAATTTAACTGGTAGAATTGACTATACAATTTCCTTACTAACTAGTAACCAGTAGGGTCGTTGAAAAATGTGAAATAGTTGAAGAATTAATAGAGCTTAAATAAGGATAAAAAGGTGAGTAGTGGTTTAATGATAAAAAATAATAGAATTATAAGCTATAATAGGTCCTAAATTGTAATTGCTTATGCACAAAAATTTTTGAAACAATTATAGTTTCCTCACGAAACCATGGATGTGTTTGTCAGTAAACCATGTTATGATTGAGATAGAATATATTTAAACAATTAGCATTCTTGTATCAAGTTAACTAGATATCCTGTATTTTTAAATAAAATAAGAGTGCGGCTTTTGATTTTCCCGGAATATCATTTACCTTAGGATTAATGAACTTGTTTAGAAGTTCATTCGGAAACTTTTTAATTGCCTGATTCGTTATTTTTAGGTGCATCAAAAAATTATGATTTTAAGTAAACATTCTCTACTCAAAGCTGTCAGTGTCCAACAAACATATAGTGTACTGCTTTTCATTCCCAGTGGGTATCTGACGTGTTTTATTTTTAATATCAATTAAAACTCAAATAAGAAGTCCACTGACATCTTTGAAACTCCTTTTCATTTAAGATAATAAATCAGCCAGCTCATTACGTTCGTTCTTTATCTGAGAAATACTAACATGTCCAAATGATACACTGAGTAGTTGATATTGATTTTCAATGATTACTTAAACCTAAAAAGTGATCTAACCGCCCGGCTATTTAGAAATAGTATATATTGAATTCTTCAAGTTGATTGTTATTTGTTTGTCAATGATTGTGTGTTGAATACATTTTTGTCATCGAAATTAAAGTCTTCCTTACACCTGTTACCACTCACAGAGCATAGGCCATAGAATTAAAATCAGCGACATAAAAATAAATTTTATTCTACGCAGAACATATGCTCTAGTTTATTATATCAAATTAATTGAGTAAATTTAGCTTAAAATGTTAATTAAACAAAAATTCATATTCTAACAACCAACGTTTAAAACTTTTTGGTGTTATCCAGTAAAACAGTAAGCTACAGTGGCCATATCTGCAACGTTAACTATATGATAGTATACTACAAAAGAGTGAGTATTTTATAGTTGTAAAAAGGTAGGAATTTACGAATGTTATTCATAACCTCTTTTAAAGTTATCAATTCTATGAT
Source organism: Schistosoma turkestanicum (assembly GCA_944470395.2). Classification (NCBI taxonomy): domain Eukaryota; kingdom Metazoa; phylum Platyhelminthes; class Trematoda; order Strigeidida; family Schistosomatidae; genus Schistosoma; species Schistosoma turkestanicum. The sequence continues at coordinate 48,249,198 of OX103971.1, forward strand.
ATTAATTCATTTCTTTTGATAGCATGGATCTTGCCAATGATGTTTAGAACTGCAATTGATCACTCTCTTTGGCATGAGTACATCCTATTCTGATAACCTTAATATTGTCATTAGGTTACAAGAATTATCAGCAAAGATAGATAGTGGATAACAATGGAATCCAGGACGAGCATTTCACCCTATTTGTGACTCGTCAGCTGGATATACTAATCAACTATAGTCCTAAATGTTAATGAAAAGATTCAAATTATGAACACGAATGAATTAAACTTCACCTCACTGCACAAGCCAGTGGCTATCTGAAGTCAATAGTCAAGTGGACAGTGTGACAGCGTTTTAAGCAGACGGTACTGTGATCGCGTTCCAGAGCGAACGTCACTGGGATGCAGGTACACCTAACTGACGAGTCCGAAATAGGAAGAAACGCGCCCGTTTGATTCTACTGCTAGCCAATATGAATCTATGCTAATGATTACTGTAATGTTATATTTAAATAAACCATATTCTGTATCATGACAATTAAATACTCTGAAGTAGGAATCTCCATTCGAATGCCAATACATGACATTACATTTAAAACTTTTAACTTAATGAAATATATGTGTAGTGAAACTGAGTGAAAAGCGCTTACTAAATTTCATTGGTAACCTTGATTCAGCTTCACTAAATATTTACCGTTATTGATACCATAGAGACAATCAATACAGGATAGACATAAGTCAATAAAGATTGCTTAAATCCAGTCCCTAACATTAACAGATAAAAACTGCTACCCCTTACATGAATAAAAACAAGTATCTTATGATCCATCGAAAATTGAGTTATACCTTTATACATAACTTATCTAATCCAGTTATCTTCAACTAAAATCCTCATTTCTTTGTAATAACTAAGCATTAAATATTGTAGAAATGTCAGTGAAAAACAGTTTTAGTACAAATATCCTCATTACAATAATGAAGTGTAAGTTACTATTGTTCCGTTTCTAACGTAACTCATGCTACATCCACTTATAAATGACATAAATAAACAGAACATATTTGTTATACTTCGGTTAGTAAGTGAGAAAGATATTTTGAATATATTCCCGGGGTTGCAAGTTGTTTTCAATTATTGAGAAAACGATAGAATTATCTTGGAATTTAAATAAATCTCAATGGAGCTGATCAAATTATATTTCATTGTTCCGTTTTATAAAAAAAAATCACAACTACACATATCTCTAAAACTTTATCTTAAAAAATCAACAGCAACTCATTTACTTTCTTCGAAAATTTCATACCAAGTGATGGATAGAAAATAAATTCTTAAAAGTATTATCTGTAGAGATTAGCTACAAAAAATTCATTGAAAACAAAACTTGTGAAATGAAGGATTGCCTAGAAGCAGAAATTTAAGTCGATTTCATCGTTAGTTCCGGAAAATAAATACATTTTGAAAAATGTCAGTAAAACAGATGTATTGTCTCTAAAAACTTCCAGAAAAAAATGAAGTAGATTGAAATTTTTTGGCAGGTTTTTCAAACTGTGATCAACTACAAAATTAAATTTTTCATTTTTTTTTTGTATTATGAAATTCGCAATGATAAAATGTATTTACAGAGCTAGAAAAAGTTATGTAGAGAGAGAGAGAAACAAATTTATTACTTGCATCAGTGATTTCCCAAGTTTTGGCAAAAGAAATCTAAATGTATGAAGGTTCTAATTTTCTTTTCAGGCGAAAGTTAGTATGTAAAAGAAGATAGATTGGTTTAACGATGAATTCTGTTTTCAGCAAATTTATTTTCAAAGTTGCGCAATTCGAAAAACATACTTTATCTAATTCCCTTACGATTACTATGTTTTGTAAAAGTTTCATTATCACTATTATTGTAAATATTAGCATGTGGAAAAAAGATAATTTTATATTTGAGAGTGTAGAGATTTAAAATTGAATTTGTCCAAAAAGCAAACCCTTCGCTGAACCAACTGTTCTTATTTTACGTCTCAATGGGTATATTCCGTTGACTTGGGAGTTTGTATAATCCTAATTTGCGTTACAAATTATGCACAAATAAACACTTAAAATATTGGTAAACATATTATAATTAAATCCCTAGTGTCTTTTGATCTCATAAATTTAAGATTCACCGGTAATTAAAGAAAAGCATTTTAAACTTTCACCCATATCTGTAATGGTGAAAATTTGAACGAAAGGTTCTGTAAAGTAGTCGAACTCGGATCAGTACTTTTCCAAAACCACCTATAAATCTAACTACAAAATTACGGGCACATGTGGAAATTAGTACAGAGGAAGGATTGAAAGAAAGTTATCTACAGGCTTTTCTGAATATATGACTTAAAAGTTGTGATCGGACATTTAAAAAAAAACATTATTATATGCGATCGCTAGACTTTTGATTCATATCACAAAAGTTTTTTTGTATGCATAAATAAAGTGTGATAAGCTCATCGTTGTCATTTTAAGATTTGGTACTTATATCTCTTCACTGTATTTTATAACTCATGATATTAACATTAATTTTACTGCTTTCATTATCACTCACTTGTTAACAATTTTATTTTGTATTCTTTGTCGTCTTATAATCTCTTACAATTGCATTCTCTTTCTCCTAGTTTTTTTTATGATTTTATGTTGAACGTATTCATACTAATCAGTTTTAACTAATATATGTTAACTATATTGTATCCTTCTTCTATTTGTGATGTCGTTTAGCACTAAACTTAACTGTTTGTAGTAAATAAGTCAAAAATACTTTATTATTATTATAATATTACTAATGTAAGTTTGGATCGTTTGTAGCTGAAGAAAAGCCTTTCAGTATAATGAATTCATGTTATCCTGTAAATTTTATTTTTCCCAATCAATTAAAGTTTACTGAGGGATTAAATTATGTGCTATATGGAAATTCCTTATTTGATTTTTTTTAAAATAAATAATAAAAGCAACAATTATTTGAAAGGATATATTATTTATTTATTACAATTATTCAAACTGCAGAAAAAAAAAGAATTTATTCCAAAATATTCATTTTTACTATCTGACTCAATCTGACTTTATTTATGATAATTAAGGCAGTCTTGCAAATAAGATTTCATGTGCATCAATATAAAAGTGCGATCACTAGTAAAGCTGCTTTTTTTAATATAATCTGTTAATAATTAACCTTTTTCCTAAAGCTATCAATTTAGTTATTTATTACAAAACAGAAAATAACCTATGACGAAATAATATTTAACAACGTTTAAACATAAAATCCAACAAAGACTTGTAAATGAGCAGACTGATTAATAGTATAGTTTTCTTAATGAAAGTGTATTAAAACTTACAACTGATACTAGCAATGATGTACAGATTTTATAAAGTATAATAATTATAGTATTGAACCTCATTTAATGTGATTTTTCCATTCTCAGTATTTGTGTCCACTGGCAAACTTTTCTTGATTGTCAATATGTAGCTTCAATTTTTTCATGGTATTATTCGTGCTTATTACACATAAACGTGTTTACTTCAAGTAAAAGATAAGCGTTGATTTGAAGTTTGATCTTCAGTACTTGTACAAATTAATATCTTATATACATAACAAATAACTCCGCCAGTAGAGTTTCTTTGACAAAGACCTAGATGTATTGAGGAAAATCTGTTCGATGTTCGATAGTTCCTAGTCAATCGTCCCTTCTGAGTATTATTTTCCTAACTCTTGATGATAAAGATTGAAAAAGGTTTCTCTTTCTGTTTAATGCGACCCAGTTAAAGAGGTTCAAATATCGATATTCAAGTTTTTTTTCAATATAAAGACCTATCTAATGTACCACCTCGTCTTCTAATTATAAGACATCGAAAAATGTATTTCGAATTCGATTCAGATTTCAATATAAATATTATGATAGCTACTTAACATATCCAGGATAATATTGAGGTAACCGTTTACGCTACATCATCGTTTGTCTGTTGATTTCGTTATTAAACCCAAATCGAACATTTTAGGTATATCCCAGGAGTAATTCCTTTGGATAGTGTTTTGAAACACAACTGTCGAAATTACTGTTTTCAAAGCAATCACATACAAAGCCAATGGTCTTCAAAGAAGGCATATTTCTGAAAAGCTAAGCTACATGTTCATTGCGGATACACTGATATTTGAATTCGCAAATTCCAAAGAGTCTAGTGTTTTGTATTTGTTGGTCTGATTTTAAACAGTTTTGTACAATTTTCCGATAATGTATGGATTGTGCACAATCGTTAAATGTTACCGCAAAAAGGGTCTGCATCAACCTATTGTACTGATTTCACCTTCATCTCTATCAGAAAAAAAATTGTTAATCATAAATACAAAATCTTTGTCTTACGTCTTGAGAGAGTATGATCACAAACAACCTGGTTAAAATAATATCACAACTGAGAATCTTTTCGGATGTATTAACCATACTGCATAGTGCTTTTGTAGAAGTGTATGTGCTATGGAAAATGTGGATCAGATTTTATATCCCAGAGTGAACATCGACTCTGAGATACTGGAACATCCAGCTAATGAGTCCTAAACAAGAAAAAACGCGCATCTTTGATTTCACAGCTAGCCACTATCCACCTCTGCCAATAACCTAACGTCTTTCTCAGGAGAATCCGTATAGAATGCACATATACGGAAGAGAATGATCAATTGTAGTCCTAAATATCAATAAGATTAAAAACAACCACAATAAATAAACCAAACTTGATCAAAGTTTTTACAGTAGGTATTTTCATGTTTCAGACAAAAAATAGACTTTTACATTGTAACTAAATTTAGTTATATATTATGTATAATATGTAATATTATATATTATTATATATAATATATATTACATATACATAATATATATACATAATACATATATATATATAATATATATAATATATATTATTCAATAAAACTTCTGTGGTATGCAACTTGTTCCAGCATTTCTGAAAATACTGTGAGCTGCGTAAATGCCACCAGCTGTAACTGACCAAGCAATTCATATCTCCATAAATTACACAGAAAAAGCTGTTACAACGTTATTTTTAGAACATGATAACCCAGGAAATATAAGTCAAAATATGTTATAAATTTGCTAGATTTACTGATAGATAGAATAAAAGACACAGAAGTAAGGCTTTAATATTCATTCATGACGATTTGAATCTTTCCACTTATGGATATGAACGACTGCATTTTAAACACTCTCTTTCTGTAATAGACATCCTTATTTATACGGCCATAGATGAATAATCATTTATCAGCAAAGTTTGAGTGTGGCTAGTAGAGGAATCCAGTAAATTAGAATACGTTCCACAGAATGAATCATTATTAAAAATTAAAGTTTGAAAATCAGTTTCTTATTCAATGTTCAATTGTCTAAAACCAATATGAACCACGTTTACCTTTAACTTAATTACAAAATCATATAAATGAAAATATTCTAAAGAAATTGTCTTTACATAGTATTATTTTCAAAAAATCGTCAACTATGCTCACATTAAAAACAAATGTTATGACGAAAGTAATTGAATTACGATTCAACTGACTAAAATTATGGAAACTGTTTCATAACCTAACGACTATTAGTTCAATAACATTTTAAAGCATAGATGTATATTTGAGATGAGTTTCAGAATGAAACCTAATAACTATGGTTTATATTTTAATTTACAATGACTCTTCAACATCATAGTTTTCTTAAACGTTTCCTCGCACTTCTTAAAACAAATGTATTCTTCAAAATTTATTCACTTAAAATATATCAATAAAAATGTGAACTTAATTAAAGGACTAAAGGAAAGTCGAGTAAATTTTATATCTGGAGTGTGGTTTCGATTAAAAGGCAAACACATATATCAACTATAATAATAATAATCGAAACCAATCAGTAAATTAAACTTTAATCAAATTAACTTGAGGAGAATATTACTATGATGATTATAATTAAGTTAACTAGTACAAGTATTGTTTTCATTAATGAAAATCAATTTTAAACCTATTTAAAGTATGATCATCTAGATGTCAATAAATCTATAACAGTAAGACATTTTTATGTTGTATCTAATAATAAAAAAGGAGTAAATATATGAAAAGATAAATGATGCATGGAACTCTTTCATTGATCTTTTAAACAACGAAACTACATAGAGTTCCAATCTATGTTTACATGTATGTATACATGTTTGTTTGTGAGCCAATACAAAAAACATAGGTATACTAAATACAATAAATAAACAATATGTGAATTCAGAATACTGACTGTCAGCTCTATCAGCACTGAACAGAAAATAATGTCCACAAGTTAGATTTACAAGAATTACTTTCTCCATGTGAATGAGTAGATTTCTGTGTTTCAATTTGATAATCTATGATTAAAGATAATGTGGACTTAATAGCAGAGATAATTATTTCTTTTTATCTTTCTTTCTTTTATCTTATATGCAACTGTTTTATATTTTTAATGGCAACTTTAATTTGTAGACTTGATGACAAATTACTAAGTAAATGAAAACTAAGGAAATGGAGGTTATTAAAGAAAAGGTTGTAATTAGACCGTTTTATTTCCTTTAGCTATGAACATTGAACAACACTTAAAATATTTCTGAACAAAAAAACACAATCCAAACAGGCAAAATCGTAAATTAATCAATGTGTTGCACATTATTGTAGTGTAAATAAACGTAATAGAGTAAATGACAGTTTTTTTCCCAGTAGAAACTGTTTTGGAATTATCTAAGTATGGAAATATAGATTTTAAATTTCAATTAATTCACAAAAATAAACAACCACTGAATATATTCTAATACACATTTTCCTAGTAATAATACATTTCACTAACACTGTGTATTCAACCATATTCTCTTTTATTATCATGTTCATGGGTATAGAAAGCTCGATTGGCTTTTGCCAACTGGCCTCACTTATGGCGAAGGCAAGATATCCGTTTGCTGACTAAAGGACGAGTGTACTGTGCAGCAGTTCGCTCCGTCCTATTATACGGATGCGAAACATGGCCGTTAAGAGTAGAGGACATTCGTAGGTTGCTTGTCTTTAATCATAGGTGTCTCCTTAGAATCGCTCCTATATCCTGGGACAGACGAGTAAGCAATGCTGTTGTTAGAAAACGAGTTCTAGGTAAGGATGGCAAATCAACAGATAAAGCAGTGAAACTTCATCAGTTGAGGTCGTTTGGACATGTGTTACGAATTCCAAACCACTGACTGCCTCTACGAGCGATCTTTTGTGGTGTAGGAGTAGGTTGGAAGAAAGCTAGGGAGGGCCAAACCAAAACATGGCACAAATCCATGAAGTCACTGACAAGTAGACTGAGTCATGTCGGTAGATGTAGACAACCTGGTTGGGGTCCAAGGGATGATAATAATCGATGGTTAGAGACTTTGAATGATATTGATCAAAATCGTTTGCAACGGCACAGGTGAATCCACTCGTTGTGTTCTCTCAAATTCTTACCTCCTGAATTGCTCATCATCTCTATCTTTCTCTTTCTAAAGTTGTCTCACTCAATTATACTTCTCAAATTATATCTTCGCACCCTAATCTTTTCTATTACTTCTAATACTTCTGCTGTCGCTACCACTATGTGATTTGAAACGACATTTACGTCTCTGTGCTGATGCGGTATGGCAACCAGAACTTATGTACTCATGTTCGATATTCCACGTTGTAACTGACTGACTGATTAACTAACTACTATATTTTTGATTGATCATAAATTGTTAAATATTATTCTGTTTTAAATAAATTTCAATGCAGCTGTGATAAGATAATTTTTTAAAACAATCGCCTATATTTTACTCTTATCAAATGTATGAACATCGAATCATGATTTTTCCAGTCTGTTATAACAATCATTTAGTTTATAACTAGAATTTTAAAAAAAGTCTTTAAAGAAATTCAAAGTAGAAATTAATTTATATTTTCAAATTTTTAATACTTAATTATAAATTATCTAACACTAGAAAAAGGAAGACTTCTAGAAATCAAAATTCATGTATATTATTTAGACGGGAAAAAAAGTAGTCATAGTTACTAAACTACTAAAACAACTTTCATTATTGAACATAAATAGCAGATATTGATCAGTAAAAATATTTACAAAACATACTTCATAAAATTAAAAAAACTAAAACCATTTTTAACAGACATTTGTCTTAGTACCGCACAAGTGTCACTAAAAGCCATCCATCGTTTGAAATAACATTTATCGTGTTGGATAATGGAAGTATTTTGTTATTATCAATCTGAAAACGAGAATGGATGCCTCATATCGTTTGCATTTACTTGATTATTTATTATCTAATATAAATATATATTAAACACTGACTGAATCAGTAATTAAGTAGCTTGTTGTATACAGCTCTGACATTCAAACTGGTACATACTGAAACCAATAACACTGGAATCCAAGTACAGACTTAGTAATAATATCAGCGATGCAAAATACAATCGACATGAAATTAATAAGTCATATATTTATTACGATTTTTATGAGTATCAGACAAATAAGCATATTTTAATACACAATCACAAATCTGATGTACACATTGATAGTTATGAATATCTTTCTAGATACTCGCATAAGCTTCTACTTTGCAATGATCTATCAGACAATACTAGTATAATTGTCTTTCAAATATCTTCATTGTAGTATGTATCCGGGAATGTTTATATTCTAATGAATACGCGCTCAGTACATCCTATAACTGATAGATTCCGTTTTATAAGTACAAAAATGAAATCGCTTTTTATGACACTTTCATCAAACTACTGAAAAGTCTTGATAGGAAAAAATCAGGCTAGACAGTTGACGTTAAGTCTACATTTATACAGTATAATAATTTTTAAGTCAATCGTATGTTATCTATTTCATTTCGAATACATTGTTACTTTTCTATCGTTAAAATAATGAAAAACAGGTCGACTGTCAGTTTATTTCCAATATATTTTATTAATTGACTATTGAACACTTTCACTTTTTCAGCATAACATACAGATCAATAGCTTATCAAAATGTTACATGAGAAAAAAATAGTTAAGCCAATTAAAATGTCAAATTATCAATGTAACATTTAATTGTCTGTCTGTAAATATCGTCAAGTCTTATCCGCTTATAGAATACCAGTTTGAGTACAAAGCAGTAGATGTCAGAAAAACTTGTTATTATGAAATAAAAAAGTAGCTGAATTCTCATGAATTTGGTGTAATATTGATTTCATAGAATATTGTCAATATTTCATATTATTATTCACAGAAAATATTTTCGTCCTAGTAGGCAAACATTCATTTAGACACTTTATGAATCAAGAGCAATATTAACCGCTTATCTCTTCTATTCATGTGAATTCTTATTCAAGTAAAAACAATAATTCACTACATAAATTGAAAAAGTTGTGCAATTAAAATTTTTCCAGATTTTTCTGCATATTTAAGTTGAATGAACTGTTATTTATTTTTATATAAATATGAACAATTTGATTGTTGATAGTTTTGTTCTATCTGTTATGCTTTGTTTATGCATTCACAAAGTGATTGATTTTAAATGATAAATTTATCAAAATGAAACATTTATTGCTAGTAAATTTTTATGAGCTTGTGAAACTGAATTTTTTTATTCTAAAGATAAAAATATTTAAATATGTCTATGTATGAAATGAGCATTGCACACACATTTCAGTAATTTTTAAAGTGAATAACTAGATTTTCAAATCGTTTTCTGATTCTATCACTTGAAGTCATGTTAAAAAATTTTCAAGGGCAAAATCAAAACAAATTGTTCAATGTTAAATTAAAAACATGCCATAGTTCTATTGAAAAAAAAATAGTTTTTTGTAATCAGAGTAACATAAATCTAAGTAAATTTTTGAGTTTTCCATTTCAATACACACAATGCATTCAAAAATGTATTGCGTTGGATAAGCTGATAATCTTCCTAGCCCCATCTATTCTCATCTGTCTCACTGTGAAATTATCACTATGGTAATACATAGGAACCCAAAGAAAATAACAGAGAACAATTTTAATTTTAAAGGTAAAATGAAATTTTAACATTAATAAATTTTTAATAAACTAGTTTTTATTGGAATCAAATTAACAAACATTATCAATGATTTCTGAAATTAAAAATTGATTACTATTTAATTATAACCACAGTTGATTATGTCAAAAATATTTACTATGAAAGTTATAATTAATATTATTATTACAATTATTAATAACTACTTGTTCTAAAATTATATGTTTAGTACAATATACACTTCTCAACATAAAATATATGAATAAGCTTCCGTCACGAAAAACACGTAATCCATAACTGCATACGTATATCCATCAAATAAGTAAATAAATCATTGTGAATTACTTGAAATGTTTCTGAAGTGAGATATAACGTCAGCACTTTGAATCAGCAACGTGCTCTAGAATATAAGTTTTGACTACCTCAGTTCTTACAACCTGCTCGTTGCACAGCATACTTGCCAGATACTATATTGCTAAGCTCTTATATCTTTGCTCGTGGGTACGGATTCTCATGTATCAACATCTTGTTCTACGAAGGAAGAGATGTGAATGAGATGGATTGTTAGTGTCTGATAAAAAAACATTGTTCAGGAGATTGTGAGGTGCCTATTAACAACCATATTCATAATAGTCTCGAACAGTTCATCACGAATCCTACTAACTTCTTTCAGCACTCTCTGAAACACAACAGAATTTTTCCTCAAAATCTACGAAAGAGTAACGCGAAACAGTAAGGAAGAAGAATGGTAAATAGAGAAGTTCAAGAGCTTGCAAATCATGAAAGTAAATGTAGAGTAGTCCCAAAAGCATGTAGCCCCTTTAGATAGTAGGTCAGTCGTAAAACTTTCTTCGATACCTGTATAAAATGCAAAAACTTTCCATCAAATACAGTGTCCCGTTTTCCCGCATAGAGGTGAAAACACAGTCAATGGTTTATCCAGGTGTTAATGTTGATGCTGACAAATATGTTTACTATTAGTGACCTTAGAATAGGCGCGTAGGTAGAAACATGGTCTAGAAATGAGCACCGAGCATACCTGTTACCCTTCTTCAAGCTGAAGACCATATTATAATGCAGAACACTGGCAGCACCCAATTTGCTTCTTTCACCTGTGTAAGCCAGCTAATATAGGCGAATATGATCTATCAATGCATGCTGAAGTGAAAGTAACAGCAGATTTTCCGTTGTTTTGAGAAACGGAGAAGCCAATGAGGGGGGGTGTGGATTCTGCATCCTTATCATCAGATGCTTCCTTCAGTATTGGAATCATCTTTCAATTTCCCCGCACATTTTTTGAACAACTCCACAGGAAGAATTCGTTAAAGATGATCGAGAGTGGACAATACAGGACGTCGGCACATCTCTGGAAAAGGAGGTTTGAGATTTCATCAGGTCGTAAATATAGGGACGAGTAAAGTGACTGAATGCTGTTATTGACTTAGTGTTACATATCATGGATATTTAGTTGCACAATTCATTTAAAAAGTCTTTACTAATACAAAAACCTTAAATAGTGTCTACACTCTATTCATTTATTTAGAATACAACTTTACTGACATAGAAAACCTACGTGTTATTCTTGAGTAACGATTATTTACTTTGATTCAATATGTGATAGAAACTCTTTTAACACTAAAATGTGACAGGCTACATTATGGATTAGCCCTTAAATATCAATTATTGACAGTCTAACTACCAGTATAGCTGCATTCTTTGAGACTCAGTCTCTTATACATTCAGGCTCATTTGTAATACTGTACTTCAGATCTTGTTTTTAATATATTGTATTCGTTATATACTGCTAAATTTTGAAGAGTGACATCTTTCTCCTTGACATTCGTTCTATGTCGGTTTTTAATGTTTGGATTTCGCTTTTACGATAGTGTTACATTCTCTCAGCTGGATTGTTTAATTTCAACAATGTAACGAGCTTTTTAGAATATGTTCCATTAGTTCTGAACTAGATTGTTCTACTAACTTTACTGTTTAAATTAAAATCTGACCTATTCACTTATAAAGTATCATTTCTACTGATAAATATGAATTAACCTTATTTATTATTTCAAATTCGTTTATTCTAATGGATTAGAATTCACTTGTTTTCTAATTTTGTTTAACTGATTATACGATATTTTCAGTGCACTCAAAAATGAAATGGCCTTACTAATCAATACCAGCTGAATAAAATTTAGACCTGTTTTGATCAATTAGCTAATTGACATACGTAATTATAGTGAATTCATAATTTTTTTTTTCAATTTAAATCTTCCTTCTACAGAGAAGCTTTTCACTTTATTCCTCTAAAACTTATGATCATTTTATTAAATAGGAATTAAATTAAATTCAGTGAAAAAGTTTATTCATATTTCATCATTACATATAAAACTTTAAATCTACATAAAAAAATCTACTACTTTTCAATAGTCAATTAGTAAATAGTTGTACTTATTTTAGACCATATTAATTTGCAACATCATAATCTTTTCAGCGTTGTAACAACTCATAAACTTTGATGAAAATAGACAATCAACTAGAGAGTGAAACGATTACTTACACATAGCACTGAATGATCAAGTGCATTTAACAACTACCTTATTGATATAAATCTAGAAAAAAAGAGACTTGTCTTCAACTAAGCTACTGATTTGTTTTATCGAATTACAAATGCGCAAGCTGTAAGTATGTTGTTCTGTTTAAAATCGTTTCTGCGCTGTGGTGAACATTAATTATAGAAGTGGTTATTTTGCCATTGTTAATCAACAACAATACATTATGTTATGCAATTTTATCTTTATTCAATCAAAGATAGAATTGTTATTCATTAACATTATACTAAGTTACACACGGTAAATGATGTATTACTTTTGAGAAATTATATTTTAGTTCCCATTTACAATGAATCAAATCATCAGTACGATTGATAACAATGTAGACTAAGTATTACGAAGTGGAATATCTTCGAGGAATTATGGTAAACTACACTGAGTCAATCCGCGTTTACAAGGCGTTAAAAAAGGTCATAAAAATACGCTTATTTCTTATTCACATCGTTTATTGAATTTAACAAATGAGTTTTTGCTTACATTTTTACAAAATCAACAATTTAGCATGTAATTAAACCATTGAAGTGATCTTCGAATTTTTTTCACCTACTACTTAAATATCAGTTTGATTAGTGCGGTGATAAATACATGAAATAAATACTGAACATGTTGTTTGTCAGTGTTTACCTTCTAACCAGTGCGCACTGAAATAAATAAATATTACATACATTTGACAGTCGTCACCAGCTATTAATAAATGGCAATAATTGTGCCAAATCTCATTGAATTCACTGCTGATGTCTTTTTTTTTGAAATATGAAAATGAATCATTCTGTCAAAATGTTTGTCTTTCATTTTAAAACAGTTGCTAAAATTAGAAGTTCCCTGTATACAATGTAGCTTTGTATACTACTGAATAGAATTTTATCAGTTACTTTAAAAATCACTTCTTCTTTTTTTGTTAAATAAACGTCATTTAAACATTTATCTTCATCATTAATCTACAAGTGACTAACCAATAATACACTGATAGGATCTTTTTCACTATCATTCTAAAGACTAACTGACTATATTCGGAACAGAATTTTGTTTTGTTGAAAAATAAAATAGAAAAGAAAAATGAAAATAAACTACATAAGTTGGAAATTACAGATGAGATTTGTAGAGAATTTCAACTATAGTATTCAGCATTTCACAATCTGAAACTATATACCACAGTTGTCTGATGTTTCAAAATATAACTAACTTTCTATTATGCCGATTCAATATTTAACCAAATCCAGTTTATAGTATAACATACAAAATAAATTCAATTAAGAAAATTATACAGTTTATATTTAAAAGTTGAATTAAACTTTCTAAGCGCTGAAATGTCTGTGTAAACATTCATCAGATATGGACTTTTAATGACAAATGACTTAGTATTTACTCCATTGGTTACACTATCTTAGCAGAGTTTAATTTGTTTTGTTGTTTAACTTTATTGATTTAGTCGTTTAAATTATTCGTTATTAGCATCGGAAATTTTTTTTATATTTGTAACAATTCGATTACAGTATCGATTATTGTATATTTGACTGTACGTGTGCATGCCTACTCGCTTACTACATGTCTAGCCTATTACTAACCGACTATAAACCCTTAGTCACGCTTCAGAGCGTGACAGTTGCCTCACTCATTTCCTCCCATTCGCTTCGCTTTGCTTGAACGCTTTCCATTCTCTTGTCTGTCTACTTAAACAAGCAGATGAAATAACTTCATCCACAAAAGTGTATTTGGCTTATTATTACCAACGTCACGTAAACAGGGTTAGCCTCAGTGTGTAATATACGGAAATAGAAAGGAAGATTTATTTCATTGCGCACCCGATCATTCGTTCAAAGTGGAGTCAAATCACAGGCCGCTAAAATGGTGAACCCTACTTCGAATTTAACATGACTAAAAACTAACCTTATCGATCACTCTGATTAATGATGATGAAGCAAATTATATTTACAATCTTTTCTTCTGTTCATATTACTTCTTACAACAATGTATAATTTAATTTGGAACCTTTCAATAATCAACTTTCATTGTTTCTCTGAATGTTTTATTTACAAGGTAAGTGACATGATAGTCTATAAATTAATAAAGACTTAAACTGAACTTAAGTAGAACACCCATTAATATATTCCTCTTGAATGAATAAAGAACAAATACTGTATTAGAATAACATGAATTTGGTCTACTACAGTATTTGGTGTTTCTTTATTCAAGTTTATAAACGGAAATAGCTGTTTGATAATATACTGCTATATTTATGATGAGTTCATCATTCTTCTAGTTTAATGACATTTAGTGACAGTCATTTGCAACGCAGAACTTCGTACGTATGTACATAAGTTCAGGTTGCCATACCACATTAACATAGAGACGCAAATGTTAAATCAAATCCCATATTAATACAGATAGTAGAGGTATTAACGGTAAGGAATAAGACTAGGGTTTGAAGATATTATTCAAGAAGTATAATTCTGTGAGATAAGGTTAGAAAGACAAAGGTAGAGGTGCTGATGAAACCAGAAGATTGGGATTTGAGAGAGCACAATGAATGGATGCACTTGTGCCATTGCAAACGATTTTGCTTGTGAGAAGGCAGCATCGCTGCAGATGCTGGTTGTCCGAGGGAAACATCTTACTGCGATTACACCTCTCTGCAATCAGTAGTACGACTTCGCCCTCAGACCTTGGGTAGCTACTTTTAGTCTCATCGTTCTCCAATCGACCTGCCTGGCATGGCAGAACCTTCAGGAACATATGTTCCAGCCAATATAGCTCGGTTGGGTCATCACGATAGGCGAGTGCGACCACCACGTCAAGGTAGAAGCTACGGTCGGGCAGTTTAATGATTGTCGATTAGTCATAAAACAGTCTAGAAAATTCATCAGTAACTGTTGACTCAATGTTTTTTTTGCAACTATAGAAAGTCCTTCAAATTGATTTTTCGTTCTATGGTTACTTTCTGAGAGTGTATTTTTAAATACTATCTTCCAGTTACTTCGTCTTTATCCAATTAACTATGTCATTGGCTCCACTCACTAGTCGTTCTCAAGTTGTATTCATTCGTTTGATGTCTACCTCCGATTTCCGGCGCAATATGTATTTTAGTCAGTGTCTTTTCTCTTTTCCCGGAGGACTCCGAGTTAGGGCTTGCCTTGTAATATAGTCTGATAATTTTCGCTATCTACCTCTAGCGTTCATCCATAACTTAATCTTCACTTGGAAGTTGGTTTGTTATCTGCCATTGTAGATTATTGTTAATGGTGTCCAGTCAAGGGATAGTGAGCATTTTGCAAAGAAAATGGTTTAAAAATAACTTTACCTTCTCTTTGGAAGAAGAGTAATCGACATAGTAATTTCCAAAGAATCTCGACCTAAACCGAACTAAAGAAATATTAAACAAAATGCATGATCATATTGATGGGAAAAATAACAACAAGGTTGGAATGGACAACAATGGATACAAAGACATCATGGGACGACATGGACTGGGAGAAAGGGATTTAACGGTGAGGGATTCTCAAACCTATGTGCTTTCAATTAATTGACAATAAGCGGCACCGAATTCCTCCAAAAACACACAAAGCCACACTACTCAGAACCAAATCAACCATATCTGCAAAATTAAAAAACTCAAAAGGACGGTGGAGGACGTTGGAATCAGGCCAGGAGTTGACGTAGCTTCAGATCACCACCTGGATGTGGACATGATGGGAATGAAACCAAAGAAGCACTGGATAAAGGGGCGAAAAGCATCACATAAGACCTTTCTTCGGGATACTGGCTAAAGCAACAAATTCAAGACTGTACTCAAACCTTTCACCGTTTACCCAGTGGAGCAAACTACCATGAAGAAAGACTGAGAAGGGATCAAGGAAGTAATAACTTAGACATATCATGAGATTTCTGACCACAACGGCCATCATCACAAGGAATGGATCTCTGTGGATACTCTCGATAAAACTCAAGACGGGATAAACAGAAAGGCAGCAATCAATATCAGCTGAACAGGGGCAGAGGAAACCGAGGCACAAGTTGAACACACAGAACAGAAGTTTTCAACAGAGTTTTGTTGAAGTTACTGAAAGATTCAGTAAACGCCCAAATTCGGGATCATAAAACCAGATTCCATAAGGATCGATCATGTACTGATCAAATGGCGACACGGTGGGTCATTGTGGAACAATCATTTGAATGGAACTCACCGCTACACATCAACTTCTTTGACTACGAGAAAGAATTTAACGGCATGGACAGGATGATACTATGAATGCTTCTTCGACACTATGGGTCGTTCTTGAACAATCAAGTGAATGGAACTCACCACTATTCATCACAACATAAGCCATAACACCAAATCCTCAAGAGGCAGACATCAAAAGAAAGAATAGAGACTAAAGCCCAGGACAGAGTTACTAGTAGATTCTTGATTGACAGCTCAACCAAGAAAAGCAGGAGTATGTAAGTTTTACCTGTTTCGTCTATTAATCTTGTGTCTGTTAATCATATAAATCCCTACAAATTAGGCAGTCACTTAATCATATGACTGTTCTCAAAGATAGTTTATATTTACTTCCGATGAAACTCATTTTAATATTTTATATGTGACGAACATTTATCAAGTAATAGAGGGAAAAAATATTTACTTCGATTCACTTGTATAGATATCGTTGAGTGAACACATGATAGACATTTGCAGATAAATATTCCTTCATTTAACAATCAATCATATGACCGACAAATGTCTTTCATGAGTTGAAATATGAAACAGTCCTAATGCAGAGTAACAAGCAAAACTATGGAGAGAAAATCGGTGAAAATTATTTAACCTGAACTGTTTTCTTTATTCATTGGCCATATGATTTATGTGGAAAAATGAAACGATTAACAAAGTGCATTCATTCACTGATGATGAATACTACTATTTGACTAGATGTAACAAAGGAGATATTTCCGATTCAATTAATTCTTTGTATTTGAATATTATAAAAAAATTTCGCTTTGAACATTTTTAGAAATGAATCTGTAAAGTGACAAAATTTGATGAAATACAAAATGAAAATAGATTCATTTCCTGTTCACTAGTTTGTAAGTTATTTTTGAATAAATAAGAACGAACACAAATAATAGAAAAAGAATTTATTAGCATAGATAGATGGTGGCTAGCAGTGAAATAGATAAACTATGTGTTTCGTCCTTTTTGAAACTTGTCAGCTAGATGTTGATGTTCAGTTCCCAATATGAATACAGTACTATTTGCTTTTAGTGCCATCGCGCTATCCACTTAACTTTCGAGTCCAGAAAGCCATTGGCTTGTGCAACAGTATAAAATCTAATTAATTTATGTTCATTATTTGAATCTTCCCGTTGATGTTTAGGACTGAAATCTATCAGTCACTTTGGCATAGGCTAGCAACTATCCAATATGCACTAATAATGCTATATCGATGCAGTTCACACAGAATGGGCATTTGCCGAAAGAGAATGATTGATTGCAGTCTTAAACATCAATGGGAAGATTTCAATAACCAACAGAAATGAAGAAGACTTTATTTAAAAATTTGACAGTTACAGTTGTATTGTATATCTGTGATATTTTAATAACCAAGTGTTAAATAACACATGATTGTATATTTATGGATTCATTACAAACCATTATGGAAGTAATTAAGTAATTAAGCTCAACCAGAGATGTTTATGTATAGTCTAAATACTCAACTATAATTAGACGATAATTAATAAATCAAATAAAATGACCGTTTATTAAATGTTATATCGTTAAGGAACTATAACAATAAGTCTAAGATGATTTCTAAATCATTTAAAGTTACTAGATTTGATTTAAATCACAAAACTAACTAAAGATAGAAGATAACATATCCATAAACACTAGTAATTAGTCTAGCCCTTAGTAATTCAGCAGATAATTAAATCTTTGAAACAACTTCATTTTAAAAAAAAAATGCAAGAAGTCTACTGAATCACTTGATAAGAATAAAAACTTTTTAGTAAAGGAAATTTTCCTAATGAGGATGTTGGTTTCTTAAGTTGTATAATCTGTGTAAATTTATAAGTGGTAGTCTATAATAAAATGAAGGATAGTTACATAATTAAACAAATTTATCAAAGTTAGACAAACTTTTCTCAAATAGAATAGTCTTTTTAAAAAAAAAACATATGTTGCATACTTTTATAAAGTATTCAGGAAATTATCAAATATTTTCAAGTGTGTTGATGATAATAGTCTGTCAATAGAAGTGTTCCACTTAATTTAACAAATCGATAAAAATTAAAACTACCAAACTTTTTCAAGTGCTGAACAAAAAATGAGCTATTATTGCATTATTTGACATCGCAATACAAAACTTATTAATGATAAAAAGAAGTAGTCATTTATAAGAGAAACGTAAACTACAGCAATCTTCCTTACGTAGTTGAAAAAGATGAAAAGCTAGATAATGACTGATACTTAAGATTTATACAAATTACAAGAAGGACATGGACTATGCAAAGATTAAGAAGTGAACACAATTGTTTCGTTAAACAGAGATCAGGTTGAAACTGAGAGATTGTTATGGCTTCAACGATGTAAAATCCCTGATCCAAACGTTCTTTGAACCGGTTATTTAGATCATCTAAATAACTTTGAATGATGACCAGGACTAATCAGATGTTCAACGATTGGGCGCAACTGATTATCTTTCAGTAGTTTATTAAGTACACGTTTTGTGCGTCGGGTGTCTGTGAATCAATATCTCTGGAGCTATATAGCCTTTGAATTCAATATTCTCGGAAAAAAATATTCGAAATTGTGTGAATACTTTCACTTTGACATTTCGGCCTCAGGTTATTATTCATTAAACTCGGATTTGAAACCATTCATGAATCTTTGTCCAATTTTATACATTTCATAGTTGATCATATCGTCTGTGTATATTAATCTGTCTCATGAGGATGAATAGTGCATTCAGTTTCTCCTCTTAACACTGAAAGCTCGTATACTGTCCCTCCTATATAGGCTTACTGTGAGACGATCATTGTAGATATCCGTTCGGTCTTTTTTCAACAAAACACTGAGAAAATTAAAATTTGGGTTCAAATTCGATTCCATTGGGAACGTAATGGACCTTTGGCACTTACTGAACTTATGTAATATATTATTAATGTTGCTGTTGACCAAGGTACCATCCACGTATCTCGCAAGGAAACAAAATTTATCAATTACTGCTCGTAGGACAATGCGCTTCTTGTTAGCTATAAGCAATCTAATATAAGAAGACTCAGTAGAGACCATTCAATCGTAACATCTTTTTGATCAAAAAAACCATCATAAAGAGAAATGATATTTTCCGATAGAATTTTTTTCCTTATACCCTGCTGTTAATTATTGAATCAAAAAAGTCAAAGTAGTGAGAAATGTTTTATGTCTGTAAATTTGGTACTCCCATCAATTATATCCCAGTCGCATGATATGATTTATTCATGTCTATTATAAGATGAACATTTCTTTAATGTAGCTTACCGAATTATTGCAATCATGCGACGGAAGAACCCAAATGCCTTAGACGTTTGAAGAAGTTGTAGTGTGTGTGCTTTTATGTCGATCCCACAGGGATTGTCTGTCTTCGGACAATAGAATCAGCTCATTCTCGTCAAGTCATTATTCACATGCCTTTTGATCTTGTCAATCATTCGCTTATATCTTGGTTGCTTTTGTTTGATTTTGTGTATCACTTACTTCGCTCACTACATGTCTAGCTTATTTTGTCTGATTTTAAATCTTGTTCATGCTTCATCACCTAGAGTTAACTCGCCCGCTTTCTTCGCTTCACTTCGTCCTGCTTGTATGCTCTTCATTCTCATGTCTGTCTGTA
This sequence comes from Schistosoma turkestanicum, assembly GCA_944470395.2. Taxonomy (NCBI): domain Eukaryota; kingdom Metazoa; phylum Platyhelminthes; class Trematoda; order Strigeidida; family Schistosomatidae; genus Schistosoma; species Schistosoma turkestanicum. Next base: position 48,269,694 of record OX103971.1, read on the forward strand.
TGAATGATTGCTTGCAATAAACTCAACCAACCGAATCCGTATTTGGCTTCTCATTGCCGTCGTCACAAAAACGGGTTGCGGATATACGAAAATTGAAGGGGAGATTTATTTCATGCATATTTAATTCTTCATAAATACTGGAGTCAGTACGCGAGCGACTGGAAGATCTTTACTGATGATTGACTCACCTTTCATGTTTTTCAGAATTTTAGTCAACTGCTGTAATATTCTTTCCACAGAATTGACTGGTAAACTTCTCAGCGTCAGTAAGTATAGCAGATTATTAATCAATATAGTTCTTTCGATCTATAAAAGGATACCAACACTTTTATCTAAGGGAAATAATAATAAATTTCTACCTTCTACAAGATCATTCAACTAAATATGGAATAGAACTTATATAACATTATTCTTGGAATTTTATTGTTTCCAATGATTGAAATAGTTTGAATGTCGATTCATCTAAAACAGAGATTAAAGCATACATTTCAAGATGTAATTGCACTTCAGTAATTTCTACTGTACAGCTGAAAAATATCCTATTAGTTAGTCGAAAATGTAGGCGTGTATTAACATAACCACATCAAGTTAAACTGTTAATCCTGGACCATTATTACTGCGATAAGCTGGTTAGATATGTCCCAAGTAGAGCTAAGAAAATACGCTCCAATGACACCATAAACAAAGAACTGGAGCTCATTCGTAATACGTTGATTTTCTGAAGAAAAACATGCAAGCAATGAAAATAGAGACATCGATGGTGAATGAGAAACCTTTCTTTCAACGGAGGTATAGCTAATGATTTACTCCGAGATGGATTGACTACAGAAAAGAAGATGACGTTTAGTGCAGCTAATCACTGTCTTGTTTTCTAGTCCATTTATAATGACCACAACTAAAGGATTAGCTACATAGTTTCCTCACATCCATGTGTATCTACGAGTTCAGCCGCTCCTATGGAGAAGGCTACAATGGTCGTACAACCAGACAACTGAGCCAATAAGTTAGCGAACACCCTTCCTGGCTAAGTAAGGGTGTAATCAAAGCAACACTCAGCTCAACCCTATCACACTTCATAGATAGTGGTCGTTTAGTAAATCAAACACCTACTAGCTTTACTTGTGGGCTTTGATCTCGTCTCTTACATACGGCAGAAGCTATAAGAATTCAAGCTAACAATCCAAATATTTGTGTTCATTAAAAATTAATAACACTACTGCCTCTGATTGAATTAGCTATAACAAAACATCTTATCAGTTTATTTATTATTATTTTCTATACTCTATTGATTTGCTCATTTTACTTCACCACATTTCACTTAAAATACTCCTCACTAATCAATTATCTGAAAACTTTTTGTTACGTAATTTTACACTTTTTAGTGGGTGTTATTTCAGTGTCTAATTTTCAGTCGTTCACCTACTTCCTATTATGAAACATAGTTTCAAACCTTTATTATTCCTTATCACAGCCAATACATTTATCATCACACTATCAATCTGTACTTTTTATTTATTTATGTAACCTGTACTGCTTTGACCATTGACTCATAAACTGCCTTCATTGGTTTAATAGTTTTAGATATCCATATAAGTATTACTACACATTAGAGTGTAACCAGATGAAATCTTGATTACTAGTTAATGTCACAACATGACAATTTTTAATATTTTAGAATTACATAATTGACTACTTACAAGTAAATAAAATTAAGACAGTAAAATTTTCTTTTCGACGAAATCATTTACTCAATCTATTTGAATTTATGGTCCTTCGAAACTGAGGAAGGGTAGAAGAAATTGTATCAAAAGTTGATCCGAGACTTAAAGTATTAAGAAGTTTTGTAATAGTCAAGGGGTTGATAAATAATAGGAAGACTTCTTATAGAGCGAATTTATATGCATCAAAAGATGCACTGATTTTCCAACAATCAACTAATAATTTTGTTCAGACTAGGTTCAATCATTTCGACCGAGATATGAGAATGGCATCAGTAGCTCTTGCACAAAACTGAATTGCTACTTATCAGATGATTCAGTAAATAACCTTAGGCTCCTTTTTTAGTGCGAAAACTAAGCTCATCAGGAGAAAATATACAGGATAACATATGCAGTTGCCGACAAGTAAACCAAGTAACTAAATGCAAATACCACTTGAGTCATGGAACAACGTAGCCAACAGTTATTTGAATAATAAATAAACAAATATTTCACACCAAACTACGAACAAACTATTCACAAATACATATTTAATAAAATAGCTTAGTGGAAATGATATTTTCTCTGGATAACTTTGAATAGAACACACTACAGCAGTAGTCAGAGGGAGGAGGGAAATGATGCAGAAAATGGAGAAATGAAATCGTCATGATCCGGAAAATAAAATATTCTCTGATTATATGATACGAGTTGATCTGAGATAGTTAATAATACTAAAGTTTAAAATACTAAATATCAATTATTTTGTGAATAAAATTTTAACAACTTATTATCAGAATTCTATTAATAATTTAACAAAGTCTAGAGAATAATGTATTTATTATACACATAGTAGTAAAACAATAAGCGGTACATGTACAAAAATATATTCAAACAAATGAATTAATGAGTTCATAGAAATAATCACTAATACCTCTTGAAATTTGAAAAACCAACAAATAATCATGTGAGACAAGGCAAAATTACATCAATTACAACTTTTTTTCTTTTTTACATAGAAATAAAAGGAAAGCCTAATACAATGTACCTATGTATAAATATATATTCACTCATGCATTGATTGATATGAGGAAATGAAATTTTAAAAAAAATTAACAGTATTTTATGTGAAGAATGAATTAAAACAAAGAACCGACTGGATCAAATATATATAATGTCCCCGTATTCGAATCCACTGTTACAATAGTAGGTGGAAGATCAATCGATGAAAATGGACCATTATTTTTATCATCATTCGAATTAATTTCCACTAAACGACTTGAACTGACCATTAAAGGTGATGATGTCCCGACTAAATTGCATACACCAGAAGAAAGTACTCTTAATACACGACATTGTTGTATTTCAAATTTTGGTGGATTTAAAATAGGCACTTTATCTTGAACACTAATACGTCTTATAGAAACAATAGAAGTATTTATATTATCTGAAGAATCATTGGAATCATCAGTAGACGAATCAAATTGTTGAATAGATTCAAAAGGCCATACACATAAACGATCAGACAGACCAGCTAATAATCGTCCATCTGGTGACCACGTTAACTTATGTAACCATGCTGATCCATAACCAGCAGCTGTTGAATAGTAATCTGGTCGTTTGTGAAACAAACGATTATCTCTAGGATTACCACTTCGAGATGAGAAATGTTGCATTGCATCAGGACTTGGAATACGTACATTAGATTTTTGATCACGATCGGCTCCAGATCGATATGACTCATGAATTACGGGTCGTCCTGAATATAGCATTTTCTCATTTAAAACAGTATTACGGTTATTTGCTATTTGACTACATAACCTACAATACAATAAATGAAATAAACTAGTTATCGTTTAACCTAGAAAAGGTGTAGACAAAATTAACTGAAACATAAGAGTCAAAAGAAAAGTCAAATAAACGTGAATATGTTCATTTGACAGAATTTAACTAATTTTGTTGAATAATAATCGGATATATGATTTGTCTAACAGAACCAAAAAATGAGTAGAATAGTTATCGAATAGCGGATTTTTGAGTGTTCAAACAATGATTACCGGTATTCTAAAACAAACACTAAGCTTAACCAAAGCGTTAGATTCTTTTTCTACCAAGAAATAAGCTTCATGTAAGAATTAGATTTCCTAGACTGTTAAGAGTAAAATAGAGTTTCTTTCGAAATACCATCTAAACCGAGGGAGAGCACCAGGTCTTAAAGGATCAACCCCTAAAATTTTTTAAAGTTGTTGGTTCAGTTTTAGCAGTTAGCTTAGCTGAGGTCTCGTCTAGAATCTGGGAACCAGAATTAATCACATCTGACTAGTTTTAATTGCTATTCGGCCCGGTCTAAGGACAAAAGGCCTTCTACGGCAATCATGAAGAAACCAGTTTCACTAAAAGTATAAGCCACAGTAATGGTTCAACGCCTAAATCAAGCACGTGAACAGAAAATTTAAGAAACCCAAGCTGGTTTCATACCTGAATATGGATATATAGAACAAATATTCACACATCGTCAGGTCAATAAACACAGATACACATTCATACGTCGTAAAATTTTGGGTTCCTTGAATTTAGGAGACATTTACCTCTGTGAATAATGAGGTTCGAAGGCAGTGTCGTTGAAAAGTGTACCCAACAAGTGCATTACCTAATGCAAGCTATTTATTCGAACAGTATTGGTTGAGGGACAGCTTACGGAGAACTCTCATTGGAACTTATTACTGCGTGTAGCGTTCATCACGGTTATCTACTTTCCTCATCTTTATCCAAATTTTTCATAGATATGCTTTCTTAATTGTCACTTTCGTTGTCTGACTTCTCAGAAGTTGACCTTCTACCCTAAGACTCACTTTCTGACTTACAATATGCACATGACACAGTAAGGTTCAGTGAAGACGCTAACAAAATGCATGTTCAACATATGATTCCCCTCATGAAATGCAAAATGTTACTTCAGGATTCGTTTACATCGGCAGCTGAACTAGTGATAGGTAGTGAAGTAAGTGAGCGTGTGGACCCCCTTCACTTATCTTGGGAGTCTCAACAGTGTTGGTAGCCTGGTATCTGACGAAATCTCAGAGCGGATACAGAAGGCTCAACCGGCTTATGCCAGCTTGCGTCACTTGTGGTGTAAGACAAATATCCGTCTGCTAACCTGAAGACAAGTTGAATGCACAAAACGTCGTTTTCGCCTACTTTTACCGGTGTGAAACGTGACCATTAAGAAGAGAGGATATTCGTACGTTACTAGTATTCGATCATAGTTGTCTTCGAAGCATTCCTCGTGTGTTCCGTGAATATCCCGTAAGCAATTTCGGGGTTGGGAATAAGGTACTAGATAAGGATGACAAATTGAATGATCATGTAATGAATCTCCGTCGGATGAGATGATGGACTGAAACATGGCAGTAGGGGAGAAATGCCTGATTGGGGTCCACGTGACTGCCATGGTGAGTGGCTAAACATTGAAGACAACACGGTTCAAAATTGTACGCAATGGCGCAGGTGCATTCATCCTTGTCGTTCGGCTGGTTCTAAGCTTCTGAGCCTTTCATGATTTGTTTTTCTTTTTAAATTTATGTCATCGGGATATACTTCTCAATTTATACCTTCAATTCCTAATGTTTTCAATTACTGCTGATACTGCTATTACTGCGGGATTCGAAATGACGCATGCAAGTTGCCCGTTGCAGTGACTGTAAATTGATGATGATATAGCCTTGACTCATTTTATAATTGTAATTATACTGTCGTAGTACGCTAAAAAGACAGTGGGTTTGTGATCCATGTCATGAAACTTATTTACCGTATATACATTACTTGAAACAGGCTTTATGTACGTTATTATGAGTCATAATGTCACCTAGCAGTCAAGGCTTAATTCACTCGACAGTAAGCGACCTACAAAATTGATATTGCCCAATAGTTTGTAACACAAAACCATGTTCATTTTTAAGTGAATATTTTGAATATAGCATGTCATTTTATCAGATAAAAACCTTTTGGTTATTGGTTTTAGTATTGGTTCAATAGCAGCTTGGAAGCAATAATACGATCTCGTGATCACGTGAACTTATTGTATCGCATCTGTCCGTACGAATACTATTCATTGATTTCATAACTCAAATCTCATTCGTGAGATCGAAAGTGATAGCAATATAGTATAACTGAAAAATGTAAGCACATTAAACTTACATTTGAGCTGTCAATCGCCAAACACGTAAAGTACCCTCATCGTCACCGGTTACCATAATTAGTTCACCATCTAGGTCAACCACTGGTTGGAAAGCCACAGAACGGACACACATTGGATGTGTACCTGTATCAAAAGCCAATGTTCCGGAGGGCAAAAACCATACCTTGATAAGATAAAACATTCATACAGAAATCAAACAAACGATCTGTAAAAAAATCCAAATATTTATAATTATAAAGATTAGAACCGAAGTATACCGGAAATTTTCCCCTAAAAATTCTCAGATGGTTTGATGCAAAAGTTATCAAAACATGCTTATAACAATGTTTATTACAAACGATAAACAGAACTAATGACAGTTATCTGATTGACTACTAATGACGCTAGACAACTGCAAAGATTAAGGTGAGAAGATTCTATTTCAATAAATCATACAATAACTGACTTTAAAGCAAATAAAGCCTTTAAACAGGTATTTATGATACAAACAAAGTGCTGGCAATTCCTACATATTCCTTGTATTATTAATGAGTGCTTTTGACACCCGATTTCATCGCCCCATTTCTCAGTACACAGTATGAATGAAAAGTTGATTCAATGAACCTGATGGGATGATTTAGACATTGAAATCAACAATCAATCATTGTTAGACCACCATTAGAAACCCGGAAGCAACGGACAGCCGTTTCGTCCTGGTATGGGACTCATCAATAGTGCGCATCCTCGACTCCTGCTAGTCTCAGGATTCGAACCCAGGACATTCGGTCTGGCACGCGAACGCCTAACCTCTGGTGAGTCCCATGCCAGGATGAAACGGCTGTCCAGTGCTTCCAGGTTTCTAATAGTGGTCTAACAATGACTGATTGATGATTTCAATGTGTAAAAACATTGATCTCCATAACTCTAATTGAAAAAATGATTTAGGTTAAGTCTGTAGTTCAAATGATAAAATACTAACTTTTGCGGTCTTGTCTGTCGATCCAGTTACAAGCCAGTGGCCACTTGGTCCAATATCAGCGTCTGTTATTTTCATTGGTGTATGAGCATTTAAGTCCAATGTCCATCGGTTACTCTTAGAATCAGATTTGTTTTCTTCATTAACGGCAACGGACCTATTATTACTTGGAATAATTAATTCACGACCAAAAACTCGACCGTCATGTCCAGAGGTAAACCAAACTAGCATTTTACTTTCTTTCTTATCCAGTGACGATCGTCGTTCAGGACTACGTGTACGATAATCACATACTAAAGGATGTTGAGAACGTTCAATTAAACGACAAGTAGACCAAGTAACAGCTGAATCAGTATTGTTTGGAAAAGAATCATTCAGGTAACCGGTTTGACCATCTAATTTTGTTTTTCGATTATTAACTGAACCATTTAATGATTGTGTATCACTGTGAAGTTTTGGAAAACATTCTGTAGGGTAAACATTTACGCAAGGTATAGCTGGATCCGATATTTTATGACAAGTGTCAGAGAGGTACCATACCTAAAATATAGGAAACAAAATTTATGATACCGCTGTACACAAATTATTACTATAATTTCAACATCATATTATTTTGAAAAAGAAATTAAAATGTATTCTAAAATAGTTATAGAAATCTACTACAAACTTTTCGATATTTGAGTAGTATAACATCCTATTGTAAGTAATCAAACATTATGTCTTTCTACATGATTCATGAAACAGTAAGCTAACCACAAGGATCCAAATGCAAAGGCCATTTGATGATCGTCAGAAAATATCCTACAGGACAGATACATATAATCGGTCAAGAAACGGCTTCCATTCCTAAGGGGGACAGATGTATATGCATATAGACAAGTATTTGTAGATAAGATTTGTTAGCAAAATAGACTTATCATCCCAGTCTTGTCTTGCATATCAAGTAGCGAGTTTGATAGTGTTAGCATGTATCACGATCAGACTTTTGACACTCCACATCATAAAAACTTACTTTAAAAAGACAATGAACTTTAATATCAGTGTATCTTTATTATGTAATCCGGACAACGTACAACCGAAAGAGGCTACCGATAGTAACGTCAAGTGTAAATATAGTCTATTTATTTCTCTTTAATCTTGTGCCATTAAAACCTTAGTAATGATTGAATTCGATTCTAATAAACTAAAATGTAACTAATATAATCTTTGATTATAGGATTTTGAGTGATATGAGTCTCAAATTTCAAAAACCAATCATACATCCTACCGATAAGTATATGCTACAAGGTTTTGATATTGTTTAATGATCTAACATCATACAAACAAACATAAAACCATTAATCAAATCATTTACTAATATGATGTTATATAGAATTTGAATAAACGAGCTGGAAAAAACTGAAGGACTATTATTCAGTGCCAGAAAGACCTGCTCACGTATTTCAAAATAGTCTGATGGCTTCATAGTAGAAATTACATACGAAATAGTAAGCGATAAAATCTAGGGTTTTTGAGTTTTCCTATAATAATGGGTATATAATTCGGCACCCAGTAGTTACCAGCCTCAAGTTCAGTCATTTAACGATAGGGTGATATCTCCAACCTCAGAAAATTTATCTCTTGACGAGCAAATTAATTATGTTGAGTGGATTAATATGAAAATCATATCAATAGACTAGATAATGCTTATAGGGAACGTCCAAAAATGGAAGATAGATAATAACTTAAGTTCAATGATAAAATAATACAATTTCTTAAAACAATTTATCTGGAAATCATAAAAGTAGAAATAATTACATATTTATAGGCTAGAATAATAAGTAAACATTGAAATTTAAAGTAAAATAGTTCATTAATATATAAAGACAATAATAATAAAATAAAAATTGATTTATTACTCAGTATAAACTAATTTATCATGCAGCTAAAAGGGTAAACAATTAAACTTTTATAATTCAATTGTGTACTATAATTGTCACAGATTATAACACAGATTGATTACTTTGAGTAAATAAATATAAAGAAATAATACAAGATAAGAATCGAATAAATATTCAAGGTGCATAGAGACCATAAATTATGCGAATTGAGATGAACTTGAAATTTAAACAATGAAGTTGGAAACAAAGAATAAATCCTAGAGTTAACTGGAAATATTAAAGATTTTATAAAACGTTCTGTTGAATTGAAGTAGTTGAATAGTTTACTTACCTAACTAAATACAATCAAACGTAATTAAAATCTGCTTGTTATAAGTCGAGAGATTGGCACCTGAGAGACTGTAGAACTTAGTAATTATCAAGCATATATTTCTGTCATCGAACATGGAAGTTTGTCATTCACATAAGCTATTCAAATCGAATCAAACGGAGTGGATTTAACAAACGTTTAAGATGTTGATTAAAATCCAGTAGCTATCTTCTCACCCTACTTCACTCTTCATTATTAAAAATAATTTCGAAACTTGGTTAGATTTCACACAGACTCATTTATTTATCAGTCCATTTTCATCAGTAGGATTAACATTAATAAAAATATATTGTTTTATGTGGTAGGAAAACACGATTTAGCAGATCACCTACTTTGATACAAAGATATGCCCTCAAATGCCCTGGTACGATCGAGACTGGGAAGAGTTCGCTATTTCTCTCGAAATGCTCTCATATGGCCACGCGGGTACAGCAACTGAGAGAGAAGTTCTATTCACTGCCTTCTCGTTGTAGGAGTGTTACATACGAAATCAAGGGGATTAAAAGCGAACGTCCGGTGATTAAACCTCTAGGCCAAAGGCTCAAAGCTTGGCTCCCTACGAAAATTACCTGCTCCGGTTCGGGAGCGGAGCAATATCTAATCCAACTCATTCAACAATCTTTGTGGCGCGTATATATTTTACTGCCCAAATGTATCTATGTTTATGTGTTGAAATAAATAAAAATAATTAACTAATCAGTTTTATTTATACGCTAAATTTGTTACTGCTCAAAAAATATGGCTCCAAATATTCATATCCTAGCTGAACTACACCTATACACAGGGTGAAATAGTCAAAAATGAAACCTTTATTGAAAATGTTACAGATGCGATTCCATGAAATAACAGAAAATGTGATGAATCTTGAGAATAAATCTCGAAAATGAAACATAAACATATCATTACTTTTACACATCCACTTTCATAGACACCAACCACAACCAAAAGTTTACTATTCTTTGAATCAGTCGATTCGACACGATCTTCAGGCATCCACGTATGAAGATGTAGAATGTGATCATTCAGTGTAGAAGAAGACGAGCACGATGATGAAGAGGTCTTGTGTTCTTTAATATTTGTTTTATTTGTATTTTGATCAAAAGCCAATAAGTAATAACGTTTTACTATACCGCATAAATGTGAATCGTCAAAATGAAGCGAATATACCTTGAACATAAAAATAAATTTTCTATAGTAAAAAAACTAACAAACGAACAAAACGGTAAATATCACATTACTTGTTCTATTCATCTTGGAAATTGTCATTGTGATAAATCTGAATAAAAATAAATGAATATCTAGTTATCCATTACAGATGAATTGAAACAAAATATTTATTACAATGTGGAAGTAAATCACTGTCAATGATTTAGACTAAGTGCTTACATAGTTTAATCTAATCTTACGTTATACATGTTTAGTTAATACGATAAATCAGTAGACAAATCTTCAATAATATGTTGTAAAATTCATCGATTCATTTTAAACAATCAATCAGGAGGAACCTGAAAAGGAAGGTAGATTAGTGTTGTTCTTAGAGACCTACGAGCGTGACCGCAGAGCCCAAGGGACAACTGCTTGAGGCCTTTTTATGAGAAGTCTTTAAAGTGCTAGCTCCGCTCTTGTTTTAAGCCTTTACTGACGGGGACGGGAATCCGAAGGGTAGGGTGAGATGTGACATTTTTGGGGTCGACCTTTTCTAACATCTACCTTCCTTGTGAGAAGACAACATCGCTGCAGATGCTGGTTGTTCGAGGAAAACACCTTACTGCTGTCGCACCTCTTTACAGTCAGTAGTACGACTTCGTTCTCAGATCTTGAGTTGCAGCTTTTAGTCTCACCGTTCTCCAATCGACCTGTCTGGCATGGTATAACCGACAGGAACATATGTTCCAGCCAGTTTAGCTCTGTTGGGTGATCACGATAGGCAAACCCGATCACCACATCAAAGTAGAAGCTACGATCAGGATTTTAAACAATCACAACATTAGACTAAAAATATTTAAGAAGCTGTATCAGTCAAATAAACTTATGGAATATGATTAAAAAAATAAAAATTTCCAAAGAGATTTAGTAATCTGACAACATTTAATTACAATGGTTATTTTGTATAGGTAAAATTAATCATTTGTTTTGTTGGACGGATATTCAGATGCCTCTTGATATCTAATCCAGTTCTAGAATAGATCTATGTTAATGTCGACTGGGAGAATGACTGATTAAACGCCAACTAATAATATTGAGAATTATTTTGCGTAAAATTCATCCTGAAATCACATTCACATTTGCCTACTTTTAGTGAATTGTGAAAGGATATTTTGCCATTCATGAAAAGAAAGATCAAGAAACACTTGTAACTACGATAATTGTCAACAAAAAAAACGGGTGAATTTTATATTTTAGTTACTGTAAAAAATCAGACTGTTCGATATAATAATAATAATTATTATTATTATTACTATTATTATTACTTACAATAACATTCCCAGTATCAAAGCCAACAGCTACCCAATTACCACCATTTGAAAATGTTACAGCAGTGGCAACTCCATACACAGAGCTTGATAATCCTGTACTTAATATCCAATGTTTAAAAGTTGATTTCTTTGAACTTTCTACTGATGAACCAGGTTGATGATTGTTTTCCATTGAATTTTTATGACTTTTATGATCAATAGACTCACAAGAATTAACTTCAATAAATTTATGCTGAACTTGTGGATTCCAATAGGATGACTGACTCGGTCGAAGAGTAATCTCTTGGAATGAACAAGTTGTTCCATTATTACCACTCAATTGTTTTGGTCGGAATAAAAACTTAGATTTTTGCGGAGGGGGGGAAAAATAAGAAAAATATTAATATGATATTACGAGAAAAAATTTTATTCCAAGAATCATTGATCGGCGACAAATAAAACAAATAATTTAACTGAAGAGATAATTAAAAGCTACGAAAACTAAAACCAAATATACAATCTAATAAAATTAATAGAACCCAACTAAATAAATTCAAAAACATTTTCATAAAAGATCAGAGCCATACAGTATGTGTGAACTGTAAAACGATGTTGACTTAAACTTAAAATTCATTAGTCAAGAACAATGGTATTTAAACAATTGAATCACAGCATGTTATTATTTCATGCAAGTCAACAAGCACACGCGGATTTATGTGTCAAAAGTTTTAGACTACTGACAATTATTGAAAGTTGAAAGTTGTCAAAAACTCAGTAAGAATGCATTAATAATATCTAAATAAGTCTATCACCACTTCATTTACTTGCATAGCCATTCAAACTTGCGAAGTGGACAAATTTTATGGAATAAGATAAAAAAACCAACATAAAAATTAAAAAACGAAAATGAAATATCGATTTACACCATGAGATCTACATCGATTCGAAGCATCTATGAAATATTGTAATAATTGTCTACTATATGCGGTTTTAGCAAGCAATGTAAACCGGAAACATTCTGATATTTAATGATGGCATTAATTCATTATAAAACCATTCAGTTTGAATGAATGCTTAAACAGGCTAATGAAACTTTTATTTCTTGATATATGAGATTTAACCCAGGGTTAGAATACTTTTGGAATTAAAAACGGTTGAGCTACTCTAATGCCACGGGTTCTAATGAATAAATCGATGACCGCGACTAGAACATAACACTTCAACAAAGGATCATCAATGCAACAAAAAAAATGAATCATAGAAAAACTTGAAAAGTAAAATATAACAAAACGAAATGGTAAGAATCCGTGTGTGTAGTAATGAAAACATGACGTATAAGAGTAGGGACATTTAACGGGCTAAAAGCTATGATAATCAGCCAAAAAAGGCCCATGACAAGTGAAAATCTACTTTGAAAAAAGGGACTTCCAATTATCGTTTTTAGTACGATTTTAATATTGTCAAAAAATTTAAATAATCTTGATGATTTAAGGTATTCAAAATTAGTACCACTGTATGTTTGTATACCTGATCTAGCTATTGCAACATATAAATCCTGGTACCATAAAGCACCGGGAAATTTGTCACACATATGGAAAGATAGTATTTTGAAGACATAAAACAGAGAAGAAATGAATACAAACATAAACAAGAATGGTATTTAATAAGAACAAATCCTGTCGAAAATGAAGTCAAAAAACACTACTTCCAGTAAAACGAATTAATCTCACTTCTATGGACAGTGTAATAAATGATAGTTGTGTATGCAAAAACAAATAATGTTATAATATTCGCCTGAATTTGTTTGTTGTTTTTACTTCTTGAACAATAACAACATTCAAAGACTAGTAGATAATACTAGTCAATAATTGGTGTATATCTTTAGTGTTTAAAATACCGAAACTGCTAACCGTCGGATGACATCGCCAGCTGTCACACCAAATAAAAATTAGTACACAAATGTTCGGACGAGTGATTTATCAGCTATATTCACAATAAACACTATCTAAGAGAGCAAGCATATGAACGAAATCATCTCCAGTTGGTACGAAGTTAATACAAATATCCACACATGTCCAAAATGTATTATATATATATATATATATATATATATATATATATATATATATATGTATATATATATATATATATATATGTAAAGAAAATAATGACTATAAATATGACGGAAATCGGGTAGCATTATTTTATGAATTAACACTGTAAAAGAAATATCACCTGTAAATCGGAAGAATGTCGACGACGTCCAACAACTAAGAGTGAACCATGTTCACCAAACCAAACGGACAATACTTGGGTCCAAAGCCCATGTACAGCGATTGGAGTTTGTGCATTTGAAGAAGTAGAATGCCTGTGAGATGAAAAACCGGAAGCTGAAGGATACGGCCAAACTGGACCAGTTGGAGTTGGAGTTGTTGGAGTCGGTAAGCAAGTCGCACCAACATCCCAACGTTTAATTACACCGTCAACAGATGCCGTGAGCAATCCAATCGGTAAAGAACTTTTGTTGATATTAAAATCAAAATAATCTACATCAGAAAATTGTTTGAAATCATCTGGAAGTAGACGTATAGCTGTAACCCAAGAAGCATGAACACTCAATTCCACTAATTTGCAACCGTCACGAACACGCCATATCTAAGATAAGAGCAATAATAAAATGGCATAATAGGTTAAAATGTTACATATATTTAGCATATCGGTTATCATATCTAAAGTACCATAAAAATAACGTACAAGAACACGTCCACTAGCTGTTCCGCCAGCTAAAATGCATTGACCTTCAATAATACGTGCATCCATTGACAGTACTGTAGACGAAAATGAGCATGATAAATGTAAGCGAGGGAAGCTATTACGACACAAAGTTTCTTTTTCCAATAGTCCTGACTCAGAAAATTGATATTCACTATTAGGTAAGCACCAAATCTAAGAAGAAGAAAATAAGCAGACATATAGTGGGTGTAAGAAGATGCATGAAAATCAAATGTATACTTTAATATAGCAGTTTTCCAACATTTCTTAATCAAGTGCATTGTAACGTATGAGGAAAAAGGTTACATACAATATGCATTGTGGTTAAGAGATGATGATTTTTGTCAGTTGATTTAGAATAGGGTAGAAACAAACACTAGATATGGAATTTCAAATTCAGACGAATATTGTGGGAAGTTCTTAAACTGTCTCACCATGTATTTTTTGAGAACAATACTACTTTACGGCAAAATAAACCAGTGTAATAGTTGTGCCAGACACAATCATTATTTTAACTAGGTATTGAATCAGTGTCTGTCTACGGAATCACTTACAACCTAGTTAGCCGAAACATATAACATTCTAACAAGAACTGAAGTACACTTTTTAAACAAAAATGCTAACATTAAGAAATTTACTTATAAAATACACATCACAAACACCCAATATAGATTTCGCCTCATACTATTCATCATAGAGTATTCATTAAGAGAGATCTTCACATACAATGTTTATTACTTTTCTTTCTAAAATAAAAATTCGTCTGTTAAAACATTTTAAAAAGGTACACACAGAAATCAAACAAAATTTGCTAAGGCTTTCCTACTAATAATGATTCAGTGAAATACTACATAAAAAGAGAAAATTTACATAGAAATTCGTCCAACCGTCTTATAATATTAATCAATAAAAATACATAGAGAAAATAAACAGCAAAACTCTCATTCACTAAACTCACCAAAACTTGAGTAGATAAAGATGCAGCAAAAAATACTGGCGCATTATTCATGTCATTTGGGTTACTATGGTTTGTAAAAGATGGTAGAAATATAACACAAGAGGCAGCTGGCCCAACTCCAACCTCTAAACTGTTCGGATCAAAAAGCTATGACAACAAGATGATAAATATTAATATTTGTTTAAATGGTTTTTAAAGAATAAGAAACAAACAATCGCAATCATTCTAGACCATAGTAAAAAGTAATTGATTAGATGAAAATAAATGAAATAAGTACTACATGACCAATACACAATAATTTCGTTTATAGTGATAAAGATGCACAAACCAAGACAAAGCATCACTCAATACAAAGTAAATGATTGAGATTCATACAATAACCATCATTGATTTTTAGACATGTAAAGTGATATGACTCAGAATGAGCTATAATCATTCAGATCCCAGATACTCTTTATATTCCTCTACTTTTTAAATCGAAGTATTTAATTTTGCAGGTCACTTATTCATCTTGCTTACTATATAAATACAAAAAACTAATAACCAAAAAGATACTGATCAATTCGGTATAAAAAATGAAAAGATTTTCAAAAGAGAATAGTTGATATCAGCTGGATGTACCAGCATCTCAGAGTTGATATTTACTCGAACACAGTAACAATCACTTCAAACGCCATCGGGTTATCCACTTAGCTACTAAGTCCAGACAGCCAATGGCTTGTGCATCAGGGTGAAGATTAATTCACTTTTATTGGTTGCTTGGATCTTCCCATCGATTTATAGGACCGTAAATTGGTTCGAGTCCCGGAGTAGACATCAACTCTGAGACGCAGAAATATCCAGCTGACGAGTCTCAAGTAAAACAAAACGCGCATCCTAAATTCCACTGCCAACCACTATCCGACTTTGTTAATGATACTTATAAACATACTACACTATGAAAACCAGAAAACAATCGAACAGTTGACAATCAACCCACTTACCTGAGACTGTTCATATTCTGTAAATACATCGATTGAAAATCTTTGAGATAAGAATTTTGTGACAAAGTCTATGGACAATTTAGTCGAAATACAGGAAATCCAACAGATGGTATCAAGGTTGTAAAACCATATAAATCCATCAGATAAGCAAACAGCAATTATATTTCCATCTTCTGAAACAGAAGCCAGATGGACTTTTGAATTAGAATCAGTACATAATTGTAAATACCAATGGTTTGAGGGAAGGTAAGGAAGATTTAATTCTCTTGAGCAATCAAGTCTTAATTGCCCACCACTTCCACGTTTCAAATGATAGACATTTGGTAGTTTTGGTGTAGTTTTTACATCAGTAGTTGATTCTACCCCGTCCACACGATGTGACACAGAATCAAGGCAACCTTCACCGATCATAATCAAAAGATCTACGGAGGGATTTGCAGCAATACACTGAAGTTGATAAGCTGAATCCGAAGACGTTTGATCAGACTAAACAAATAAACAAAACATATTCATAATTAATAATAGCACATAGTTATGTGTACTGGTAAAATTTATATGTTAATATGTTAGTCTAACGAAACATTTGAATAATTGCAAGAAGTATTCAAAATTTTATCCATTGAACTAGCTTAGTCTATACTAACTTCCTGTCATGAAATAATTATGAGCTCACAGAGTTAGATAAAATAAGGTAACTTCAACTTTGATTATGTGATAAGGAAACTGAAAAAATAGTTTTACAGCTAAATGTATAGGTAATTAAATTCATGATACAATTACTTGAGAATGACATTTGTATTTTCAAAAGTGAAACGTTTATTTTGGCCAGATCAACATGTTGAACTTAAGCATGTAGAGAACAAACGCTAACTTCATGAGTTACACGACTTTTAATGTTAATTACTTTCAAAAACTAACAAAACGATTTAAATGAAGTAGAGAAAATTACTGAGCATAAATACAGTATGCTTTAGATTAGGTATTAAAAAAAAATTCTAGCATTGATTAAACACTGAATTTGTCCAGGTAAACTGATTAGCAATATATCTAGGGAATTATTTTCTACATTCCATCTATGTTGGTTTTATAAAATTAGTGTATCTAATTATGCAGATTTATAATCTATACACTTGTATCTACATCTCAGAATGTTAATCTTATTCAATGGTTGTATTTAAGTCCAATAATCAATTGATTGACTCAGTGGTAGTAATTAAGTGCGAAAAACATCTCAACATCATGATTTCCACATTTTTCCACTCATTGACAAATAAGTATTTTCTAAGTAAATATTTATAACTGTTCAGTCTATGTAAAAATGGACAGTAACTAACCAATGTTCGATAACTTCCAGAGATCAATGAATCTAAATTAGCTATGTTATTTTCAACGACCATTTGTCATACTTTTTGTTTCTTATCGAAATGTTTGCATATTTTGAAAACAATTTAGTCACAAACTACAGTCAGTTGAACTACTCAAAACCAGTAGGCACTGAACAATCGTCTTTTTTTTTCTGGTTCAGGAATCGTTAACAGTGTAAAAACAATACTACCATTTTTTGTGTTAATCGTTCATTTCAGAAACAAAGTCATGAAATTTGGTCGTGTTAACGGTTGACATATAGTCATTTTGCTTTAACAATCATTCAACAATTTAAATGAACTATCTACATAACCATATAAAAATAACCAGCTAATAACAGTTCAATATTAAAACCAACAGAAATATAATCTATAAAGATTATATTCACCACCTATGTGATCCAACATAGTTTTGATTCTTTACGTAACCATTTTGTTGTCATAAATAAAAATACTTGTAATGTAGAGAAAAGCAACTAGTTTATAACGTGCTAGTCCCTTATGAATTCAAAACGGAAGATCATAATAACAAATAGTGATATTATTGGCGAAGGCAATTAGTAGGACATTCAACACAACCAATCCTGCGTTGACTTTCTCCAGTCCAGCAGTGAGTGGTGTCGACTTAAATGAGGGATAAATTGCCTGAATCGACCTCCTCAGTGTGCATTTACAAACCCGGCTGTGTCTGTGTAGATAGCTATATTGGTTGTACTACCAGGCAACTGAACCAACGAATGAGTGAACATCTCTCAGCATAGTTTGAAAAGGGCCAGACATACACAATACGCAGCTCTATCTTGGTACAGCAGATTGACTGCAGTTATAACATAGATAAAACTGAATCATTTCAAGTGATCTAACGTATTCGTCCATCATTTCTCATCCCCGTTTCCCATATATAGCAGAAACCATAGGAATCCGCACATTCAACCGCAATGTATGTGTTTAAAAGTAATTCGTGACACCCTAGCCCCTTCCTTGGTCGGATATAACTTTATAAATGAATTGGAGAATTTTTTTGATTAACATTGGAATTATTTCCACATACAGTATTTGTTTGTAACTCCTTTGCCTCTCTCCATATATATTCTTCATCATCTAATTATTTTACACTTTTCTAACTACGTAATTTTAATAAAGCGTTGTAATGATTATTTTAAGTTTATTTATCCACGTTTGACCTACTACTCCCAGTGTTGAACTATTGATTTAAAAATTTTGTTATCATATTTTATTAATCTTACCACTAATAGTAAACCTATGTTCCTACTATCAACTTGTACTTTTACCTAGTATGTGTGGTGATGCAATCTATTTCATTGTGATTACTGTTTCATAAACTACCCTGATTGGTTTAACATTTTCATAGAAATATTCATGTATATTAAAGTAAAGCTTGATGATGCTCTAATTGTGAAATACTAATGAGTTATGAAGAATATAAACCGAGTGATAAATCGTAATAAATTAAATATAGTTTGTAATAAATAAGGTTGAAACTAACAATGCACACGTTATTTTATTTATGTTATTGTTAATAAATTATAATTATAGCAGTTTAAACAACTATCATGTTGCTAAGTTACCGAAATATGAAACGAAATTTGCCTAAAATTTTCAATCGGACAGTCGTCATTTTAATACTATTGGAATATCTTAACAATAAGAATGATCGATGAATGAAATCCTGTGATTTTGAATTAACAATTAACTATAACAACATGTATTATACAAAATGATTTTGAGAAAATTCAGAAATTAATTTTCCTTTTCTTCCAAAATATTTATAATTTCAGTGAAGAAAAATTTAGATTGTTTGTTATGAATTATCACTTTCAACCACGTTTACTATTTGTGCAATGGGGAAAGAAACTATGAGATCATAATTGAATGAACAATTTGTTTGCATAGTTTAAATTATTTCAACAAGACAACCAACGTCTATTAGCCAATGAGTAACCAGTTAATCGAATCAAATTTAAAGCCTAGTAATTTTGTTTTCATACTTCTTACTTATAATTCTGTGTCGATTTCGGGAAATACTGTGACAATAAACATTCTGAAAACAACAATAAAACAAATAAACCTGAGAATTTACAGGCGATGTTGAAGTTTTCGCATTGTCAACACGAGCCAATTCAGTTAGTCGAGGTAAGTCAGCTAAAACAATCGGCGCTGGAACATCAATCGGTGAAGAATCATAAACTGGTGAAACAATAGTTGAACGCCTTCGACGTCTTATTGTCTCTGCAATAGATAATTCCGAGTCATATGATTCCAAATAGATGTTGAAATTTTCGCTTGTTGAATGTTGACTACTGAGTTTGGAATCAATGAAGCCATCATTGGAGCTGATATCATCGTTATCATCGCCTATAGCATCTAAATCACAACTACCTCTATGATTCATATAATATTCAAGCGGAAGTGTATCAATTTCATGATTTGAAACATTCTTATCGTATGGATAAAATTCTTCATTTGGAATCTCCTCAGCAACAGGAAGCGTTGAAATTCTGTGTATGAATAATAATAAGGAGGAAAGCTAAAAGTCAACAAAATAAGTGCATAAAAGCACTGACTACACTAAACAACCATAAATATATGTATGTATCTGTATATAAGTAGTTTTTTCTCAATCAATATCACAAAATTAAATTGCAACCTTTATATTGGTCATATTAGTGTTGCATAAAATTTCGACAATCACACTTAAATAATATATGGATTGAAAAAAAAATGAATTGTTTTCGAAAAATGTAGTAATCTGTATTGACAATATTTATTGTCTGACAAACCACCATAACTGGGTTGGCATTAATTTTACTATTATTGCATATATACATATATATATATATATATATATATATATCGACATATGTACAATCTCCACAAACGCCCCTGTGCTGAAAATGATCATCATATGTTTACTAGTGAAGAAATACATTGGCATCTTTGGATATACGGGCCAAGTAGTCAACATGTTAAACGTCCGCACGTGAGACCGAAGGTCCTGAGTTCAAAACCCGTGATAGGGTTATTGTCCTATGTTACAACAATACAGATACGCAGTGATTTCTTATTTACATTAGTGGTCCAGTTAGTATCAGTTCGTTGCGTTCAGAGAAAAAAAAGTTTGATTCAACATTGAAATATTAATACAATTAGAATTCACTAATACTATGTAAGAAGAAAAACTAGACTTACACTAAACTACCATTCGATCCACAAGTTAAACATTCCGTATTATTCGATAAGAAGCTTAAGAATTTCACTTCAGTTTCAGGTGAATACACCTAAATAACAAATACAAAGAGAAGTAACAATAAAGACAAAACTGAAGAGGTAATAGGAACTGAACATAGTAAACGAAAAATAACACAGAAATTTAAAAAAGTGTGCAAAAAAATATCAAGATTAATACCTTGTATCATTTTGCAAATGTTCTTATTCTCGCCTGAAGGCAATAAAAAGTGAAACATCCGTTGTTTAGTTATAAAACTTTAAATTTATATGCTAAGGTGTTATACTAAAGGGATGGAAAATACGTAAAATATGTTAAATAATTATGCTCAAACTACAAATCACTGAGTCGATTTCCCCAGTTTAGTGATTAACAAAGTAATGCTTTAGTGATCGAAGTACGCGACTTCATCCTTCACAAAATTTGATATGAGCACCATGATATTAGTATTAACTTTAAACAAATAGTCCTGAACATAAATCTTTAGTTAGTAAATGATTCACATGAATTTAAGATTTTTAGTTGCAACAATATACAAACTTGATAAAGATGAACAGTAGATTTATTTGCCAATCCATACAAGTTGCGACAGTATCAATCTCCTTGCGTAGTGTTAATTATGAGGTATATAAAAGTGATACTACACTACTACATATAAAGCGACTACCATTGAGCAATACTTTTAAAATTATATAATTTCATGATAATACTCACTGCGATTAATCTATTAATTTACAGACACAAAATTTATTTAATGTTGTTGAACTCCTATTCAGCTTTAAGATATTTTTTATTATTATCATGACTATTATCATTATTACTACTAATAATGATAATAATAATAATAATAATAGTATTTAAACAAATACTTAAACCAGTCTATGTACTTGATGTAATGCAACTTCATAGCCTGAATTGGCATCTAAAAGAAGAACTCGACCATCGCTGGTTGAAGCTAGATATCGTTTACGATAACGATTGTTATGACGTAAATAGTGTGAACCATCAGTCAAATTCTCTTGATTATCTGAAATTACAGTTTCTGTTGAATCATCTGTTGAGACGTTTGTAAAAATTGAAGATATGGTATATGGTAATTCAATAGCCAAACACGTCACAGCTTGAAATCCTGTTGGAATGGCCCATAATAATTGAGAAGCAGCAATGTGACTGTTACTATGATGTGAAAAATAAACACAAAATACAATACAATGTAATGGGAATCCGCTTTAAACTTATCCAGATATGAAATATACATAAAAATCAGTAGAATGTTATATTGCATTATGAATAGATAAATAGTAAGTACCCTACGATATTAGAGCATTGCAAACTTGACTTCATTTCATGCCAAAATAAGCAGAAAAACGTTATCGGAATATAAACTTGTAAGTATTAAATGGTTTGTGTCTGTTCTTAATCATAAAGAAAAACACTTATTTCATGCTTTAATTTATCCAATAAATCAAACAGCATAATAAATAAGAGTTAGGTTCGTATGCATACATTATTGAATAATTTCAGCCTAACAAAATAGATAGGAATTTGTAATTTAATAAATAAAACTTGTGTTTTATTTAGTTTTGTAAGACTTTTAATCATAATTTTGTTCTCAGATGGCAGAATTTACTAAACTGAGTATACTATAAGGAAATCTTATTAACTTTGTTTTAAAATGTAGTAGCACATCTGATACGGTCTAGTGACCCGTTTTAACCAAGCGTACATAATAAATGACAGTAATCCTTTACAGATCTTTAGAACTTAATAAGAGTGAGCGTATGTATTCATTATACTAGTTAGATATGATTAAACTAAAAGATCAACCACATTTGGATCACTATAGAGTTAGTCAAAACCTAGCCACATCTACGATGCTTGATTATTTTGAACTATAAATTCCCTTTCCTAATTAGCGAGAATTTCAGTCTCGTTTGTTAGTATAAGATATCGATTATGGTCAAAAGACTGATATTAAATCCCATTATTTAGAGAAGTGATTTAAAAAATTAAGGTCATACTTTATCATAACTGATAAGAGCAAATACAAATTGAACTCAATCATTACAAAATGAGAAGGAAATTGACGGGACCAAACTAGCTTATGCATTAAAATTGATGGAATTAGTTTCTAACTAAACAGATTGTGGAAATCGACTACTGATTATTAATTCTATAAATATTATTGCTGATTCGTATCAGATGCGGCTAATGTACATTTGTGCTACAGCGGTGTAATAATTTGAGTTAACAGTTGAACTTTGTGACCAGTTATCACCTTGTATATCATCATATTATTGCACTCATTTATCGATTGGAATTTCCTCCATTTACTACGGTTATGAGTTAAGTAATATAATAATTAGTAAAATAATTTCTAGTAATCTTCTCCATTACCAGTAATACTTCTACTATCTCTACCACTATGGGATTTGAATTGACAATTGCGTCTCTGCGCTAATGTGGTATGGCAACCTGAACCGATGTTCTACGTTGTAACTGACTGAATAACTGACTGGCTAAGTAAATCGAAAATATCTGCTTGATTCCTTTGACAAGCTAATATAAAAACAATAAACAAAGTTGATTTAACAAAGTAGCATCTTAATCTCATGCAAGGCTTTTAAAAGTTTAAATTTTAAGTATGTTTTCCAATGTCTAACATATTTAACTAAATTATTTTTATTCATTGTAATTCCACAGGCTAGTCACTACAGGTTCTAATTTACGTACAACATTCTTCACAATGATTCGTACTCTTTTTCCACACATTAACATACACAATAAGTAGTCTGAATATTTGCTAAGAAACTCTGAGATCATTGCTTTTACACACAATTCATTTGTGCCAAATCTTACTTAACCAATTTTAAACGTGTTGTACACAAAAAAGGTTGACATTTGAAATTTTTGAGTAAAATTCATCCCAGTGTATAACCAAATTCAATAATAAGATGAATTTACAACTTACCACCAAAACCAATAATACTTAAATGCTCTGACTATTGATAAAATCTTCGACACTTCTTCTTTAGAAGAGGGATGCATTTTTAAAACAGCTTCATGACGCTGAGTTAATAACTGAAAAGCTTGTTGAAATACAGGGTTATCTTGAGAAAGGCCAAGTCCCAGCTGCAGTAAGTCAATGCCTTTGGGTGATGTAGTATTATAACTAGGACGATCAGGTATATTTATTGAATTTGACCTGATATTTCTTGAAAACAAATTTCGCCGTGATTCGACAGGACTTATACATCTAGAATCAGGTCTGAAGTTGGGAGGAGATAAATCCAAGTTGGCCATGGAACTCCGACGAGATCCTTGGCATGGAGACCTAGATCGTTCGCAGTCCTGAACAATAGTTGGGTCAATTATATAGTAAGCGTTTGTTTGAATAAAACGAAGATAGGCCAACCTGGAGGTTTCCAAAATAAATTACATTTAAATCATTTTATGATTTGATCAGTAAAACTATCTAATTGGTCAATAGGAGGTAAACTAATTTTACGGTTTTCAGTACTTGATACTAGTCGATTTTTATGGAATAAAACCATAATGTATCTGGTAACTAACTAACTAGATAATTATTAGGCATTCTATACCCACATAGATGATGATAAATGAAAAAACTTAATTCACTGATTAGACTACAAGTTTGTGTACTAGACCGCCAGCTGAAATAATTTTACAAAACGAAGACATTTCCCAAGTTCTTAAGTAGAAGTATGTGAAGTGGAATGTTAACCTTTTGAAGCAATACTTCAGAGCCGAACAAGTCAAACAACCACAACAACTCTGAAAGTAAACAATATGAATTCCAAAAAACAAAATTGTAGCACCGTTACCAAGTAGAACTAAGTTATTGATACATTGTGTACATTCAGTAAACAGTACCTGAACAAGAGAATCACGAATGAGGACTTCATAAAAGAAAATAGTAAAATGGGAACTACTCTTGTCCAGTTGGATCTAAGATTGATACGAGTGGCCAGAAGCTCAGAGAGTGGTAACACATTCGAGTGAAAAAAATTTCTCAACATACATAGAGCTGATCCCTGTATGCTAATGAACTCATAAAATTCATGTCTATAGTTATTTAGGTCCTAAGTAAGAAGAAATTCACTCATCCACCGTAGCTCATTGGTAACGTCTCAAATAGTGGCAGGATTCGAATTCAATAGAGAATATTAGTTCCCTCAAAGCTTCAGATATGCCTCCACAACAAGTCAGAACTTCGTACGTAAGTACATCAGTTCAGGTTGCCATACCACATTAGCAGAGACACAATCGTCAATTCAAATCCCAAAGTGGTAGAGGTAGTAGGAGTACTACTGGTAATAAAGACGATGAGGGTTCCAAGATGTTATTCAAGAAGTATAATTCAGCGACATAAGTTTAGAAAGATAAAAGTAGAGATGTTGATGAATTCAGAAGCTTAGAATTTCATAGAACACAAAGAGTAAATGCACCCACGCCATTGCAAGTGATTCTGAGCCATGTCGTTCAAGGTCTCTAACCATTGGCGAATTTGTCTCGCGGACCCCAACCAGGTAGCCTACATCTACCACAATGACTCAGTCCACTTGTCAGTGACTTCATGCATTTCTGCCATGTTTTGGCTTGGCCGCCCCTAGCTTTCTTCCAACCTACTCCTACACTGCGAAACATAGCTCCTCGCGGCAGTCGATGGTTAGGCATACGTAACACATGTCCCAACCACCTCAACTGATGAAGTTTCACTACTTCATCTATTGATTTGCCATCCCTACGTAGAACTCGTTTCCTAACCACAGCATTGCTTAAACGGTTGTCCCATGATACACGAGCAATGCTTCGGAGACATCGATGATCGATAATCGATAAAGACTAGGAAGATTTAAATCGACTTGCCATTTAGGATGACTGGGGATTGTGGGCAACCGAAGTGTAAGTACGAAATGTAGATATAAAAAATTTCTGTAGACTCCTTACAACCTTCTAACAGCGGGTTGCAACAGATATTTGTTGCTTGCTGAATAATCTACATCAGACACCAATTATCTTAATCGTCTGACAACTACTAGTGACTAATTAGGACTAATACAGCTCGATTTTGAATTGACTTTTGTAATAAATACCGCATAAAATTTAATAAAAAGAATAAACAACTTCATTACAATGAAAATTTGGTTTCAATAAAAAATTACCACTCAGCCATTCGATTCAAGGTGACGAAAACAGCACGATAACGTTGAAAGTCTGCAATAACCGGTGTCGTACCAATAATTTTTAGCCGACCACGGAGAAAATCCAGGTTAATTAACAAATCAACTAACTTATCCAACTGAACAGCCTTAAACAAATGTTCGGTGGCATGATTCCAGAAATAAATATGTTCCCAGGAAGATATGAGTTTTAGCCAACGACCACCACAAAAAGTAAAATAGTTTTGTATAAATCTGCCATGATAGTTCTACAAATACATTTTTAGAACAAAAACGGGTTAATGGCTTATTAACAAATAAAAATGAAAGGCATTTTAAGAGCTAATTTGAACATGTTATAAAAAAATATAACTGGAATAAAAAATCAAAACTTCATGCGCTATAACGTACTAGAAAAAAGTAAGGTCAACACAAAAATTTGAACTATAACCTGTTAGCATTTCAGGATTAAGCGACGTGGTTCAAAGATATGCAGTATAAGGTTCGATTAAACTCGGATTTCACTCCAGATGCCCTGCAAACCTAATTAAAAGTAGATCTCTTATGCCATACAGTATCATTTCCAATCAGCTGACTTCAAATGAATTAAATTAAATTGCACAGAAAGTCTATAAGCTTGTTACTATAGACCAAATCATACATTCAACTGAGATTATAACAACTAAACCACCAAATTTGATGTAAATCAGTCAACCGACAAAATCTGTCCGAATTTCCCTGTAATGTTTAAATCTTTTATTTAAGTAATTGCATTAATTTCGTTTATAAATATATGTAATTGTAAATAACTGTCTATGCACTGAATACGAAAGATACTACACATTAGCATACTGTTTCAAATCGTATGCCCTTATTATTATTCATATCAATAAACGATGCACCAAAA
Organism: Schistosoma turkestanicum; assembly: GCA_944470395.2. Classification (NCBI taxonomy): domain Eukaryota; kingdom Metazoa; phylum Platyhelminthes; class Trematoda; order Strigeidida; family Schistosomatidae; genus Schistosoma; species Schistosoma turkestanicum. Next base: position 48,296,664 of record OX103971.1, read on the forward strand.
CAGTAACTTACTGCTTGCTCAGCGGGTTCGATATATGATTTTAAAAGATCTAGCTGTATACCATGTATTGTGTAGCCACAATCTCCTACTTTATATATCCAATGTCTAACTGCTAAAGAATGGCGAGTGTAAATAGACAGAATCATTTCAGCCTTGTCCTCAGGTATTGCCCACAAAATCCCACAAAGCTGAAACAAGTAAAATACACAGTATTTTATCAGGTTAGTACGAATGCCATGACAAAAAATAATAAAATAAACTAGTACGTTTTTCTCCAAGTCACTGAAACAATAATCGATATTAAAATCAGTCTCCGCGCACCTAGATGAGACGAAGCCTCCGAAACCTATTGTTATTGGGTAACATTCAGCCGCAAGTTAATAAATGTTGTTATCGTTATTTCTTTAACAGATTAACTAGTTTTCCGAGACTCATGGAAAGAGATGTCACTGTTACCCTTCCGTAAAACCGTAGGTAATTCCTTAATGAATATACACTTGAAACTTCCGTCTTCAAATTGAACACAAAGTTTCCGATTAAGTTGTCTTCTGTATGGTTTAAAGTAATTATACGAACAAGAATTAATGGATGATTGAAGTGAAAATGGATCATTCAAAAAAAACGAACTAAAAGAAAAGGTAAAACATTCGAACACGATAATGGATATGATAGATTTTTGAAATTGTGGTCGAAAACAAAAATTAAAATCACTTGGAATTGTGACTGAATCAGTAAACCTCATACGTTATTGTCTAGAACCATGGTAAATCTCCTAATTTGTGTTAGTGAAAATCTATATACGAGAACCTATATTGGGGACCTTTATCATACCTCAAAATTTGAAAACTGTATATTGAAAATTGAATAAGCATAAACGTAAAGCACATTAACCTAAAGCAGGTTCACAACTCCAACACTACTGGCCGAGTCATAGCTTACGGAGAACTCTTATCGGAACTTATTACTGCGTGTGGTGTTCATCACGGTTATCTACTTTCCTCATCTTTATCCAAATTTTTCATAGATATGCTTTCTTAACTGTCACTTTTGTTGTCTGACTTCTCAGAAGTTGTCTTTCTACCACAAGACTCACTTGCTGACTTACAATATGCACATGGCACAGTAAGGTTCGGCGAAGACGCTAACAAAATGTAGTCCTCTGGAAACCCTAAGCAATAATCCTAGCATGTTCGGCATATGATTCCTCTACTGAAATGTAAAATTTTACTTCAGAATTGGCTTGCATCGGCAGCTGAACTAGTGATAGGCAATGAAGTAATTGAGTGTATGGACCCCTTCAACTCTTCACCAGTGTTGACGGCCTGGTGTCTGATGAAATCTCAGCGCGAATACATAAAGCTCGACTGACTGATACCGACTTGCGTCACTTGTCGCGTAGGCGAGATATCCGTCTGCTAACCCGAAATAAGGCCATTAAGAAGAGAGGATATTCGTAGGTTACTAGTATTCGATCATAGTTGTCTTCGAAGCATTCCTCGTGTGTTCCGTGAATATCCCGTAAGCAATTTCGGGGTTGGGAATAAGGTACTAGATAAGGATGACAAATTGAATGATCATGTAATGAATCTCCGTCGGATGAGATGATAGGACGTTTTACGTATAACAAACCACCGACTACCTTGATGGGTAATGCTGTTTGGTACAGAAGTAGGTTCGAAGAAATCTAGGAGCGACCAAACTAAAACATGGCAGAAATCCATGAAGTCAATGACAAGTGGACTGAAACATGTTAGTAGGGGAGAAATGCCTGGTTGGGGTCCACGTGACTGCCGTGGCGAGTGGCTAAACATTGAAGACAACACGGTTTAAAATTGTACGCAATGGCGCAGGTGCATTCATCCTTGTCGTTCGGCAGGTTCTAAGCTTCTGAATATCATAATGTTATTATTTCACTACCATGTTTTTCTTCAAATCATATCTTCAATACCTAATCTTTTACACATTTGAAATCATCAATCTTTTATTTGTCCATCACTATTGTCACTAACTATACTACTTTGAGATCTACCCTAACAATTTTATCTTGCCGAGCTAATAAAGCATGGAAACTTGAACTGATAAACATACGTTTCACGTTGAGACTGACTCAATGAAATATTATACTAAAGGAAAGGTTTAAAGATTGATGTGAATGACTCCCGCATTTATGAGCTGAATGGTTCGACTACGAGACTCACTGTTTCACGAATACTGCACTGAGATTGCTGCATAAACGCGATGGAAACCAAATTTCATAATCTAAACTGATAATCATCAAATCAGAGAAGCGAGGTTTGTGGTTGAGAGAACAATCATACACTTGAATACCTATATGAACTAGCGTTTACTATCGACTCTTATATTTAACCACTTGCCTTATTCATATAATCCGTAGTTTTTGGACAATCATTGATCTATATTGATCTACAAACAGGCTAGGTTTAGCTTGAAAACACTTTTTGTTTGGGTATAGATATGTATCGTTAGGGATTTCAACAATGCACGTTACAAAATCTGATCACAGAGTCACGTATCAATGACGATTTGTATATTCAAGAAAAAATTGAAATAATATGTAACTAACTAACACAACAAACCAGTTCCATTATAACCATGACATGCTAATTCAATATACTAAGACTTACTTTTGGTGTTAAAACAATGCCTGGATCAAATATCACCAACCGGCGATAATATGCTTGATGTTCGGGCGATAGTAGTGATATGCTTTTATCAAAAGCCTTAAGGAAACAAAGAAGAAATTACAAAACCACACCACAAATATTCAGCCGTAAAAATGTAATCAAAAAACAGCCAATATTTTCACAGATTGGACAAAATCGGACTACTGATAGAAAACGAGCATCCTGAGTCATAACTTCTTAACGCTTAAAACATATATACGGTGTCTGACTTCGAAATCGCAAATATATCAGTATTCGAAGGGACCAAAAACCAATGTTTTGTACCTTAAAACTGAATGATCACCAAGCAGTGACCGGTGTCACGTCCTTCTTAGTCCTGATAGAATTCGACCGACCAAGTTGAAATGTAGTGACAAATCTACACGACTTCACATCGCGCGATGTTGAGATGTAAGGTAGTTATTGGCATGCTGGGTATAAAAGCTGATTTCTTCATGGAGCATCAGTTGATACAAGATCACAGGTACACCTTGCTGATAAATACCAAACGTACGAAACTTAGGTCTAGAGTTTCTAATCAACTACCCCGCATCCTCGAAAAAGCAGTCAAAATCTGATTTGTAATCTTCATGAAATGTTTCTTGGGTTTTGGACGATGCATCGACTAAATAGCTAAACCGTTTCAGATAACTACGATATAAACAATTATCCCTCATTTAAATTAAAAGTATAATTCAAAGGGTTTCTGCTTAACCCCAGTTAGGGGCTATCAAACAGAATATTCAGAATGATGATCATATTCAGTGGTCGTAGTTCTATCAGATGTGATAAAACGGTTTCACGTATTTTGATTTTACAAAATACATGAAGTCCATTGATGTGAAAAACTCAAAATTCAAAAAATATATAAAGTATAGTTACATGAAGGTCGATCACAAATGCTTGATATAAATAACTTGATAACAAGTATTTATATAATGATTAAAGGTGAACGGATTTTGAAAACCCTTTGATGGACGGTCCAAAGTGAAATTCGACTTGCAAGTGCGATGTCTCTCTTTTCCATGGGTATGAAATCCTAAAATGCATAATAGCCATCCGAAATTTTTCACACATAATAAAAAACTAACCCACAAACAACTTACCTGAAATACAGAATCATAACCATAGGCGCTAGGCCGTTTAATAGCTACCCAATCGAGAAATTTAGATCCAGTTCTATTTACATCGATAATGTAATCAGTAAGACGATGAGCTTGACTGTATAATAGGTTTCCTAGTAAACTGACAGCAAACGGTAATCCATATGTCATTTGACTTATAGAAGGTAATGAAATATCGGAGTCTTTCAAATTTTGAGATGATTTGCTAGACGGGATAAATTGTTCCACTGAATACCCAGTCCACATAGACAAAAGACTAGCAATTTCATCTTCTGATAAGTCATTGTGCAAATGTAGCTAGATGGAAAGACAGAAATCGTAATTAGCATGTTACGCTAAGTGTAATAGCGTTTTATAAAAAACAGTAAACAAATATTAATCATATTTATGAATTGTGATGCATTGACTAACCTGGCGAAAATTCCCATCACGGACCAACAACAACCAGATAAAACTTAACAACAACGTAAATTGTTTCATCCAAGTTTGAAACCTGTTATCGAAATATGTTTTAAAAGTAAAAGCGCAATATCCAGCATGCTGCTGTAGAGCTGCCGAATTAATTCATAATACAAGATCATCGTATAATACTATCCACAAATATCCCACCTGGTCACCAAACTGGGTCAACATTGCATTTCATAAATTTAAAAAGCCTTACAGGATACAAATTATTTCGACCAAATAGTTTACTAGCTAAAACAATTAATTAGCACTATCACCTATACCTAATCATTGCTTACCTCGATAGGTGATGTTCACTGGTGTGAGATTAAGTTAGAAAGAATCTAATGGCAGTCGAACCAAAACATAGGCCAGTCAAAGGGTCATTAACTGTTGGCAGATACAGACTTCCAAGTTGGGGTCCATAAGATAACCCTGATCAGTGAATGAAGACCGGGTGACACGGCTCAAAATCGTTGACAATGGCGCAGATACATTCACCGTTATCTTTCTCTCAGTCTTAAATTGCAGCATATAGTCATAAACACTATATTCTACTCTTATACTGCTATTCTACTGCTACATTTCATTGTCATTATTACTGAGATATCCCTATCTCTTTAGATTTATATTGTCAGTCTTATCGCATTGTGCTAATATGGCATGGCAACTTCTGCCAACACAGATCTACGCAAAGCTTTGCTTTGATAACGACTGCCTGACTACGTGTCCACATTTTTTTATTATAATAATCATAAACACGATTAGTGAAGTTATTGCTAATAATGTATACACAATATTAAGCAGTCATTTACATTGTTGCTGTCAATTGCATTGCATTGCATTGCAAAAACCGAAAATTTCGACATTGGTGAAAAAATGACCGGCGTATACAAAGCCTATTTTTGATGCTGTAATCATAGAGGATGAAAATAAACATTTACTAGTTGATTCAATAATCCTGGAATTCAGTTCATGCAGTCTTCCTTGCGAGTCACAACGTAAACCATCACTAACTGATAATGAACAGAATTATGAATCAATAGGTCATGTAACGTACACAAACTTATCAAGTTTCACTGATATAAATGTCACTCATTCACTTCCCGAGTTTTTTTACGAAATATTCATTAATGAATATTGAGGATGAATTAAACAACCAGAACGATTCACTAATGATTGGTGGATTGAGACTAAAAAACTCAGGCAGTTGTATACCACTCACACCGATATTTAGCCTAATAGAAGCTTTTGTCAGTCTCTACAACAACGCATAAGAATTTTCGGTCAACCACAAGTTTATTACTGGATGATGATGGTAATCTGATGAAGGTAACCTTTAAGTCGTATTCCTCAGCATACAACATGAGACTGCGTTGAGTATGCCGTTTATATGAACAAAAAAGAGTATTAAGTAATCTTAGAGAAGTATTTCAGGAAATGGTAACCTCTAATCGCTCACTATTAATCAGAAAACATAGTATCGAAAACGAACATAATTTACATATTGAGCAGCTGGAAGCTAAAAAAAGGCATGGTTAGGTTTAGAAATCTTACTTTATCTACAGGCGTTTCTACTCGCTCCAAAACATCTGAATTCCGAGAAGTAACCAAAAACGCACCAGGCAAATTGGAAAGTACTCGTCCAACTTCAACATCCCATACGTCATCGAGAATGATCAACAGTAAGGAAGTAATTAGATTACCATTTTTATCTGGACCCCAAGACATGCGTTGCTGTTTACGAATTAGAGACCTTCTAAGTCTTTCAAGACTATCGTCTAATGTTAGTGAAGGATTAGTTGGAAATTGGTGAGACTCTGATACATTTGGGCTCGCATTTCCACCAGGAACATGATCTCCAAGCTGATTTACTCTGTATGATAAACGATCAACTAATTGTATGATTTTCTGTTCAGAATACGAGACGGTATCAGAATTTAAAGTATTAAGTAAAAGTGGCCCAACATGCATCCAGATTACACCTTAAAGAAAAGATTGATTGGACGATTAGTTCATTAGCAGCAAAAACCTCTCAGAATACTCTGCTAAAAATAAAAGCCATATTTTAACGATAGTAAAAATAAAACATGCCCGCATAATACCCCTGAAACACTTGGAAAGAAGTCCGGTATCAAAGCTACGATTTCCGAAGTTGATGGCACGACAAGTACTAGCACCTAAAGGTGTCTTGAATCCTCATCAGAGCACTGATGTGTTGGTTCACAAACCTTGATCAGATTGTCCTATCCTCCTTTGCTAGAAACAACTGACTCACAAATCTAGTCGAGAATTCAAACATCTGAAGCATCGCAAGTTATTAGACAATCTATCCTATATCCATTCTAAAAGCGGTAGAGAACTCCTGATCGGTGAACCGACAGGGAAATTCGAAATCATTCGGGAAAAAGAGTCTTTCACTATCTTGAAATGAAGTGGTGATGTAACTTACCTTGAAAGAGCCTTCATAATTTGTGCAGTAATCACGGAAGTATGATCGTTCACTGTATTTGGTTTGAAAATATTGGACTTCGGCATACGCCATGTATTTCACAAGAAACAAACTGGTTTTTATTTATGTCGTGGCTGTACTCACTACGCGTCTTCAATCGCCGCTAAATACTGAAACATCTGTACATTGCAGTTCAGAAATTATTGTCTCTTGATAGTAGAAGTCCCTTTTATTTGTTAAATAGGACCTTATTTTGCAACTATCAGTTAAAACAGTGCATTTGAGAACTGTAACATTTTAATTGCTCTGCACACAGAGACTTCGAGTGAAACAAAGGCATTCAAACAACTTTCTTCATTGTTTCAGTTTAGTAATTTATGAAATTGTGAACTGTCGTCCACTGAAGTATTTGAAGCATGTGTTACGCATGCCTAATTACTATCTACCTGGAGATACAATGTCAACTGGTGGTGTACTTTGGAAGACAGTTAAGAGCGACAGAATTTAAACGCAACAGCAGTTCATAAAACCACTAGTTCTCGATACCAATCATGTTGGGGTCCGCAAGATAACTGTTATCTGTAGTTGGAAACGCTAGGTGTCATAGCCCACAAATACGCACGTACATTCACTTTTTATCCTCCTCTAGATTTTCAGTCCCCGTATTCTTTCAAACACACATTTTCATTCATTCTTCATGAATTATATTCTTAATGATCAATCTTTCTTATGAACATTGCTACTACAATTATTTCGACTCTTCTGAAGTAATCGCGTTAATTTCATTTTCGTGTGCTAATTTGGTAAGGCAACTTGGGCTAACGCAAATTTTATGGGGCTTAACGCTTATTACGGCTGATTAAAGCAGGATTAAGCAGAGTTATTCGATCTCATTACCACTCTTCAACTTAAAAATGGATTGCATTCCGGAAACAACTCTGGCGGAAATCAGTAGTGACTGTGTGCATCTGTTAGTTGGAGAAAGACTTTTCGACCTGGAGTATGCAGATAATATTGCGTTATTGAGGTGATACTATAAGCTATGATGGGATCATAAATGTTCTTTTAGTGACTTCCACACAGTGAATTATTCATGGATGTTGAGTAGATAGGATGGCTTATGACACGCAAACATAGTATGGAAGATAGTTGTGTAAGACTAGCACTTAACGACTTATTATGACTCCTCGGCTGGGATTATACAGATCGCGCAACTGAGTAACTTAGAAAGGGGACAAATGGAAATGTCATCTTGGTTTTCACTAAATTCTTCATAAGATTAAGATGAACCCCCTTACTGAAAGAAGTCTTTTCTGGCCGTATCTCTGATTGGACTGCATTTTTATCTAGTACAAAATCTGTGCATTCATCTACTAATCGTGTTACCCTACTCTTTTTTAATACATATATAAATGTATATATCAATTTATGTGAGGTGAAATTTTTGATACCCTATACAGCCAGGATTTGAGATGAAATAAGTAAGCATTACATGCAGTTAAGACACTTTTTAGACATTAGCACCAGTGGATGCCGACTCAGTGATCTAGAAGTTAGGCGTTCGCTCACGAGATCGAAGGCCCTGGGTTCAACTCTGCAATATGAAGTCGTGGATGTGTCCTACTAAGGGGTCCCGCACGAAACGTCCATTTGGTGATTTCGGGTTTTTAAAAGTGGTGTAACATTGGTCAGATCGTAATTTCAATGAAAGTCAACAATCTTCACAACCCTATACTTTTAGAACTGTCAAGAAATACCTATAGCTCCATAACATGGTTGATCAAGGGTCTACACAGTACCTCTTGCTAAAGCTAAAAATTTAGAATATATTTTATTAAAAGATGTGAACATACCTCCTGGGAAACAATCGACAAGAAGAGTTGATTCTTGACGCAGAACACTGGCTGATAATACTGACTTTCCTGACCCAGGAGATCCATGAATTAATAACCAAGCATTTGTGGGAGGAGGATTGAGATTGCCTTTGATATCTGAGTAGTCTCGAAATTGTGGTGTAATATCCACTTCAGTTAAATTATCAACAGGTATTTTATCAACTCTGAAGTGGTCAGCTAACGCTCGTAACTTGTTAGAAAGAACACTAACTAGATGCGGTCGATTAATATAGCGGGTAGGTTTATCTGGAACTGCTCCTTCAATTAGTAATTCTCTTAAATCTGACAAGCTATGCTCTTTTTTCCTATAAATAGAAGATCGAATCCAATTACATGTTACTGATAGACAGAGGAAAGACAATGTCCATGAAAACGTTTCTGCTTTAGACTACTACAATAATTTTCAGACCAATAGTACACAAAACAGTAAAAAGCTTATGACGTATATTATAAACAACCGCTACGACGAAATTCCTACTTTTATAATTACCCTTATATATACATTAATTTAAGCAGGCTATCTAGATTGTACGAAATTTCTGAAGGATATTACTACGTAGCACCTCAAGAGAATTAACATTTTACTTAATATGTGCATATTTTTAAAAGTAGTTATTGAACAAAAATAAATCGTTTTGATTATAAGCCCATTTTTTGTCTATGTTACGTCACTCTGTAAGTCTGAAATCAGATTACTGTTAGAGCAGTTATGAAAATGGAGCAACACTGTGTAGCAATTAGATGAAGCCTTGTTTTCACGGCTTTTACGTTGATCAATGATATACTAACACACATTTTCCTTTGCAGAGAATGAACAAATTCCCAGGATTTATGGCGCAATTTTTAGACTAAGTGATAATATATTTGCTTAACAGGTATACAGTACATATACATTTGAAAAAATCATATGGTTTCAGGATATGATTTCATCTCACGAAATCAGGGGACAATCTGAAAAGAGCGACATCCATGACAGTTGATTGAACTATCGTACGGATTCCAGAGAAATACTAACAGCTGACTGATACTTTGTATTAGCCTCTAAACAATCAAAGAAGAATGAATATATGTTGACAACATGCACATAGACCACCTAAAAGGAGATGCTGATAAATGAGATAGTGACCAATCAGACCAAATAAAACTTATTTGAGCACTAAACGACAATCGGTCTAAACTTACAGCACAACGATGGTTATTCAATCTTAGATCGTAACTTGTTTTTACTAAAAACATATTATGAAAACTGTTGTTAACATTTGTATCAGGTTAAGGGTAAAAATAAAGATAAGTTAACTTATTTATTGAGACGAATATAAGCTACGTTGAGCATATGGAATAATGATAATGCCCACTCGCCTCAACAGAACAAGGCCGAGGAGAGTTCCAAACTGGGACTTAGCGGGCGGAAGCCAAATGCCTTGATCAACAAACCACATTTAAGCTTAGACGATTGGTAATCAGATAGTGAAAGAGCGGCTTTCTACTGATAGGTAGCATGTTTAAACCCAGATGCACTTCGGCTTCGGTAGACGGGTAGCACTCAAAGTAACGAGGCTTGAAACTCAGTACATAAAAGTTGCACTTGGTAAATAAGCTTATTATGACCTAAAGTTAACATAACCGTTGTTCTGAGTTTTTATTGAGATTAAATCAAGTATATAATATCATCAACATGGACCAAATAGGCTTAAATTATAGAACTAGCATTCTTAAGCTAAATTACTGCATTTTCATCATCAGTGAAACTGTTTCGTATCAGCTGATGAAGCACTTTCATACAATACTAATTTATAAAATTCTTTATATGAGACTATACTGCTGTGCAGATATAGGAAACCAGTAGCTGTAACCTAAGAGGCAGTTTTGAAGTCTGGATGAATACATCACAGATCAACATCAGAAACATCGAATGTGGAAAAATAATCAGTTTCTGAGGCCAATCGTCAACAACTGCTGAAGTGTAATTAGGTTAGGTCTCACAAAAATGTGCGAATGTCACCATCAAACTATCATCTGTGACTTCCAGACCTACGAAAATGGATGACTATGCTATCATATAAACAATCTCCCTAATTACTAAAACGAATAGAAATAACCAAAAATATAACAAAGATTATCATGAAGACCTTATAAAAAGACTTTGCATACGTAATTATACATGCGTTGAATGCTAACTTACTTAGACGGGGAAGGTGCGATATGCTTGCGGATTTCGGCTGCTAGAAATGAACCTTCAGAATCCAAAGCTACTAAAAAGTCATCAAATGCCCCCGATGGACGCAAACGTATTAATTCAAGGATTTTCCTGGATTTTTTTTGTGCTGTTTTCTCTTGTCCAATGAGCTCTATTTCGTTATGAGATATCCAACTTTTCGAAAAAAGATAATCTATGATAGCATCTGGATCAAGAGATTGGATTATCATTGGACCACAAACTCGTAAGGCATGAGCTTTATCTGGGTCCATTGTTAAGTCTGAAAATTTTTATGTCTGTCCATACAGTTTTTAAAATGTTTTACAAAATCCTGACAATGTCTCCAATCTTTCTTTTCACTCATACAATCAATAACCGCATAATGTTCGTCTAAGCATCCAGTACGAGCGATCATTGAATCAACTGGATCTTCATTACTATCGTCAAGAGAAATATCTTCGGTATTTTTTTGTTCAGGGGTAGAATTGTTGTGATGACTCATAAACGTAAGATCATTAAACAAACACTCGGTGCGCAACTTTGAAGGCCGAGGTCACACATTGACCAATTAAAAATGAACAGTCTTCGCTATCATATTTCTCACTTTAAACTATAAACATAATAAATTATTCGCGTTCACCGTTTCTATTTTTACAGTCACATTTCTTTCATGGAATTCTGTCACCCAAATATTGCCAGACGTTATCCAATATCCAATATCTTTTTCACGAACTAGTAAAAGCCAATAGTTTTCCTTGCGCTCTATTCTCGTTCTTTCGGTACGGTTCCAGGTGTTTAGTAGTGTCCAGTAGATGAGGGTCTAACCACTTGACTGCGCCGATTCTAGTCAGTTGGCAGTGGTTTGTGAATTCATGTCCCATGATTCTAATGAGTACGTTTGTTTCAGGACAGTAGGGTTTCTGGATACCAGCAGCATTCACGTTACCAGACCGGAGATCAGTTAGTTGCAGTGTCAAGAATAATAGGGAGAAAAGTCTAATACTAACAAGAAGGTTTCAGAACTAAATCAATAAGTGGATAATTTAGTTAATTTATTGTTCTTGCAGATTGTGCGAGATGAGTGGAGTATGGCCCATCTATGTAGTCGAAACTTAGAATGAAGGGCTTGAGAAATAGAATAATTAATGAGTTCACTCCACTAGTGTGTGCAACAAATATTCAAGGCAACAGATAGAAAGAAGACCACCAAAGGGAAGTTGAAAGAAAGAAACCTAATGGTCTCGTCTGGTTAGAAATAAATAGTAGAGTCACTAAACATGCTGAGCAAATATATACGCATTAACACGGACCAAAAAGACCAAAGCACGACACAAGTAATAATTAAATTCATAATCTTATCCATATGACACTTCATGATGATAAGCGTTGTTTGGGTGAATGCACATTATACCTCTGTCTAAGGGATTCAGGACTTAATTTTTTAAAATCGTTACTATCGGAGAATGACCGAAGATATAAAAAGCGGAACTGACTTCACCTTTATGCTCTCAGCACAACGGTTATTACCTTATAATTATTAGTGCAATTGTTCCCTCTGACTACTTTCTGTTGAATCAATGCCGTCCCTTCTATGCTACAACTTTCGGAATATTCGAACCCTTATACAAGTGAAAACCTCTTCTGCCTCACTGTCGCAAGACTGAGGATAGTTCAGCTTAACAAAATAGATAAACCGGATGACATGAAATCACCAGATAAGATAATAAATTTTGGAAACCTCGGCCTTTGTCACTCTGATGAAGTGTATGACAAGCAGATCTCTGCAAATGGGTTATTGATCGCCTAGCAGACTCGTCATACTGGATGGATCGCCACCTGAATCAGGCATCGAAAACACATGTGGTCATATTGGTGCAGGTAGAGCAGTTAAATAATATTTAGAAATCGTGATCTGTTCACGGTTTTGCCTATCATTCCTCATCTAATGTATGTGGCACTAGTTATAGGATGCATGTGGAATTCATTTATGAAGATTCCAACTCAAAACCTGAAACGAAGAGCGTTATCGAAAATTTTCGCACATATTTCAACATTAAAAGTTGATTTCACGTTAACTGTAGGTGATGTAACTCTCCACGGGACCAGTTATAACAGTGGTACTATACCACAGAGATATGAAGAAACGGCTGCTACTCATTCTCTTAAATAAGCAACCTACAAGCGTTAATTTGTCTTGGGCCTGATTTTAAGTCGCAGCACTCAACCTATGATAACAACCATTGTCTAAGCGTTTTCTGCTAGCAGTCAAAAGATGGTTTATGTTCCCTATGATAATCCATACACTAAATCCAAAGTTTATGGAATATCTACACCTAGCAGCAACATAATGCTTCGAGTGTGCGTTAAATACTGCTTGATACCGTAGCCTCTAGAAAAAGCAGAAATATTCGCTACTCCCACGTGAACACCACGCAAAATTCAGAAAATTTCCTGCGTAATGATTCACATGATACGGAACCAGTCGCAAGTGACTGTGGACACCATTACAGACCAATTACGTTCCCGCCACTGAATATAGTTTCTCCGGGAATCAAGTGCAGAGAAGAAAGGTTAACCCATACAAGGAAATATATTTGCTAATGATTTCGTGGTTTCCAAAGAATATCGAAATCGTGCCAGAAAACAGGAGTGAAGTTACGGAAAACAGCGGAGCCAAATTGTCAACAACACAAATGGAAATTTTTCTCGTACAAAGAAGTAATAAACAAAGGTTATAATAATGAATGTTTCTAGTAAATCAATCGCGTTCTCACCATAAAAGTGAATACACTTCAGATTCTAAAGACCTTTCATTATTGTACTCAATATATGAAACCTATGAAACTGTCAGACCATTACAGTCCCGGAATCACAGTAAAATAATCTTGAAGTTCTTAGAAGTATCTCTAAACTAAATGATCTAACATCCTCTCGGGGAAAACATGTAATAGGAACGATATTCAGTTTTCTTTACAGATAAACAAGGCCTACAAAAACCATTACAGATTTTGAGAAACGTTAAGTGACCCTGTACCGAAATTTAACGGAAAGAAGCCTGCTAACATCAACAGTCTAACGCCTAAATTCAAACTTTTCTTTTAATTTCTAGAGTATAACTGAAGCCATGAAGAATCTCAAAACTGCAGCATGTATAAAGACTTGCGCTATCCCCTCAATATTTTAATAAAGATATGGCGAGGACACGCCACTTGCATTCCTTAAGATATTTGCCTCGTTGACAGATATCGGTTCATACCGCAACTACCGGTGAACCAGCTACAGACATGATCCATTTGATGCACTGACATTTCAAACAAGTAATTACAAATAAGGTGAGCTTCCAGAAGAGTTCTTTGGTGATATTCATTATTCCTAAAGAATTCATGAGACAGTGTTTAGGGCGATTCACTTGTGAAGTATTTGTGTGATAGTCTGGTAATATCAGAAGGACAGCTCTAGTTAATAAGTATGTGCACTACGAGGATAGAATTTCTGCGATCAATTCACAAGTTGTGGCGATAAAATCAACAGATATTATTAATGAATTTTGGAAGCCCAAGAAGGCAATTTTAGCTATTTCTCCTCATAGTAAAACGTCACAGGACTAGTTTCTACAGCTACTTCTCTTCTTGCTGATTATCAAGAATCCAGCAACATTAATTCTTAAACTATTTTTTGTTCAGGTGATTTTAAAACTTGGAAATAATTATTAGGCGTAGATGGTACCCTAACTTTCTACAAGATATATGAGGAATACGTGATTGAACTTATAGAATCCTGCCCCCTCCGAATATCTGAAATTACAGTGTAGTGACACTTAACAGTGATGATATTCGTTCTACCCTGTACTTTGTTGGAGATTCTAGAGTCCCATCCTTTACCTCTGCATCAGTGTTCTTGGACAAATCTTGATTCGATCGAATATGTTCGTGAGGAGTTTTCTATCGTCATAGTAATCTGATACAAAAATTGGACATGTTCATGACGTGAATAAGGTCGGAACATCTATTTTTATCATCTTACCTAACAACTATATTGCTGTTCCAGTGACGAAACTATGAACACCTCTATATACCAATAACGTTGGATCTCATACGTCAACCTTAGCAAAAGAAGGGAATGACCATAGTGGTAACCGATTCGAGATTGACTATGATCAAAACTAAATGCTAATTACTTTCCGGTCACATTAAATACAAATAAATCCAAGGTAAAGAACATATTTGAAGGAGAAAGTGGGCGACACAATAAGCAGCAAGTTATGAAGGATGAAAGCAACGCGAAAAATGAACGTTGCACGTAAGTAAGCGTTCTTAGTACAGTTAAGCAAAACGAGTAAAACAATAGATATTTTCTTTACAGGAATTTTGTTTCCTACGTAGAAGGGTTCCACCACAGACCTGTTACAATAAGTGTTTTGTGGGCGATTTCGCGGCGCCGAAGTAATGCCGAAGCAAGACGGAGGTCTAAAAAGGGGATTTAGACCGCGTGACCGTAGTGTAATAGCATTATGTATGCAAAAAAGTACAAAGGCCATTGTTTAAAACAAAAGTAGGAATAAACAAATGATAGATGAAACGTTCAATAGTACAATTGTTTATAATAATGTATTTTGCTAATTAAACAGTTGTTTTTCTCTTCCTAGGATAGTAATCACTAAAATTACTCAGAAGATCAGGTAAAAGATTCCCATAATATGAGATAGGGAAAATAAAGAAAATGACTAACTCCGAAAAAAAAAGATTAATGAAGATAATACTAGAATTGGAGGACAATCAAACCACTTATTAGCAGATGCTCGACATCTAAATAATACCGAAATTTCGGACCAGACCTTATAGAGAGTTAAAATAAATGTATTTCTTCGCGGGATTACTAAGCTAAATCCCGATAAAATCTAGAAGTCGAAGAAATGACTGTTATGCAAGAGGAAGCATATTTATCGCTAACCTCGTTATATCTAAATAATAACGAGACTAGGGTACAGAAGCAGCTAACAACAAGCTAGGAGAAGAGCGGAGTCAGAAAAACACGCTTGGCACGTGATAATTTTTTAGCATAAATTAACAAAAGGAGTACAGTATAACAATTATTGTCAGAATTAAGTACAATAATAATTATTTACATTTAAGCGATTGTGTTATTTTCGTAAACGTATGCCACTACGTTAGCCTTCCCCCCTAGAAATGGTTTACACTTTCGATACGTAGCGGTTTCGTGAGGAGAGGGGCTGGTCGGCTTACGCGCAATTTTAGAGAGTAAGAGTTGACTAACAGGAAGCAACCGATGAATCTCGAGTTGTCACCGAATGTCTTCTACCTTGAACTTTATCAGTAGTAACGTGCCAAGCTTAGCGCTCGAGTTGACATGCCACACCAGCATGGCCCGTATCCAGAGTCTGAAGATTGCCATCGTAGGGGTTCGTAACAGAAAAATTTGCAGGCGTAGGACGGAACCAGATTGAGATAGGGAGCCAGTAACGACCAGAAAGACCAAATTCAAAACAATACGTATGCCATATATTCGGAACCAGAACATCGGCTGAGTGCATTGAAAAGAGCTTAGGTGATCAGGACAGCTTTCACAAAGACTGACTGAAGTCGACGTTACCAACAGGCGATGGTTGTACGCATGGGCTCAGGATACAAAAGGAAAGAAAAAGAGAAAGGTGTAGCATACATGTAGTTTGAGGATAGTGTGTTACGTCCAGTTTTTTGTTCGTTGATCTTTAGAAGCACAGTTGTAGAATCCTTTTTGAATGTTTTGTTTTTTGGAAAATCCCTCCATGTTTACATATTTTTGCTATGACATGACGGACTTTTTCTGTTGACATTTTTGGTATTTTATTTGATTCCAATTTCAGATTTATCATTGTATATTGTTATTATTTCTATTTTTTGTACTTATATTGAAGTTTTTATGTTTGCTTCTGAACTGTACATATGTTGTTTAAATTTGATATAATATGGCTACCGTCACATTTTTGGATTTGATATCGTGCAGTATAGGAGTTCACCTAGACTTCGGAACGTTGATACTCATTCAGAGTAATTTTGAATTGGAAGGCGTAAAATTTGTTTGGTATTGTTTGTATTTCCATTTATTATCTATTAATAGACCATTTTCCCCTAGAATTATTGTGTTTTTATATTCAAAATCGGGAAGTGCGTCCGACATACGTCTATTGGAATCGAATTGAACTGCCACGGTAGAAAATCCAATTACAGTCTAGCAAATTTTGGAAACCAGTCCATTTACTGTCTGGAATTATTCCTAAGAACATTTATATTCTGGAATTATCTATTACTTTTGATTAGAAGAC